>JAEIGM010000003.1:7550000-8150000 GCA_018903735.1 Drosophila cardini | reverse complement strand
ATAATAATAATAATAATAATAATAATAATAATAATAATAATAATAATTTTAATAATAATAATAATAATAATAATAATAATAATAATAACAATAAAAATAAAAATGACAATGATAATGATAATAATAATTAATAATAATAGAAATAATAATGATGATAATACTGTTAATAATAATAATAATAATAATAATGATAATGAAAATTACATAACAATGAAGATTGTAATGATAATGATAATGAAAATGGCAATGATAATGACAATAAAGATGATAATTAATAATAATAGAAATAATAATGATGATAATACTGTTATTAATGATAACAATAATCAATATAATACTGTCAATTTGAAATTAATGTTATTAATACAACTACTTTTTTATACATTTCTAATTAATATATAATTTAGAGCTTGGTTTATCGATGTCAACTTTTCCAATCTTCAGATGTTATGTCTTTCAAATCAATGTTCACTTTGTTCATCACTAAAATTCAATTTGAATTGAACTTTTACTTAGTGGATTTCTGTTAATTACATACTTTATTTAGCCATAATTGGTGTATAATTTCATTTCCTGAGAACTTTGCGACGCTTCGTGGGTTACCAACAAATGCTTTCATTGTATTTTGAATGTCGTAATTCACAGCAACAGCAACAACAACAACAAAAACAAGAAGAAGAAACACATTGAATTAGTCAGCTAAGCAATTTGTTAAATGTATACACAATTTTTATGTACCCGAGCTCAATTAACTATAAGGGTGCAAGTGTTCTGTGCTTGTGCTGTGTTTATTAATAGGCGTTATAGTGTGCTATCGATAAGACGGATTACTCATCATAAATTGAGCACAGCACACAGCAGGCAACAACAAAAAAAAAAATTAGAATTAATAAAAAAAACTGTCTAAATTCCTTAATAATTTTATTACGGGTTTAACCAATTAATTACAGTGTACTCCCACAAAAGTGAAAGCATTTAAATTATGTTTTATATTTTGTTTGGTATTTAGATTCATTTAAGTTTGAAATTGTTAGGTTGATTTGCATTTGTATACTAATAACCTTTGTGGATGCATGTTAACTGCTCATGAACATGGCTTAAATAGTGCTTATTAATGATGTATCAAGCATTTGGCTGGCTATGAACTCAATGACCTCTTGTAAACTGAGCAAAAATAACAAGAAAGAGAAGGAGAAGAAGAAGTGGAGGATGAAGTGGAAGGAAAAACAACAAACATCATTAGCAACAATCCATAAAAACAACAATAACAATACATGAGGCAGCAATGTGATTTCTCATTTAAATAGAATTGTTGCTGATGAAACAAGCCAAGACAGCGAAGGGGGAAGGGGGGGACAGGTGAGCTTAGCTAAAGTATACTTAGCTAGCAGAAAGAAAAAAAAAATGAAAGATATAAAAATAAGTAGATGAATATGTATCTAAGTACTTATGGCTATAATAATGTAGATGAAGATGAAGCAATTTGAATGCACTTGAGCAACTGCTGGTGTTGTTAAGGAACTCACGGCTTTGGTAAGACGCAGCACATTTAGACGAATGCTAAACAAATTGTGCCAGAGCACGAATTTAACACAGATTATTGGATTGGCTTACTTAAATGCAATGGATTCGACATTCGACAGCGTCAAAAGACGACAACGAAACACGTCAAACAACCAAAGACGACAGCGACGACGATGACGACGGCGACTGCGACGACGATTTGACTGCGACGGTCGTTAACGCAAAACGTCAATTTACAACTGGCGAATGTGATTGTGAATGTGAATGCCCAACAGCGCCAAACGAGCTGTGCAACATCAGCAACATCATCAGCAGCAGTAACAGGCACAGCAACAACGGCAACAACAGTCGAGCCGCAACATGTTGCGTGTCAAGGATGGCTTCGCAACATGCGGGGCGATTGCAGGGCGCATTTTGAAAAGTACAAGCAAATAAACTTATTATAAATATCTCCACTTAAGCCAAGCGATGCTGTTCCCGACGTTGCTGCGCTGCCGCTATTGCTGCTGTTGCTGTTGCTGTCGCTGCCAACGTCGCTGTGGGGGCCCCATTTATGCTGCAGACAAATCCCAAACGACCAGTGAACCAGCAATAAGATACAAATGCGCACACGCAAAGCTAAATGTGCTCTCGTTCACACACAAACACACGCAAACACTCACACAGAGAGTCCCGACGCGACGGACGAACAGACTGACGGACGGACAGACGAATAGCTGTCAAGTCGCAATAAGCAACAAAAGCATTAAATGATGACAACAACATTGCGCTTAATGGACTGCCACTGCCGCGTTCGTGTCTCAATTCAAAGTGCATTTTTACTCTCTCTCTTTCACAACGTTCTCTCACACTTTGTTTGGCGCTCTTCTACTCTACTCGCGCTCACTCTTCGCCTTTTCCTACTGCTCGCTCGTTCGCACACATTGCTTGCTACACACACATGCAAACATACACATATAGACTCTGACTGTTTGCTCTTGGCTTGCGTTATAAATCCATTATAATAAAATGATTTTGTTGTTTTATTAGTTCAGCAACATGTTGCTGGTGAGCAGTCAAGTGCCTTGGCAACATGTTGCGCTGCTCATAAATATTGCAAGTGTTTTCAATTAGCTCACATTCTGTGACTTTCATATTAAATGAGAGCGCGCGCCTGTATGTTTCCCCATGACTGAGTTTCAATGAGTGTATGAGTAGGAGTGTTTGTGTGAGTGTGTGTGTGTGTGTTTTTGCTTGTAGTTTGAGTTTGAGGGAGCTGCTTCCAATTATAAATTGCAAGGCGCAAGTGACGTAATTAAAATCAGCAGCAGCAGTGTCTAAAAAAAACTGCAATTCGAAAAGGTCATAGTTGATGACCTCAAAGAAGTAAAATAAAACTAAAAAAGGTCAGTGCAGTTTCTTGCTCAACCTTTGCCAGCTGGCAATCAACGCACTTCCGCTGCCAAGAAGTACACCCACAACCACACACCCACGCTTACACACACGTACATATATGCACATATATGTCAATGTGTGTGTTTTCGAAAGCAATTTCCGCTTGTGTCCGCAATTAAAAAGCAATATCATCCCGAGTAGACATAAACAGAGAATCGAATTGAATTTTTATGATGTGTTTGTTAAATGGTTTCATAAATGGCAAATATGCTAGACAGACACACATGCACCCTAGAGAAAAAGATGGACAGCATGTGCGAGGGAGTGGGAGCGGGAGAGAGAGTGTGAGAGAGGATGTGAGTGTATTTGTGTGCATAACTGTAACTGCAAAATTGTAGTTGCATGCAAAAGTTCAAATGAAATGAAATCAAATTGCACAAGTCAGGAATAAAAAGAGAGACAGCGCACGCGAGCGAGCGAGAAAGAGAGAGAGAGAGTGAGGGAGTGCGGGTGAGCGAGTGAGTACGAATCCTTTATTGGACTTGCTGCAATCCAGCTGACTGGTCAATAGTGTGAGTTACATGATTGTTATGCATGTCCCCCTGTATGTGCATATGTGTGTATGTTTGTGTGTCTCTCACTCTCTGTGTCTGTCTCTCTTTGTGTGTGTGTGTGTGTGTGCCGATTTGTTTGCCATGTGTTTCATTAGCGTATTTATGGAATTTTTATATGCTTTGCGACATTTCGAGTGTGTGAAACATTCATGAACGATGACTAAATGAATTTGTCAAATTAAATTCTTTGAATTCGTCAAAAATTGATTGGAGACAAGCAGAATTGTTTGACAAAATAAATGTGACTTAAAAGAGCTGAAAAGTTGTAGCTGACAGGAGGTGAGGATTTATTGTTAGACCCGGTATATTAAAAAAAGTTCGAGGGTATATTCGGTTTGTGAAAAAAAATTTGCTTAAGTGCCAGGAGAAGGCGTAGCAGGTTCCATAATTGTCGTTAAAGTCTACATATAAGAACTATATCATATATCTGACAGAGATACTCAAGAAACACCTTTTGGTGATTTTTAGCTAAGAGTACTTAAAAATATTTATTATTTAACTTAATTGCTGGTTATCCCAAAAAATGAAGTACAGGGTCTTTAACAGTTGCCCCACTTAACCATAAACTTTATCAGCTCGTTTTAGCCAGCTTTATTTAAGTCACCTACTTTAGTCACACACTTTTCAGACCCGATTAAGCTTTCGTTTTAGCCAGTAATGCGCTGTTAACCCGCTCATTAAATCCGTTTCAGCCAAAAAACCTCTAGATGGGCGAACAATGAGCGGTTTTTGTGCTCCTCTGTATGTAGTTGTAGTTGTTGTTGTCATTTTGGCATTAATGTTCACTCAATAAAATGTCATAATTAAAAAATAATTTTGCCCATATGCAAAATGTGGCAGTTGCTGCTGCTGCTGCAGTTGTTGCTGTTGTTGCTGCTGCTGCCGGAATGACCTTAATTGCTGGCAGTACGTGTGGCAGCAATTCATGTGCAACATAACTGTGTGTGTGTCTGTGTGTCTGTATCTGTGTGTGGCAGTGGCAGTGGCAGCAAGTGAGGCAGTGTTGCAACTGTCAAATGAATAAAATTAAGTGTAGCTGTAGCTGTATTCCTGTTCTTGTTGCTGTTGTTGTTGTTGTTGTTGTTGTTGTTGTTGTTGTTGCTGCTGTTCTTGTTGCTCTTTCGTTCGTAGAGCAGCAACTGGATGGCAGGATATGTTGTTGCACTAATTGAATGTGGCAGGCGTGCTGTAGACGAGGGGCACAAAGACGAACGAATGGAGTGGAGCAGAGCGAAGCGGACAGACAGAAAGTTGAGCTTGTCTCTTGCCACAGCATGGAAAGTGCTGTCATGTTAGCCTTTTTCTGGCCAGATCTGTGTTTTTCTTAAGTAAATTAGCAGGAATTTTATTAAAAATTTCTTCTTCAAAAATCTTACTCTTTTAGTCTTAGAAATCTGTTTTAAAATTCAATTATTTATTTATAATTTTAAAAAAATCCAAAGTTAATTCTTTTTCAAAACTTAAAAATATCTTATTTTGTTTATTATGCGTTACTATTACTTTAAAATTGATTAAATATATGAATGATTGTGGACGGACAAAATAGAAATGTTCTTGATTTTAACAAAAATTTAAGAAAAGTTAAACTCTTGGACTATTTTAAAATTATATATGAATTTCTATATGATTTATATATGATATTATGATATTATATTTAATTTGCATTAATATGTTATTACATTTAGTGCTTATTTCTGATAATTTTTGTTAAATTTTTCTTTTCTCAGTTTAAATATTTGTCTTAAAACTCTTTTTTTTTGGCTTCCCTTTATTCTAGCCCTTTCTTGGGAAGTTGTTTGCTGGCAGCACTGAGCTTGACGCTCTCGCTGTATCGCTGTCTCGCTCAGGCCTGCGCTGCATGCGTAACTGTATCTGTAGCTGTATACGTAGCTGTAGATGTATCTGTGCAGTTGTATCTGCATCTGCATCTGCATTTGTATCTGTATCTGTATCTGTATCAGTGTCGTGGCAGACAAGTAGCTTCATTTTGCACCACAATTCGTATACGTATTCGTATTCGCATTCGCATTTTAAGTGCAATGGCACACAGATTGCGATTGCTGTTGACATGGCAATGCAATAAAAGTTTGCGTCCTCTGCTCGTTGCACTGGCAGTGGCAGTGGCAGGCAAATGGCTGGCCATCCTGCCACACCCGGTGGCATGAAATGTAGGCAGAGGGCGGTAGGTGGTTGCCAGCAGACGTCAGCAGACAGAGGCGACAGCAATTGTTTCCCATTATTGCTTATGCTGATGATTAAGAGCGTCAGGAGCATTTGTAGTTCAGTTCAACTCGACTCGTCTCGACTCGTCTCGACTCGTCTCAACTGAGCTCAGCTCTGCTCTGCTCTGGTTCTACTGCATTTGGAGGACGACCACAGAAAAGCCATCAGCCAGTGGCAGATTAAAATGTGTTAATGGTTCCACTTTCCATCCCTGCCCACTCCAACGCCCCTGCCACGCCCCTTCCCCATATATACACCCTGTAAATTGCCATCAATTAAAATTACAAAAGGCAATTTCATTGTGCACTAAATACGCATTTTATGCACTTCATTGACTGCCAACCACACGATGTGCTCAACAACAACAAATCAAACAGAAAAAAAATATATTTTTAAATATTTTAAAATTATTTAAATCAAATCAAATAAAACTATCTTAATTTACAGCTATTTGAAGCATTTTTCCTGAAATATTTGTTAGCCATAAAGTGTTGTAGTAGATAAAATCTTGTCATTTCTTGTCTTCTCTTTGGCTTTTTCAGCACAATAAACTCAAGTCTTGAATCATTCATTCAATCATTCATTCATTGTCTTCACTTGGCTTGTTTTCTGTTGGCCAGATTGTCTGCAAATGCAGTTAGAAATCGTTTTAAATTGTTTTTGTCTTGTTTAGTTGCAGTTGATAAGTTAATAGCACAAACTAATTCATAAATATTTATTGCTTTTTATTGGTTTTTATTAGTTTTAAGCTGCCAATTTGTAAACTTTTAGGTGAGCTGCTGGCATTTTAGCATTTTTTTGTAGCTTAAACTAGCTATATTTGTTTGTGAGTGCTGGAAAACTCTATGTAGACTTAGCTTTAAAACTAGCTATTTTAAGAACTTATGCGTTACTTTTACTACTATGTTTAAAAAGTCTAAAGAGTGCTTAAGGTAATATTAAATTTAGTAATGCAAACTAAAAACTTTACTTAATTTTAGCTAGAATTTTGTTATTTATAGACTTAAAATGCTAAATAAATTTTGAGTATTCAAAACTCTTTCAAAACTTAATAGATTTTCAAAAGATTTGTCAATTTGTTTATATTTTTTACTCCAATTTTATTCTGTAATTTAAAAAAATTTATAAATTTGTTTTTAAAATATTTCTAAATATCAGATTTATCAGTTTTTTAAAATCTTTGAAAATTAAAATGTTTCTCAACACTGAATTAACTATTACTTTTTATATAAAATTCTTCTAAAAAATATTAAATATAATTTTTTTTTATTTTATTCAACATAATATTTATTAGCATTTTTAATTTTTTTTTACTTTTTTCAGATTTTTATATTGAAAATTTTCCAAAACTTTAAAAATTTGTTTGAAACATAACCAAGTTTCTGTAGGTAAGTATGAGGTTTTATCAATAGTTTTACTTGTAAAATTTATTCTGAATTTTAATATATTTAATATATTTTAATTTTTTTAGTTTTTCCATATTTATTACTTGATTTTTTTTTTAAATATATTTTTTATTTTTATTTTTTATATTTATAGTGTTTTTCCCAATTATTAATTAATATTTGACCTTAACTGCAAGCAGAAATACACTGCACTTTAAGCCATATTACTTGACCCTTTTTGCTGTTTGGTTAAATTACACCTAGGGCCAATGTTGTCTAGCACTTTTGGCCCTAAATACAAGTTGTTACCAGGGAAACATAGTTTGCAATATTGTATTACACTATACACACCCACGCACACACACACACACACACACACACATTTGGGTATATGTATAGAAAAGTAGACTTATAAGAATTCTCAATGGCAAGTCAACAAGAACAGGGATTTAAAAGGAATTTAACAGCATACAGAAGGCAGTAGAAGAAGAAGAAGAAGAGTCTAGTACAAAATATATTTAGTAAATAGACTAAGACGAAGACGTAGATGAAAGGTGTAGAAGTAGAAGAAGAAGAAGACGTAGTAGAAGACGACCAAGAACTATGAGTAAGAATTACAATTGTAGCAGCTGTTGCTCTGTTGCCAACTGATGGAATTCTGGCTCAAAGACTTTTGCCAACTGACAATGCAGGTAGTACAGCTCTCAGTTCTCCTCTCCCCGCTCTCCCCTCTCCGCTCTGAGCTTGTATTTGGACAGTTTCGCATGGACCATGGAGGGAGACCACCCACGCCACTTTTTCCCTGAAAATCATGTTTAAATGTTGCTTACTTTGTTTGCTATTTGCAGTGTGTTTGTTCCACGGATATGTCTCCTTCTTCCTCCTCTACCTCCCCCCTTCTTCTCCCTCTCCCTCTTCTTCTTCTTACTGCTGCTGTACTTACTTTATTTTCCAGCAATTTGTTACATGTGCTTGGCCAAGTCTGCTTCTTCTAGCCCTTCCCGCCTTACCACCCTCCCCCACTTTGTGCAACATGCTGCTTGTAATGTCTTAAGCTTCGCACCCACGCCCTTGCCACAGACCACGCCCACTCTGCTTGGACGACGAGGGCAAAAGTCAAGGTAAGTATTTTACTTCTGAGTTGTTTCTAAGTGGAAAACTTTCTGCACATGTTTTCGTCATAAAGTAAGCAATAAAACTAAACAAAAACACAACAAAAACAACAACAACAACAACAACAATAACAACAACAACAGTAGCAACAACGATGTGCAAATGCTCTACAATTTATTAAGCCAAACTCTATTAAGTTGAGTCCATTCAAAGCTTGGCTTTGGCTTTGGCTTAAACTGGGATATCTAAAAATTATGTGCTCTACTTTTGTTGTGACTCAAGAAAGCGGTTTGTCTACACGATTACACTGCAAAAAATGTTTTAGCCTATAGCTCACATTGGACAAATCGGTTGAAATCGGGAAATTTTTATGAAGACATATAGTGTTAATTGACCGCAACCAAACTCACACATTAGGTGTCTATCATGATTATAACTATCCTCACCTAGTTTGGTCCGATTCGGACAACTATACCATATAGATCCCATAGAGCACATCGGTAGAAAATTGGTGATATGTATGGAGACATAAAGTTTTAGTTGAGCTATCGTTACCAAAGTAACACATTATGCGTATGGCACCATTATAACTATCCTCACCAAGTTTAGTCCGGATCGGACAACTATAGCCTATAGCTCCCATAGGAAAAATCGGTTGAAATCGGGAAATTTGTATGAAGACATGTAGTGTTAGGTGACCGCTCGAAACCAAACTCACACATTAGATGTCTATCATGAATATATCTATCCTCACAAAGTTTGGTACGAATCGAACCACTATAGCCTATAGCTCCTATAAGACAAATCGGTCGAAAACTACTTATTTTCATGGAAAATGCGCACTAGATAAGGTACTGGGTCTTTTACAGTCGGCTCGCTCGACTGTAGTCTTTTCCACTTGTTTTTCATCATTAACTAAAGTAAAAAGATCTAAAGATTATTTTTTTCAGTGTATGTTTTAATGTTTTTTTACATAAAAAATTAAATTAATCTTAAATAAATATTGGATAGAATAATACAATCTATAAATTTTTGAACAGTTTAGTGCATTAAGCTGGCCATGACTTTGAAATTAGCCTAATTGATAAATGGCATTAACAAGGGACGCAGCTCATTAGCCAACTTGGCATATGTAAAGGACAAGAGGACAGAAGGACAGTCGCAGAGAAAGACAGAGGGATAGGAAAACAGTTGGGCAGGAGGACAGGTCAGCTACAATGTACTGCCAATTGGCAGTGGAGTTGGCCATAGATCAAAGCCATCAAAGCCCAGCGAAGGACAGATGGACAGAAGGACAGAAGGACAGGGGGAAGGACATTCGAATCGAGAGTTGAAGCAATCACATTTCAGGCATTCGTTGCTGTACTCGAGTTTCTGTTGTTGTTGTTGTAGGGCTAACAACCCTGGACTAAGCACCGCAGCCCCCACCACACCCCCTCACGTCATGACAAATGATTGTGAGTGGGTGGATTGTAGTGGAGGCGGTTGAAGAGGGGGGAGTGGCAGCAGTGCCAGGGCCAGATTGCTGCTGCATTTGGTAAATTAATCAACCCCGGATTCAATGATACACACACACACCCACACACACACACACACACACACACACACAGTGTTTGGGGGCAAGGATATGTCTGCAGGGTGACAAGCCATAATTACGTTTTAAATGCAGCCCCTTGCTCCCTTTCTCCCTCTCCCTTACTCTCTTACTGTCTCTGTCCCACTTCCCCCGCCCTTTAAGCCCTGTGGCATAAGCTAAATAATTGCAGAGTGCAGGCAAATTGAAAATCAATTGCATTCGTTTCAATTAGAGATGCGTTCATGCCACATTTTGTTGCAACAACAACAGGTAAGAACAGCAGGCAACAACAGCATAAACAAAGCCCAACAACCGCAAGCCAAGAACAAAAATCAAATGCTCAATTTTGAGCCTAAAAAGCAGCCACAAAAATCCAAATATTTGTGAATAGCTTTTGGCCAAATTGGGCACTCATTTGGGCCAATTCAATGGGGAATGAGCAGAAATCAATGAACGTTTTGCTTAGTAAACTATTTAAAATTTTAGTCATTTACTTGACGGTTATTTATGGCTTGTAGAAAAAGGAAAAAAAAATTCAATTTTATCTGCAAAATTTGTTTTGAATTTAATAAAAAATTGTAAAAATTATACTTAAATAATTTTTATTTATTAAAAATTATGCTTTAAAATATTTTTAAACTTAACAGAATAAGCTTAAATAATTTCTTATAATATATTAATATTATTAATAAAACAATAGTATTTTATTTTATAATTAACAACATTTATTTAAATTTTTAAAATTAAAATTAATTGCAAAAATATTAAAAATAATTTTAAGTGAAGTCTAATAAATAATGTTTTATTTGTCACACATTTTAAAATTTTTACAAAATAATTTAATATTAAATTTAATGTATTTTATTTTATTTTTACAATGTCTTTAAATTTCAGACAACTATTTTAAGTTTTTAATTTCTGACCGCTTTTTGTGTTTAGAATTTTTAAAAGTTACACAAAATTAATTTTTATTAATTACATTTTAAAAGCAAAATAGCTATTAATTTTACTAAAAAACTCTTATTAATTCCAAGCAGTTTAAGTAATAATTAAATAAATTTTTAGTTAACTAAAAGCTTTGACAAACTTAGAAAAATAATTTGAAAGAGATTCACAATTAAATGGAATTTTTAAAGATTGAACATTGTCCTATCAATAAGTTAATTTATAAAAAAGATTATTTTTGTAAAAAAAAAATTTAATAAAATTATTTTTAAGAATAATAATTGTCATAAATAATTAATATGCTAGAATAAAATAACAATAAATTGCTAAAGTGCGTTATAAACTAAAATAATTATTATTTAAATTTTATTTATTTATTTTTTTTTATTAAGTTTTATTTTATTGCTTATTTATTTAAATTTATTTTATTTATATATTTAAATTATTATATTTATTATTTATATATGTTCATTACATTTTTATAATATTTATTACTCTTAAATAATTCTTTCATTTCTACTCTGCCCGACTTACTTTACAGGATAACTGCTAGTCCATCAAATGTGTTGTTGTACTGCCCATTGCTGTTGGCCAACTGCAAGGCTTGTAAGCTGCAATTGTCATTGCTTTTGTATCAATTGGTTGTGCGAACTGTTGCACGTGCCACACACCGTGTGTGTGGGTGTTTGGGTGTGTTTGGGTGTGTGTTTGTTGCAGTTGCACAATTGTGCAGCACTTGCCTTCTGTTTCGATTAGTTAAAACCCAAAAAAAAAGAAGAGGAAAACAGTAAAAGCCCAAAACGCAACCAGCTCAAACGACCACAATTTATAAGCCTTTTGGCAACATTTTGTGTGGCTTTGAATGCAATTATCTTTTGAAATTTGTATTTGTTTGCTACACTTTTGGCCAATTGTTTGTTATGTTGGTATTGTCATTGTCATTGTCATTTGTTGGCAATGCATGAGCAAATAATAAACTGCAACCACGTTCAGTGTAACGTGGTAAAAAGGGTTTAGGCCAGAGTGGAGTGGGCTAAAAGGGAGTTATGGTCAACTCTTTGTTTATGACCAGGTTAAAGGACATGTTGAACAATATATAACATCTGTGTGTGTGTGTGTGTTGAATTAGTTTTCAATATTGCTTTTTGCCGTTTATTAATTGGCAATTTGTAGCAAAGAGTACACTGAGAAAAATGGGGAGTGTGTTGTCAAATAGAAGACATGCAGCTTAGAAATTTAAAAAATATTTTAAGATTTTAGATGTTAACAAGTGAGAAAGGCTACAGTCGAGCGAGCCGAGTTTTAAAGACCCTGTACTCATTCTAGTGCGCGTTTTCCATAAAAATCACCAATTTTCGAACGATCAGACCTATGGGAGCTATAGAAAAGCTCCAGATATTGGCCTGCTTTTAACTAGTCCACTTTTTACAGTGTAAGTAAGGAAGTTCATCTGCAGTAAGTTCTTAACCAAAATCCACCAAAGAACTCTCTACTTATTTTAATGGATATCTCATAGTTTATTAGTAGCACAATTGTGTGGACAAAGTGTTTGGGATGACCTCAGAGTTGAGCTTTTAGAATTGACCCCAGCGACTGGGCAGTCCAACACCGTTGGGATAATTCTCGCTGTTCAGATGCTCGAACAGATACTGGGCAAAGTAATCGCTTCGCTGTTCGGGCTGGGCAAACTGCGACGCTCTCCAGCCGCCCGCGATGAGGGCGCACCTCTCCGGCTGCATAGGAAACGGCTTTGAGATGGTCCAAAAGCTGCGTTTCTTGCGCGGCCGTTGAGGTACGTTAACGGGTTCGAGCATGTGATGGAGCTCAATGGGTGGCTCGTGTGGTGCATCCAGTAGCATGGCCACTTGTGGATTCTCCAGACGCATCACCTGCATTTGCACCTCATCCAATTGACGCTCCCATGCCTCATCCGCATCGCCACCGTCGCCGGCATCGCCACCATCGCCGCCATTGGGCAGCATGTGGACAACATCGACGACTCCAACCTCGGGCAGCTGGATGCGTACAATCTGATCAACAGCTCTCCGCTCCATCTGTGGTACAAACTTTGTCTTTGGTTTTTTTGTGGTTTTCGGGTTTTCGGTTTTGGGGTTTTGGGGTTTCTGGGGTTTTTGGGGGTTTTAATCGGGAATCAACATAAAATACGGCAGCTGCTAATTAAATCAAATCGGGAGTTTATTTTTTATGCCGGTATTTTGTATTTTGGTTATTTTTATATATTTTTGGTTAGCTGCTATTTTTGTTGGCTATAATGTAAAACTAAACTGAGTTTTTTGGCTTAAATAATGTCAGTTGTGCTCGTCGCCTGCTTGACAGACAAAAGCTGCAAACTTTGGCAGTGTATCCATTAGATACAAAACACCCCCACAAGTAGGTGGGTGATGCATACACTGGAAAAAATCAATATGAATTACCAAAAAGTTAGTCGACAATTCGTGAATTTTTTAAATATTTTATTGTTCAAAATTCTCTTAACAGATACTCCTCATAAGCGAACGCTCCTCTTCCGTTTACTGTTCTCTCTTTGTTAAGAAAGCGCTGACTTAAATCAATTACTCCACTCGCTACTAGCCTACTACTAACAACATTAAGTCTTAATTTTATTCCGAAAAACCCAGATTTGTTTGTTTTTCTCGGTGTACATATCCATATCCATATCGACAGAACTTGAATGCCATAAAGTAGACAGACGAGCGACCTGCCCAGCGGCAACTGCTGCTAACTGCGCTGCCTGCGCCGCTGCTGCTCCCCAGCGTCCAGCTACAAATGGATAAATGCTGTCTGACATTTACCCGCACTCACACTCACACAATACTAACACAAGCACACACACACACACACACTTACTCACTCGAACTCATTCATATTCCAGCCACCCACAATGATTGCACGCATTTAGCCCTCTTTAACCCAATGGCGACTCACATTTGTTTTGTATAAGTGTGCATGTGCTTATGTGTGTGTGTGTGTGCTCTCATTCTCTCCCTCTCTCTGTGTGTGTGCTTGTGTGTTCTCTGCCTCGTCACCATCACCATTACAAGCAATTTAATTCGTTGTAATGTTGCCATGAAGCACAAGCCGCAGCTGCTGTCCCAAGTTGCCATTGTGAACACTTAGCTGCTGTTGTTGCCTGTAAACGTTGCCATTATTGCCAGCACAATTATTATTATACACTGCGTTTAATATTATATTATATAGATTTATTATAATTAAATACAGTTAAGAGCGTTGGTTTTTTAAAGGTTCGGGGCTTTATTAATTTGTGTGCGAGTTTGGTAATTTTAAGTGCTTAAAAATCCATTTTTGCCGCGATAAATTGTAAGCTTTTAAATGAAACTCAGGCAAGCGTGCGGCACACATACATACACACATATACAAACATACACATAGCACACTCACACACACAAATGGCGCGCATCCAACAAGTTAGCTGTTCGCAGCATGTTGCTAGCAACATGTACCCAAAGCGCCGACGCATTCGCTCACAAAGAGCGAAAATTGCGCTCAATTCGATAAACGTGCTCTCACGCTCTCTCGTTCGCTGTCGTGCCGACTCATTCTGGCTCACGCGACTGTCGAGTGCAATTTATTAAGGCCCATCCTGTCGCTGTGTGTAATCACATTGTTGCCATTTTCACTTCATTATTTTGCTTTTATATGTGGCAATTTTGTTTTATTGCTGGCGGCCTGGCAGCATCCTTCGGCTTATGTTTGCGTAAGCTTTGGCGCGCGCTCTTCCCCCCTCCACCACTCTCTCGCTCTCGCTCTGCCGCTCTCACTCTATTATGCTCTGTCTTACTTTGACTTGCGTGTGCCATGGCCACTTGCGATTTAGTTGGTTAAGCAACAAGGCCAGGATGTGACTGCCACCCAAACAGGAGTCAGAGAAAACCGACCCTCAATGTCGCTTATTTGCTTCGAGCGACCTTGTTTGAGTGCATGCATGTGTGTGTGTGGGTGTGTGTGTGTGTGTGCGGGTGTGTGTGCGTGTGTGGGTGTGTGTGTGTGTGCGTGTGTGTGCTTGTGTGTGGAGCAGACAGTAATTATTATGCCATGTCCAGCGATAATTGGATTCAATGAAATGCCTCCATGGACTCAGTTTGACCGTGCGCAGCAGCAGAAAAGCAACAGCAAAGTCAAGGAATTATTTCTAAATGTGTGTGTGAGTGTGTGTGTGTGTGTGTGAGTACCGTTATTGCATTCACACTGCACTCACAGCACACTCACTTAATCAGCGTATAAGTGACTGTGTGTGTGTGTGTGTGTGTGTAAGTGTGTCTGCTTTGCTTACAATTCAATGCTGTCAACTAATAACAAACAGTTGGCCAAATGCGTTTAAGTTCCCACAATCGGTGTCAACTTTGGGCAATAACTGTAAATAATCTGCACTTGTTCCCATCAGATTTTTAGCTCGAAAAACTTGTAGTTTTCTTAAGTGGTTTTAAAAAATTATAAAGTTCCAAGTTAGTTTAGTAATCAATAAAGTTGAGCGGATTTTCAAATGGGTATTTTCCTTTGGCAGTGTTGCCATTTAAGCCAACATACGTATATTATAGTCATTCCACCTGTTTTTAAAGAAAACTTTTAGAACCTATAAAATGCTAGAAATTAAGCTATTTTCATGAATGATTTAGCTATTTTTGACAGTTTTGATTTTATTTCTTTACGAGCTACTGAAACTGCTGTTCGCCTGATTTTTCAGCTGGAATATTGAAATTAACAGTTGACGTATCGGGTGAAAAGAAGTCTACAGTAAGATACAACATCGGCTAATCTGTAATTTGTATAGTTCGAGTGCAAATCTTTCATCTTTAGTTAGTTTTGGCCTTAGTTAGATACATTTTAAACTTCTTCTAAAAACGTTCTTAAAGTTTACTATTAAATTTTATTTATTTATAAATACCTTTAGTTTTAAATAAGTTATAACATTACCAATTCTATATTAACTTCAACTTTAAGTTCAAAATAATGAGGAAGTATAAGAGCAGTAGGTTAAGATATGACCCCTTTTTGACCCTATACACTGTAACTTTGGTTACGTATATTTTAAGACTCAGTCGTCCAATTTTCGATTGTCATACCTTTTTGAGCTCGGGAGAACCCAAACTATCGATCTGCATCAAAATATTGTAAATTTAAAAAATTTAATTTTTTGTCAATTTTTGAAAAAATGCAAAGGGGTAACATCACAGAATTTGCCAAAAATGGGTCGATTTTCAAAATTTCCAAATCTAACGAATTTTGATGCCAATCGATTCTACTAGTTGTGTAGAGTATAAAAAGGTAGAACTTTTGGAGATATCACGTTATTTGGCTGAATTATGAGCATTTAAATTTCAAAAAAGTTCCAGTTTGTTCAATTGGGAAAGTCAACACTGTCTGCTGTAAGTATTACCCTAAAAAGAGTGAAAATAAAATTATTTATACTCAACAATTCTTTACCACAATACCTTAAACAGTAAGCAACAAATGTTCAAGGCTTAAATTCCACTTAAAAAACGTTAAGCTCTTGACTTAAATAAAAAATATCTTTTTTTTCGCCGCTTCAAGTCGTTATTTTACGCATCATCTTTAAAATCATTACCAATTAAATATCGAACAGTTATGGACATAATAATTTAAATATTTTTTTATTATAAACAAAATGATAATTTCAATGAAAACCAGTTTCAAGTGTCATAATTTATTTGTTGATATTACTTTTAAGCCGATAATGAACAGTAATGAATTGAATGCATAATTTACAAAAAACAAATGATTATAAACAATTGTTTCGATTGTTTATTAAATTGTTTTTTAAAACTCGGTCTTTATTTTCATTTTTAGTTACAATTTTAGTTCTTAATTGTTGTTACAAAGTGTTGATGGATGTCAATGCATTAGCATAAAACAAATTTGAGACTAATGAAATTTTTAATGCTTGCTCCCAATGGTATTTAACAGCTGTCAGTTAATTAAATTATATAATTATTGCATTTAATTTTAGCGCTGGCATTTACTACAGAGGCCCAGAGGAGACAATTGTTGAGCTTGGTTAACTAGCTGAGTGTGCTCCCCCTCTCTCTCCCTCTCTCTCTCTCCCTCTCTCTCTCTCCCTCTCTCTCTCTCCCTCTCTCTCTCTCTCTCTTCAACTGTCAACTGCATTAGCATCATCGTCATAATTTGGTAACACTCTAAAGACTGCCCCGGGAGCTGGTCCAAAAGCGACGGGCCTTTGATCTGGCAACGTTTCGCTCGTTGAATTCAATATAGACAAACATATTTTTTAATGGCACACGAGGGCGGTTAGGGGCGTGGTGGAGTGGGGGTTAGGGGGAGCAGGGGTTGGTAGTGTGTACTGTGTGCATTTTGCTCTTTTATATTTTGGTTTTTAATTACTTTTGCGCTATTTTCGAGCTGTCTCCCGTCTCGGTCCCAATTTCAGTCCCACTCCCAGTCGGAGTCCCCGTCGGAGTCCCAGTCACAGTCCCCGTCTCTTTACTAGGTGTTAATTTATTTTTAATTTTTATTATTTATCTGCGCTATGCGATCTGCTGCAGACTGTTGTTGTTTGAGTTCCTACTTCCCCTCCCTTCCCTCCTACCCCTCTTCCCCTTCTTCCCTCCTTAAGTGTAGCGCTATTCAGCTCTATCATCCAAAATGTTGACGTTTCTATTGCCCTGGCACTTCCAGTTGGCTTCGTCATAGCTCTTCCACTACAGGGTCTACTCCCCTCCTGCCCCCCCACCCACTTGCTGTGCACTCTCGCATGCAATTAATATCATTTTTATGTTCTAATGACATTCGTTGCGCCGCATTTCGTATGCATTTAGTGGAGACCCCAATATCATCGCTCAAAACGGCTTGGCAGGCACGAATCTTTCATGTTGTAAAAACGCCATTAAATTGGCAGCGAAGTGGATGCCAAGAGTTTCTAACCCCTCCCCCCTTGGCACTCCCTTTAGCTTCTCCTACTCCTTCGCCTGATCTGGCATGATCACTCAACACTCCAAGTCAGCACAGAGGCAGCCTGGACGGTCTCTTCGGTCTGCTCGGCCTGTTTGGCCTGGCGGGTTGCCACTGCGTTGCATGGCCGCTGCTTGTGGCTGCCTCAGTCGGAGTCATAAAGTTAGCAATGCGTAGGGCGCCCCAATTAATGGCTACTCTGCTGCCAGCAGCAACACTGCAACAAAAATGTGGCTTAGTTTAGTTTAATGTGTAGGGTTTTCACAATCAAACTGAGTTTTTTAGACCCCGTACTCTAAAAAAGAGTAGAGGGGTCTATTAGGTTTGTCTGAAACGAAAGTATATATAAACGAAGTATATATATTCTTGATCAGCATCAACAGCCGAGACGATATAGCGATGTCCGTCTGTCCGTCCGTCTGTATGAACACCTGGATCTTCTAAACTGTAAGAGCTAGAGCCACCAAATTTGATATGATAGTCCGTCTGTAGTGTACGCAGTGCAAGTTTATTTCAAATCTTTGCCACGCCTCCTACCGCCCCCGCAAATTGTAAAAAACTATTTTCTCATCACCATAACTTGAAAACGACTAGAGTTAAAGAGACCAAATTCACACATTTTTTGTATGGTACCATTATAACTATCCTCACTAAGTTTGAACCGGATCGGACAACTATAACCTATAGCTCCCATAGCTCGAAAATTTGTGATTTGTGTGAAAAAAAGGCGCACTTGAAGAAGAACGGGGTCTTTTACAGTCGGCTTGCTCGACTGTAGCCTTTCTTACTTGTTTAGATGTAGAATTTGTTGATTTCTTGCTTTGAAAGTAAGTACACTTTGTTTTCTCTCAGTGTACAGTACTACATGCTTCTTGTTTATTGGCTTTAATTAATTTGTATGTTTTTATTTCAATTTGAGTAAAATTTTCCTGCATTCACTCTCGCTCAACCTCTCCCTCTCTGCGCTCTCCCTCACTCCCTCTCTCCCCCTATCTGTCCCTCTCTCACTTTTGTTGTAAATATCATAAATACTTCTGTTGCCGGCCTCATAAACTTGCTGCAACGAAAGAAAAGCAAAGAAAACTAAAGAAAAAGATAAAATAAAATAATAATAATAATAAAATCTGAAAATGTATAAAATGTAGAAAGTTGCGTTAGCTACTGGTGGGTGTAGTACACACATGAAAATACAGTGAATACTCTGCGGTGCGACGACTACTGTGAATGGCATCTTAATGGTCAATAAAGATTAATTTAAAGGCTAAAACCAAAGAATTAAATCAGTTTTGATCAAATATTGAAAACTTGTGCATAAATCACATAAGTAGTAGAGTTTGGGTGTGTGAGAGAGTGTGTGTGTGTGTGTGTGTGTGTGTAGTGTGTGAGTTCCTTGCCATATTCACTTTAGTTCTTCTCGCTGACATCAAAACCAAAAGGCGAATCGAAATTGTTAAGGGGTTTCCCCTGATCACAGTCTATGTGTGCGTGTGTGTGTGTGTGTGTGTGTGTGTGTGTGTGTGTGTGTGTGTGTGTGTGTGTGTGTGTGTGTGTGTGTGTGTCTCAGGCCACCGCCTGCATCTCTTTAGCATCGACAGCGCAGTGACTTTGTTGACTTCATGCCTGTCTTTTGTGGCAAGCATAAGGGCCAAGTGGTAGGCTAAAAGGGGGTGGAAAGGGGGTGACAAGGGGGTAGGACTGACAACTGTGTGTGTTATGTGTGTGTATATGTCTTCCGCACACAACAAATCGTCTTGAATGCTTGGGCAAACGCATTTTCAAAATTGATGCGGTGTCTGCGTTTAGGTGGAAAATTGAATTTTCATTTTCATTTTCGAGTTTGAATTTTCATTTGATTTTATTTTATTTTCCGTGTGTTTCTACACACAAACCCCTCCCCTATCTGCCACTCACCCACTCTCCCTCTCTCTCCCACTCCCCCTCTCTCTCTCACTCTCTCTCTCCCTCTCTCTCTGATGAGCCCGAGGTATTTAAATAAATTGTTGCTTGAATTCTGTTTGACATTTTGTTATTTTTGATGTTGATTGGTGAAGTTGCCGCACCGCCAAATGGGAAATGTGGAAAATGGGGAAATATTTGCCCCTTGTACACCCCCCTCTAACACCCCTCCTTTACCCCTACTACACACATGTCACCCACTCACTTTACTCATGCATTTTGGCGCCCCTCTTTGTGCACCTGCAGCGGCTGTGATGCCTCCAGTCGCTACCCCTGCCACCCCTGCCACTCCCCCTACTCCACTCCCTACTGCCACTTCCCTCATTCCCCTCTCACACCCCTCCCCCTCCCCCATTGTTATAATTTTAGTCATCGCCCCACTCTCCGAGCATAAATCTTTTTCTGGGGTGGAAAAACGTGTGCTCTGGAAAATTGGAAAATGCATTAATGAAACCATTTGGTTTTCCCAAAAATGCATCACTTAATTGCCATACCAAAAAGGTCAGCAATTTAATAAACAATATTATACTTAAGCTATTTAATGTTCAACAAAATCAACAGAAATTTCTTTGATTAACTCTTCTTCTTGGCATTCCATCAAGATTTGTTTTATGTCCAAATTATGGCCTAAATGGTGATCGTTTATAGACAGATTTACCAATAAAATCTGTAGATAACTTTAGTCAATAACTATACGATTTAGTGACTTTTATTATATATAGTTTAATCAGTCGCAGACTTAGCATAATTAAACTGAGACATTGCTAATTGCAGGCACTGTCATTCTGTTGGCCATATAATAGCCATACCATACCTGAGGGACACTAAATAGAATCATCAGAGCCCGATAAACGTTATCAGGCCATCACTTTTATGGCCTTTGATTAATGAAGTCAGCAATCGAAAGTCGATTGCCGGTGGCTGTGAGCTCATTTAATTGCTTCGTTGTAAATAAGACAAAGTGAGCAGAGCACAGAGAGAGAGAGAGAAGTAGAGAGTGGTGTGGTGTGGAGTGAAGAGAGCTGGGCAGAGAGAGAGCAGCGCAGAGTAAAGCAGAGTTCTGTAAACGGCGGCAACAGTTGCTGTTGTCGATTGCTGTTGTTGCTGCTCCTACTGCTCCAACTGTTCCTACTGCTCCTCCTTCCCCTCCTGTCCCTCCTCATTGTCTACACGCGTCCCTCAACGAGCGAATGCAACATTCTTTGCTGACAACGCAGTAATTAAAATTCAATTGCAATTAAAAGTGCGCACGCAAAACGGGCAACGACAAACAAAATGAATCGCAAAGCCAAAGGCACACACACACACACACACACACACACACAAGCACACACACACACACACACACACACACACACACACACACACACACGCACACACACACATACAGCGGCAGACAGAGGCCATCGAGGGCAAATTGCAAAAATTTGTCGCATCGCCAACATTTAGTCTGTCTCTCAGTCTCTGTCTCCCTCTTTCCCCCTCTCTCTCTTTCCCCCTCCCCCTCTCTCTCTCCCTCTTCACCCACTTTTTCTCATTCTTGCTGCCTCTTTAGCCTGCTGCTTGCTGCCACTCTGTTGCCTGTTGCCACTTTCATTGGCCTTGGCAACAATGTGGCTTCGCCATTCGCATTCGCTGCCTTTTTTTCCCCACTTGTTCGCGCATTTTTGGCGTGGGCTGATTAGCCTGGCAGTTGGTAGCTTCTGTGGCATGCCGCTGGTGTTGCAGGTACCGCTGCCGCAGTCCCTGTCTCTGCCTCTACCGCTGCAAACTGCCGAATCTAGCTTTTTGCAGCACTAAATAATGACACAAAATAGCTAAAAGTTACAGTGGATTAAAGAAAAGTAGCTACTTAAATTAATAAAATGTTACTTAACATAAAATATGTTGGATAAAAACAATTTATAAACATTAACTGTAAAAGGAATCATGAAAACCTAAAAAATCGCTTTTTTGCAAACTTTGTATGCTCATAACTCAGCCAAATGAAGTGATATTTTCAAAATTTATACCTTTTTATGCTCTACACAACTAACAGAATCGATCGGCATCAAAATTCGTGTGATTTGGAAATTTTGAAAATTGACCCATTTTTGGCAAATTTTGTGATGTTACCCCTTTGCATTTTTTCAAAAATCGACATAAAATTAAATTTTTTAAATTTACAATATTTTGATGCAGATCGATAGTTTGGGTTCTCCCGAGCTCAAAAAGGTATGACAATCGAAAATTGTACGACTGAGTGTCTAAATATACGTAACCAAAGTTACAGTGTATTGGGTCAAAAAGGGGTCATATCTTAACCTACTGCTCTTATACTTCCTCATTATTTTGAACTTAAAGTTGAAGTTAATATAGAATTGGTAATGTTATAACTTATTTAAAACTAAAGGTATTAATAAATAAATAAAATTTAATAGTAAACTTTAAGGAGGTTTTTAGAAGAAGCTTAAAATGTATCTAACTAAGGCCATAACTAACTAAAGATGAAAGATTTGCACTCGAACTATACAAATTACCAATTAACCGATGTTGTAACTTACTGTAGACTTCTTTTCACCCAATAATTCAACTGTTAGTTGCTATATTCCAGCTGAAAAATCAGGTGTAGAGCAGTTTCAGTAGCTCCCGAGTCCCCAAATTTCTAACTGACAACAGAATTCACTTCGTGGAACTGAAGAAATGCAGGTAACTTAATGATTGCAGCTGCCAATTGGTTCAATATCAATTGAAATTTCAATTACCTATACGAAAGACCAACAAGTAGAAGAAAGGGAGAATGGGGAAAGGGGAAGAATAAGAAGAAGAAGAAGAGTAAGAGTCGACCCTTTCATGGTCTTCGCTGCCTTCAAATTTCAATTCTCATGAATTTTTTAGGTTTTTAGTTGTCAGCAAAATGTTGGAATTATTAATAAGTGCAAAATTAATAGGAATTATAAACAATTGTTGTCAAAATTCTTGAAGCTAATGACCGTTTAGACAGGTGCCAAAAAGAGTGATAGGGAGGGGTGAGAGGAGGGGAGGGACAATAAGAGAGACCAAATAGTAGCAGATATTTTAGTTGTCTGTCAATTGAATTGAGTGAAACTTGTTTTAATTAATATCACTGGCAATTAATTGTTATTATCAACTGAATGTTGTATTATGTTTCATTTATATTGTGGATAAAGTTTTGATTCATATTTCATTATTTGCTATACATACCTACACACATACATACATACACACATCGTATGCAAATCCAGTTCATGGCAAACTTGTTGCGAATTTTGTTCAGTTCGCAGTTCGCAGTTCTCAGTTCGCATGAAACATGCCAATCAACCCGTTAGTGCTGTTAGTGATTATTGTTTTTGGTTCATTAAATAATTGCGAACACTGTTTGGCATATGATCTGCATGCAGAAGTATATATATTAAAGGGTATGTGAGGGGTAAGTTGGGTGGGGAGGGTAGGGTATGCAACTCTGCGGTGTAGATGAACATAATTAATTGCAGGCTGTTGTTTAAATACAATTTCTGCTTTATAATTTGACAGGCACGCTGCATTGTTCTGCACTCAAAGGAATCTCTAGTTCATACTGGGGGATTGTATCTGCAAGATACACAACTGAGAAGTGCTTTAAGTATTTATGTTTAATATTTTTAAATTAATATAATATTTAGACAATATCTTTACTATTTTGAAATTGTGTATTGAGAAATTTAAATTAGTTTTATGCACCAAGTATCTATAAGATACATTTATGCTTTCTCATGTCGTAAAAAACTTAAATGCTTTGTAATAATGCTTCAAACACTTAAAATTTGTTATTTAAAATTAAAATATGCAATTTAAACTACCTATTTTATTAGCTATTCATATTATAAGGAATAATTTTAATTCTTTTATTCTTAATATAGTGTTTGTTAATATTAAACATTTAAAGGGTTATATTTAAAATTAATTTTTTTTTTTGAAGAAAAGGCTTTTAAAATTTATAAATTATCTAAATATATAATGTTTTTTTCAGACACTTCTACCCTTATTAAAACTATAAAATATTTACTGTTCAATTTTATTGCAGCCTACATAAAATTATATGTTTAAAAATTATTTTATTTTTTAAATATATTAATATATATAATTAAACATTTCTTTAAATTAAAAAAGAGCACAATATGTACCTTGTATTAAATAAAATTTTTTATTAATTTTTAAGTTAAAGTTGACATATATTTTAATTTTTTTTAATTTCAGCTGAAAAATAATAAATTAAATAACTTTACTTAACTTTTGTTTAATTTATTAAAATGTAAAATATGTTAATCACAATAATTTTTAAGCTAAAGTTAGTGTACATATTTGTATTAATTGTTTTGAACTAACAACATAAACAAATGTATGTTTCTTTAAATAATTATTTATTTCCAATTACATAAATTCCAATTTAAGTTAATTAATTATCTAAATTTTTTTATCAACACATAACATGCGTACTGCTATAATTAAATTTGTTTTAAATTTGTTATAAATTAATGTATTTCTTTACTTAAATTTGTTGTAAATTTATTGTCAATTTACTTATCTCTTGTTATTTTCAAATGATTTTTTATATTTTAGTTATTTTGTTGTTAATTTCTTTTCTTCTACATTTCTCTCAGTGTATTAACAATCACACATTTTGCGAAGGTCCCGCATAATTGTCACGGCACATTTGGAAAATAATTCTTAAATAATTTCATCAATTATGGTTCTCAGCTGTAAAGCGCGGGCGCTGACTGCGTTGCCATTTCAATTATGTTGATATTAATTTTCATATTTAATTTAACGCAAAAATACGCAAGTGTCCAACTGAGAGAGGGAGAGAGTGAGGGGGAGACAGAGAGAGAGGGAGTGTGGGTAAGTGGGCAACTGAAACATTTACAGAATACGACAAATAACAAGAACAACATTTGTGAAAATCCATTTTGCAGTAAAAACCGCATGCATTATTTAATTTTTAAGTGAAATCAATTACAAACTCGTTGGATCTGCACAACAACAACAGCAACAACAACAGCAACAACAACGGCACTAAAGGCTTTTGATGTTAAATGCCAACCGCCGGCAAGATAAAGGAAGCAAAGGAAGAGGAGAGTAGGAAGGGGAAAGGGGAGTGGAACGGAAAAGAGTGCGAGGGCGACGGAAGTGCGCATAAATGCAGTTGCAGTCGAATAAATAAATAAAAAATATATTTTGCCATTAAATTTCAATTAATAACAACGCAAACACACACACGTGCAGCGCATCAGCAACTGTTGTTGTTGTTGCTGTTGCATTCACGGCTGCAGCGGTTGCTGCTGCAATATTAATACATTTTGGCAGTCGTGCGTGCGCTGATTGCCGCAAGCCCATGAAATTAAGTCACAAATTAATTAATTAATGCAATCAATACGTGCGACATTTGCATTCGCAATTACAATTATGTATTCGAATACGTATTCGTATTCGCATTCGCATTCGTTGTGGCAGTGCCAGTTAAAGTCGCACAATTTGCTAGCGCTCTAAATTTAGTTTGTGTATCTAGATACAGATACATTTGTATCTACAAGCATGCATATATGGCCTACCAGTCTGCTTAGCTCCATACTAAGCTGCCAATGTGTTGTCGCCCAACTTTGCACTGGACACACACTGGCACACACACACACACTGGCACACACACACACACACTCGCACACACACACTTGCAAGCAACCTAAACAGGAGCAACAACACGCCATGGCGAACATAATTTTTTAATGGACTTTTAATGTTTGTCGCTTGCAGTTTACTGGCTGTGTGTGTGTGTGTGTGTGTGTGAGTATGTGTGCGTTTGTGTGTCGCGTGAGCTTTTTTTGGGGTCAACTTGGTTGCCTGGGCACAATTAGCGGCCCGCCTGCACTTAAACATGTGTAAGCTACATAGGTGGCTTTTCCGGAGACTTTCCATCAGTTGAAGGTGGAAAATCAAGTGCAAGCTATAGAGATATAGAAACAGGCACTTAAATGCCGAGCTGAAAACATTTATTTGACAAGCTTTATAGACCCTGCACTCTCTTTAAGTTAAGCTAAGTTTCGTCTACCAAGTACAAAGTAAGTCATAAAGCAAAGCAACTTTGACATGGAATATTTAGGGACTCAGTAGGCCGACATTCGATTGAGACCCCTTTTTGGACTCGGGAGGACCTAGACTATCGATCTGCATCAGAATATTAAACATTCAAAGAATTTAATTTTTTGTCGATTTTTGAAAAAATGCAAAGGGGTAACATCACGCTTTTTTCTCAAAAATGGGTCGATTTTCAAAGTTTTCAAATCAATCGAATTTTGATCAGGGTCGATTCTCCTGGTTGTGTAGAGTATAAAAAGGTAAAATTTTTAAATATAGCGTTTCATTTGGCTGAGCTATGATCATTCAAAGTTTGGAAAACTTTGATGTTGAATATTTGGGGACTCAGCCGGTCGATTTTCGATTGACATACCTTTTAGGACTCGGGAGGACCTAGACTATCGATCTACATCAGAATATTCAACATTCAAAGAATTTAATTTTTTGTCGATTTTTGAAAAAATGCAAAGGGGTAACATCACGCTTTTTTGCCAAAATTGGGTCGATTTTCGAAGTTTTCAAATCGATCGAATTTTGATCACGATCGATTCTCCTGGTTGTGTAGAGTATAAAAAGGTAAATTTCTTTAATATAGACCCTCATTTGACTGAGCTACGATCAGTCAAAGTTTTAAAAATTTTGATGTCAAATATTTCCAGACTCAGTCGGCCGATTTTCGATTGAGATACCTTTTTGGACTCGGGAGGACCCAGACAATCGATCTGCATCAGAATATTGAACATTCGAAGAATTTCATTTTTGGTCGATTTTTGAAAAAATGCAAAGGGGTAACATCACGCTTTTTTGCCAAAATTGGGTCGATTTTCAAAGTTTTCAAATCAGTCGAATTTTGATCACGATCGATTCTCCTGGTTATGTGGAGTATAAAAAGGTATAACTTTTCAATATAGCAGTTCATTTGGCTGAGATACGATCAATCAAAGTTTGAAAAAAAATTTAAATTTGCAAACCGCGCGTGTAACGGCCGCTGCTTGTCGCTTGCAGTGTACTGCTTGCAAAATACCGAGTGCACTGCTTGTAGGACAGCTTGCGCTTCAAGGCGCTAGATGGCGCTAACGTTTGCAGTTGATCCATAGATGGCGCTAAGAGTGAATCAGGTTTTGAGATCTAGATGGTGCTATATTCTTATTAGACCATGGTAAACAGAACACTTACTATTACTATAAAAGTTAAAAAAACAACTGTTTGTTATTATTTTTGCACATTTCATAGTAATTTTATTGTTTTTGCTTATTTTTCTTTTTTATATATATTTTGTATGTAATACATATAAGAATATGCTCCATTTTGTTGACATTGGCTGGTTAGTTGTTATTTGTCATTGCTGCCTGTAGTAGTTTTTTAAAGGTCTCGCACACACATACATGTGATACGATTAGATTATTTATCATACAATACAGATAGAGATATACATATAGATAAACATATACATAAATAAAACTATATCGCCAAAATGGGCATTTACAGTAGTATATATATCGATCAAGGATCATAAGGTTCATACTTGCATTTAACATACACATATATCTACATACATACATCAACAATATCGTATATATATAAGTAGTGCTTATAGATAACCAATAACTCTGATTTGATATTTTCTTATGCTCTCATAATGGTATTCAATCAAATTAATTACTTTTTCCTCTCTGTGGAATTTCTCGACAATTTTGTTTGCTTGGTAAACCATTTAGTTGAGTGTAATTAGGGTTAGTAATTTAACTTAAATTTATAGAATTTGACTAGTTGATTTTGCTTTACACATTACAAAGGTTGCGTTTCTTTTCTGATTTCTAGAATTTGATTTCTCTTTCCTCTTTTGTTATACATTTTCTTTTTTGTTTTTCTTTGTTTTTTACACATTGAGAAGACTACAAACTAATTAACATTAAAGATATATAAGGTAAGTGCCATAAACATAACTTGAAACTTTTGTAAGAAACCGTAAAAGTAAATTTGTGATATTAATGTATTGAGTATTTTGGATGTTAGATTTCGTTTTGTAAAGTTAAAGTTATAGTTAAAGTATACATAAATTAAGACAACATATAAATATAATACAGTAAATTAAATTGAAGCTTTTTTTCGCAATAAGAAATTTTTGGAATTATCGTAACTTGTTAAATATGTACAAAAATATATACTTAGGTTTTTAAGTAGATATATGCATATATAAAATATATACTTAGGTATTTAAGTAGATATATGCATATATCTTATTTAGCTTACTTTGCGCTTCAAGCGCTGAAACTTAAGCTCGTCGTGTTGTTGTTGTTGCTGGACTCGTTGGGGTACTCGAAATGCTTAGGTATTATTGGTATTATCGGTTTAGACTTTGCTTTCGGGTCCATCGGCGACGTGTTTGAAGGCCAAACGTATGCGGGATAAGTAATGCGAGCAGATATGTCCATAGTTCTTGTTATACCACTCTGGTGTTTTGCCCCTGAAAGTAGGCAACAATTAATTTTTATCTCTTTGACTAGAGGAAGTTTCCCGAACTTACTTGACATCCACACGAGCCAAATGCATAACTCGGGATCTGCCACTGCCGCAGGGTTCGATAAGATATCTTGAAGCTAGTACCACACCACGCACGGCACAGAACAGCGGCTTCGCCTTGGCATGATCAATCGAGGTCTCTACAATAACGCAGGCACCGCGCGGCAAATCCGTTTGCCAGGAACTAAAGCAGATTAAAAAGCAATTTTAAATATAATTTATAATAAAAATTATGTTTTACAACTTACCGCAGCACACAGAAATCTGTGGTCAGCTGACCATCCAGCGCATACTGATAAATCTCGGTGCGATCGTCCAGTTTCTTAACGGTTTGGCATTGCAGCAGATTTGGATCCCAGGAGGCACGTTGTTTGATTATATACTCTAGAACTTCACGTGGCGGCCCCTCGATTTCGGTAGAGCAGCGCCAGAGACGCAGTGGATGACCATCACCGACCTTTTTATACGAAATGTCCACATTGCTGTCGTTCAGCGAACTTATGGTGAACCAGCCGCGTGCTCTATGAGATTACAAATAGTTAGAATTGAAGTTAGTGAAGCATCTCACTACTTACTTCTCTCTGCCCTCCTTAATGGTCGCACTCGTGCACTCATAGAGATATCCTCGCCAGTTGTGGAACTGCATGCCCTCGCCCAGAGCCTCAAGAGGCACCGGTTTGGACTCCTCCATGTAGCCAAAGTTGCATTTGCCCAGTTTCTCCTTGGCAGCGGTATAAATGGGCTTATAGTGTTCAATCATAAAAGACAGGCACTCGTGGGAGGCCTTTGCCTCGGCCAGTTCCTTCATGTCCGGCATACCCGAGCCCTTACCCTTGCGACGGGGCGAGGCTGACACGGAGGCGGAACCCGTGGAAATGGACGAATGGAAAATGGATTGGGCCAAGCAGACACCCAGATTGTTGCTGGTCATTTGATTCTGTGATGCATTGGCCGCCACAATGGTGAGGAACTCCAGGAGTACATAGAGAATTTCCCGATTCTCGTCGGGAAGTAGCAAAACCGCACACTGTATGGCATCCAAACGGACTTCCGCCGGCAGATCTAAGGTAAATTAAGGGGTAATTAAAATAGATTCTTTACAGATAGTAACTGTTACTTACGTTGAAAGATGGCCACAAAGGTCTCGGACATTTTGGTGGTCAGCAGTGATTCGGGTAGCTCTCGGAAGTATTGTTTCAACATGTCGGCCACGTCGTAAGCCTGCTGCAGATCAAATACATCCATGCACTCCGCCGTCGACTCACTGACCTCGATCTGTTCGCGCAGCTTAATAATACGCGATTTACCGCCACTCTTACGGAAGAGTCCCACCTGATCCAGAGCGTTCAGCTGAAGCCAGCGGAATGCGGCTCTCACTGCCAAGGGTAGTGTCTGTCCGCTACGCTGTAGGATCAACAGCAGTGGTACACCAAACACCTTCTTGTCCTTGTAGTCTGGCATTTTGATCTTTTTGATGAACTTGGGTAACTCCCAATTCCAACCGGAGCGATGCGAGGGACAATAGCGTTCCATGTAGCCCGTTAGGGTAACCAAGGCGAGCTTACGTATAATTTGCAGTTGACCCGCTGACATGGAGGCAAAGGGTATGCCAGCATCCTCCTGCAGAGTCAGTGGCTCAATCTTTTGCGAGAAACACTTGCGGAAGATCATGTTGGGACGCTCCTCCATCTGGAAGCTGTGATAACGCACCACTGGCTGATGACGTTTGCCACTCCCACTGTGCTCCTCCTCGTTCTTGGGCTCCTTGCGCGATGTGCTGCGTGAGCGGAACGACGAGGAACGGAATCCATCCCTCTTTTTGGGATCCTTGCCGAGATTAAGGGAACCACCGCGTGTTAGTTTCTTAACCTTCACCTCGGTGGTATTGCTATTGGCATCCTTGATGAGCAGCTTACGTCCCTGATGACATTCGGAGTCTGAGTGGGCACCAATGTCGTCCACCTTCCCAGATCGCTGGAGGAATCGTCGCGCCTTCGAGGGTTTGCGCAGTGAGAGTGATAGTTTGCCACCCGTCGAGGACTCCTGGCTGTCACTGTAGTACGAGGAGGAGTCATCCGATTTTCCTTCCTTCAGCTGGGTCATTGGACTCGAGAAGAAGTGCAGTGGACTCGTTCGCATTGATCGCGGAGTTGTGGGCGTTCGCTTGGGACTGGCACGATTGGGACTCAGGAAGTTATCGCTGTGACTGGGCACCTTCAGCTCGTTGCCAAAGAACGGTGCCTTGGGGAATGTATGGATGGGACTGAGGGCGGACGGTGAAGGGGGTGTGGAGTAGACTGCATCGGGTTTACGCAAACTGCTGCGTTGTCCCAGCTGTGCCAGGTCCAACACCTGCGGTCCACTGATGACCACATTCTCACGATTCTGACGCTTGCGACGACGCGATTTAATCGATTCCACGCGTCGCAAAAATGCCTTGGCGCCGTCCTTGAACCGCTCACTGCCCGTGCGCCGCAAACGAGCGGCGGCATTATCCGAACCATCGTGCAGGGAGCTATCATTGGAGTCACCCTTGCTGCAGCCGGGTATCATGAGGGTAATGCCCGCTCCGCCCAGATCATAGCTATCGTCTTCGAAGCGATCCGGGCTCGACTCCTTCGAGGAACTCTCCGTCTTCTCCAGATTCAGATGTCCCGGTGGCGGCAGCTCCAAGCCCATTTCGCCAATACGCGACCAGCGTCGTATGTGTGGTTGGAATGTCCAGTTCTCGCTCAGTGCAAAGTTCTCATCATCGGATTCCTCCTTCTGCTGCAAGTACACAAGGTTCGAGTTCAATCCTTTGCTGACTCCTAGAGGATGTGGGGCTAAACTCACCTGTGGCGTCTGCGGTTTGTGGGATTGATCCAATCGCATGTTGGCGCAACGATTGAGCACACAGAGACGCCGGTAAAGCGACTGCAATTGATCGTTCTCCAGATTGGTATGATCTTTGGCTACATTGTTCAGTTCGATAGGGAACTGATGATCTGCAATAACCATAAACAAGAATATTTTTTCTTAAGTTTTAAATTTTTTAATTTTTTAAATCAACTTTTAAGCTGAGTTAAGCTGCAGCGACCGAACGCAACGACAGCGCGAGAAATTCTAATTGAGAAACCAGCAAAAATCGAACGACGAGGCGCCTATTAATTCACACACTCGTACACACACATGCAATTTGAGTTAATGTAAAAAAAATATATAAATGAAAAAAGAAAAAAGATTAAATAAAATAAAAAAATTTTCACAGAGTTTTTCCACATATTTTGCGTGGCAAATTTGCACGTAGGAAATCAAGTTGCCAGACATCGACCGACCACATAAAACAGATACGCCAGACGTTTACACATGTCGCGTCGTACGCAAACAAAGACAGATAGATACATGTATGACTAAAAGATACAGATACATTTACAGCTACAGCTACAGCTACACAACTGCAGCTAGAGGCAACTGTCAGGCGATGCCGTGAGATACGAGCAGCCGCAGTTCCGTAGGATGCAACACTGCTGAGTGCCTGCAAAACTTGGCTAACTTGCCGCTTTTGTTTATACCAATATTGTTACAACAAATGGCGATACGAATGAAGAAAAACCATTCAAAGTTTATTGAACTTTTCAATTGTAGAACTTTCAAATCGAACTCCAAACTCGCATCCCTTTTTTATAGTTTTGTTTACACAGAAAAAGCTAAATTTCTTTTTGTTTTTGTTGTTGTTGTTAGTTTTTTGTAAGCTTTCAATTTATTTATAATTTGAATTTAAATGTTTGGTAAATGCTGTGTTCAGTTTCTAATTGCATACACTTTCATGCTAAGCAAATAAACATTTTGGAGACCCAAATATTTTTGAGAGTGTGCCACTGAATTGATTGTGGTGCTGGTGGTGGTGCTGTTGGTGGTGGTGCTGCTGCTGGCATCCAACAGATCACAGCAGTAGAAATAGCAACATTACAAGTATTACTTGCTGACGTCAGAGGAATGGGACGGGGAGTGGCAGTGGGAGAGAGAAAGAGAGCGCGTCGAATTCTTTGAAAACTAATTTGGGCATTTTCTTTTTATACCCCCAACCCCAACAATTTTTATACATTTTCCCGTTTCCATTTTATTGGGCCAATCATATGATTAATTTTGCGCCTGGCCACAAAAATGGGAAATCACAAATTTGTTTGTTTATATTAGAATTGATGATGACGCGTAGAGCCCGTAGCACAAAAATCCATGGAATTATCGAAGGAAATTCAACAGTTTTTGGAAATCATACACATAATGATCAATTGAGCAATATTACTTCCTTAAATTACCGCCATAATCGAACATCAATCAGAATTGAAGTCGAGTGTGTGTGTGTTTTTGCCCCACAGTACCCAGTCACACCCATGAATTAAGGCTGCCACTTTTGTGAGCAGAAAATGTAAAGAAACAAACAGAAATTACATGAAGTTTGTTTTTTGCCTTTTTAGACCCCGTACTCTAAAAAAAAGTATAGGGGTCTATTAGGTTTGTCTGAAGCGAAATGTGCGTAACAGGCAGAAGGAGGCTTTCCGACCCCATGAAGTATATATATTCTTGATCAGCATCAACAGCCGAGACGATATAGCGATGTCCGCCTGTCCGTCTGTACTAATATTATGTGGATGTTACTAATATAACTATCCCCACCAAGTTTGATCCGGATCGGACACCTATAGCCTTTAGCTCCCATAGGACAAATCGGTCGAAAATTTGTATGGAAAAAACGCGCACTAGAAGGAGTACGGGGTCTTTCACAGTCGGCTCGCTCGACTGCAACCTTTCTTACTTGTTTCACTTTGGTTTTTGCTGCATTTCTTCTTTTGGCTTAAGCAAATTAACAGTCGCTTACAACTGGTACACCTCCTTTCAGCGGTGACTGTGCCAGAGCCAAATGACAGAGCAATAAACCGCTGAACACCTACGGCATTTCAATCTGCAAACCAACAAAAAATCCAAAAAAAAAAGAAGAAGAAGAAGAAGAATCTCCAAATCCTTTAGAGCTCTTTGAAGTAGAGTTCTTCTTTGGCGAAATTTGAAACGCGCTCGTTGCGCATGCGCCGTTGTCTTGTTTACACGAAACTCATTAAAATACGCATTTATCATGTGGCACAGGGATGTGGCATGCCCTGGGAATCAGCAATGGGATTGGGCTTGGGATTGGGTTGGGCTGCCAACTGGGAATGGATGCTTTAAATGTGCTGCAATTTAAATGCGCACACAAATTATTATTTTGCAAAAGATACAAATTCGTTTGCCAGTGAATTTATGCAACGAAATGGGCATATTTCAAGGTCGGACGACAGCCACACACACACACTCACACAAACACACACACACTTGTGTGTGTTTCTGCATGCAGTTCGTGCTGTGCTTTTGGGCGCCTCGGGTTATTGCCCAAAACATCATGTTCTCCATTTCAGTTTCACTTTTTTATTTGGTTTTGTTGCTCTGCCTTTTGGCCAAGACTCATAATTCAAATAAAGTCGCTGAACTTTTGGCCGCCTCGAAAGAATTCTTCTTTTTTTTTTTTTCTTTTTTTTTTTATTTAATTCTAATTTGCAGATTTGGCGGCGTCATCAATCTGCGCGGCCTTCAGGCGTTAAATGCAATGCGACGGCGCGCCATGAAATTCGGCGACAAATGCAAAGCAAAAAAAAACAGAACAGGTCCTACTGGGTCTTAAGCGGGGTAAAGAGCAAAGACAGCGATTACGATTAAAAAAGACCCAAATTCACAAATTCCCAGCTTGGCAACGGTTCAATGAACTCTTACTAACATTTTGGCTAGTGGCTAAGCAGAAATTAATAAAATAATAAAAAACGGGGTAAAAAAAAAAGAACCAAACCATTTCCAGAGACTCTTTTATACCCTATAATAAGTTGTGCATGAAGTGTACTATAATTTATACCGATCAAAGCTGTTAAAAAATTCCATTTAACAATCGTATAAAAAAACTCCAAAATTGCTTAACTAAAAAACTTGCTTCCAGGGCATTTTTAAGTCGTGAACTCTTGCCTAAAGCTGGTAATTCTCTTTTTTTTCTTGTTTTTGGGAATTTTTATACAAAGGTGGTCTTTATAAATTCTTGCGCAACGTGTCCTTTAAGTCTTTTATTACGTTTTATCTTCGCTTGATGAGTTTTTTTCTGTTGCTTCGTTTTGTTGTCGAATTCTTGTTGCCACACGATCGTGGCAGTGGAGCGGGGGCAGTGGGCAGTGGGGCGTGTCAGAGCTCTCGTTTTCGCTTGAAAGGATTTCAATGAGCTCTTGGCTTGGCAGGAGATCGCTGCTCCTAATTGTTGTCGCGCCGTTTGCTTCGTGCCATGGATATCAGATTCACTTGGCGGCTTTTTTTTTTAATTTTACTTCTCTTTTCTTCTTCTTTTTTTTTATTTGGCTATCATGGTTATGCTTTGATGGATGCTAAACAATGAACTGCGCGTGATCCAGCACTAAAAGTGTGTGTTCTCTGTGTGTGCCACACAAAGTTGCCACGTCACAATGTCGACATTGTGTGTGCGGTGCTAAATTTGATGGCTGTTTTTATTTTAGTGGTAGGCAAAAGTGAAAGTTCGCTTCATGAAATTAATAAACGGCATTTGGGAAGCGTAAAATACTCCAACTTTAACTACAAATTGTGCACACAAAGAAAAGTTGTGTACTGAGTAAATAACTTAAAAAATTAATCTTTAAATAAATCAAGACTATATTTTGTAAATAAAGAATTGAACTCTTAAAATAAGTAAGTAAAAAATGGAAAAATAAACTCTACAAATTCTGTTAAAACATAAATTTTTGATCAAGATTTAAAAAATTCCTATAAATAACATAACTGGATAAACCATATTCGATATAATCCTACTTCTGATATCGTATAGGACACAAAACTAAATTTTTTGAATTCAAATTTTCAATAACTAAATTAAGAAAAAAAACTGAATATTTCAGTCGAACACAAATATTAAAATTAATCGTTTTAATTTAAATATTTGCTAAGAAAAAATCAAGTTTTTTATACTTGTTTAAACAATATTCGACTTAACCCTACTTCTGATATAGTTGAGTTCAGAAAACTATATTTGTTTAATACAGAAATGTAATTAAAATATTTAATTAGTTAATAAAGAAGTAAATACTAAACATATGACTCAGATATGTTCAATCCGATAAAGGTAAAATCTTCAAAACAAATATTTTACAAATCTATATTCGACATAACCCTACTTCTGCTATAGTTAAGGTCACAATACCCAACTGTTTCTTGCTGTGTGCGAGCATAAAACTAAATGGCGAGCAAAGTCACTCTTGATGACGTCGTCGGCAACGTCATTGTTCGCGTCAAGCATAACCATCAATTATCGGAGACTACAGAGTACAGGCTTTAGTGCTGCCCACATTGCCACGCCCATGGGGCAAGCATGTTAACATGACAAGGCACCGCGGCATGAAAAGAGCATGAGATATAGGAAGTAGGAGTGAAGGGAGAGGGAGAGGGGACAAGAGCAAGAGAGGGAGACGGAAGTGCGTGCTCTGGATTTGACTTGCAACTTACCTTCGTACATCTGCGCATATTGCGGAAAACCTGCCGCCCGCAGCCATTTGCAAGCTTCCACGGCTTCAATTTCTGTGTAAAAGAAAGAGAGAAAGAGACAAAGAAAGAGAGAGAGAGTGAGTAAAGATAGTGTATTAATATCGAGCATACGTCATGGTGTACAACAAATAAACTTAATTGTAATTAAATTGCAGTTGCGAATTCTTGCGCCTGACAAAACTTAATCAGTTTAAACTGAAACCCAATTACAAAAGTCATGGAATCAAGCGTTCAAATTGTCTTTAGCTGGAACTGAAACTCAACTCAAGTGCTCGGACTTGATGGATTATGTTGTAAACTGTCCAAATGCTGTCGACTGGCGAATTGACGGCACTTTAAACTGTTTTCTTTTGACCTTCTTTTTGGCCCCTGGCTCGTTACGAATTGAAACAATAACATGAAAGTAAAAGTTTTCAGGAATCTGCCGAAAATATTTCACAAAATGATGAAGTACCCCAATGGTGTTGGTACCCCAAAAAAAAAAAATAAAAGAAATTAAGGAAATGTTTCTTTTGTTTTAAGTATTTAGCTGGGTTAACAGCACAGCCATTGAACTGCAAATAATGAATTTATGTCAGCGTGCTTTGATTGTGAAATGAATGCTTTGTTTTGGGCGGGAAATGCGCAAAAACAGGCAACGTTTTCTGATTGGAAAAGCAAAGGTAATGAGTACAAAAGGCATTTTCAATACTAACTTATACTTTTAGTGGGGTTTTGATAGTAACTTAATGGTAATAATTGAAGTAACTTAGTTAACAATAGACACAAAGACAACAAATTTTAAATTTCTGGCTTAAATGAAACCCAAATAAAGTTAGAACAAGAAAGAATGCTATAGTCGCCTCGCGACTTTAGGATACCCGTTACTCAGTTTAATTATATTATTAACAATATAATATATTATTAATAATATTAATAATAGTACAATCGTTTAGGTAATCGACCCTATTGATTTTAATTCAGATGACTTGAGAAACGCAGAAAATTTTCATACAAAATCATATTTACAGCGTATTTTTGACCGATCGTCCCTATGGAAGCTATACGATATAGTCGTCCGATTTGAATGAAACTTGGTCAACATATTTATATTATTGACAGATATATTCTGTGTAAGTTTCACTTCGATTGGTTGGCCAATGCAAAAGTTATTCATATAAATTCATATTTGGAGCGTATTTTTGACCGATTGTCCCTATGGGAGCTATATGATATAGTTGTCCGATTTGGATCAAACTTGGTCAGTATACGTAATCCCTAGACGTGTACTTTCTGTGTCAATTTTAGATAGCATTACTAACAAAAAAGTTTTCTATACTAAAACATGCTATTTTTACCTGTTTTTACCTTTGTATGCACATAGAACGCCCTAAAGTGGGCGTGTCAAAAAACAAAAGCAAACTTGTACTGCTTGGGCATTTTATCTTTCGTTTGCAACCACTCGGGCCTTTCTAGCTCTTATAGTCTCTGAGATCCTTTTGTTCACACAGACGGACAGACGGACATGGCTATATCGACTCGGCTAGTCATGCTGATCAAGAATATATATACTTTATGGGGTCTGCCATGTCTCCTTCTCCCTGTTACATACATTGCAACGAATACAATATACCCTTTTACTCCACGAGTAACGGGTATAAAAAGGTTAATTCCGAAATTAGAGTTTAATATTTGCTTAAAGATTTATTTCGAATTTTTTATTAATTTCATATTTTTATTAAAAATATCCCATTTCTAAATTTAATTTAACATTTTATTCAATTTTTGTTTACTGTGTATAAACTGCTATTTTAAATGCTAATCTGTTTGGTGTTTTTTTCTAATGCTCGTTGGCTTTCGAAATGAATTCAATTTGAGACACATCTGCAGGCAGCAAACACAGAAAAGAGGGGGAGCAGGGAGGTAAAGGGAGTGGAAGAGAAGCTGTTATCTGTTACCTGTTACCTGGACTATTGATTTTTAATCAACTTTGTCGACAACATGAAACACTTTCCGGCTGCTTACTGTCAAAGCAAAGCATTTATGCGGCTGTGGGTTGAACGAAGGGTTGAATTATTATTGAATTTTGCAAGCGATTAACTTGCACGACACTCGGAAGAGTCGGAAGAGAGAACGAGCCGGGTTTCGACCCGTGTTGTCAGCCAGGCGAACTGGCAGGCATCCTTGTTTTTCCCCTTCCTGACTGTGCAAAAAAAGGGCTCTTTTTCCTACTAACTGGTTTTTATTTTTAAACAGCATCAATCCATTGGCTTGCAGTTTTGAAATCGATTCAAGCGGATTTGAGGCGGGAAATTCGTGTCATAACTTGTTGCTAACTAGGCTCAAACTATGTTGGTTTCACAGTTAGATAGATTAAAACTGACCTGCTCTACAAATAAAGGTAACCAAATATGCGTTGGTCCAACACTGCGCCCATAATTACACAGAGTGCTCAGAGAGAGAGAGAGAGAGAGCAGGAAAAGGAACATGAAAATAGCTAAAAATAGCTAAAACACAGGTCATTAATTATCCATGCGTGTGCAGAGACAAGGGACAACTCGTCTAATAACAGCTACAACAACAACAACATCTTGGCTATGGAGTAACCCATAACAATGCCACTTGAGCAATATTAAAATTGCGCATACGCCGCGTATTCGCATTCGTTTTCATTATCCTTGTCAGTGTTGTTGGTGTTGTTGGGCCACTTGCCCATCTAAAAGCCATTTAAAGTGCGCACATTATTGTTATGGACGCTTGTCAGTGGGCGTGTGGCACGCCTACTTTTACCTTACGCAGTTTATTGCGCCAGAGTCAATATTTGGTTGTTGTTTTTTCTGCTGTTGTTGGCCACACAATGTCGCTCACACAATGTGTGTGTGTGTGCGTGGGTGTTAGTGTGTGTTTGTGGGGGTAGGGGAGGAATGGGGTTACAAACTCTCTTTGTTGTTTCCTCCCTCAGCTGACATTGTTCTTCCATTCCTCCCATTTTGGTCATTTCGCCATGTGAAACCATTTTTAAACCAAATTCATGCAGTTGGCCTTTACCAAGGTTAATTATTATCCTTTGTGCTGCTAGATACATGGCTTTAAGGGGGTGGGTCGGTGTTTAAGGTCAACTGCTGCAAGCAACAGGCAAATGTTTGCTTAAGTGTGCGGCGATTACGCGTCTAATTAAAAATATAAATGGCAAATGACTTTAAGATGAAATCCATTATGCCAACAGCTTTGATTTAGAGGGAAGTTTGCTATTTTGACCCAGTACTTTAATGGACTACAAGGTATATACTGTTTGTCAGAAAGACAGTGTGAACTACAGGCAGAAGAAGACGTGCTCCACTTAAAAATGGTATATACTAGTCAAAGTTGTCTTATCTACATAGATCTCGGGGTCGAAAAGCTCTTTTAGAGTCAGTTCGTTCGCACCCACTACTAAGCTTCAAAGCTAATAGAAAAATTTGAAGTGTAGATTGAAATTAAAGCTACTCTTCAGCGCTAAAGTGTCAATGAAATGCGAATCCTTAACACAATTGAATTGGCAAGGATTCATTTTGCGCCTGGCTGACAGCCTACAGAGCTGAGAGTGTGTGAGTGTGTAGGTGTGTGTATGTTGTGCTGTCTGTGCCACTGACATGCTTTGTCTTTCCACGTACTACACAAAAAGTTAACTGAACCAGCAAACACACACACACACACACTCACTCACCCACACACACATCCATCGCATGCAAATGACACACACTTCCGAGTATGGCTTACAATCGAGTCAAGGAACTTACATAAAGTGTACTCACATAGCCAAGGATATCAGCACACGTTCTACTTGGCGTATACGTAACGTACTGCCTTGAATTGTTTACCACAACCAAAGCCAAAACTGTTTAAAGCCATTTATAGCCATAAAGCATATAAACAAGTTTGGCTAACTTCATTTAACATATTTATTCATGCTGCGGCTGCCTTTCAATTTCAATTTAATTTTCAAATTAAAAATTTCAAATTTTCAATATTCAATTTTCAATTTTGAATTTTTGCCAGCCCCGCAGTGCGAATTTGATGCCTGAACACACTAATTGCATTTTAATTCGGTTAAAAACTGCCAGTTGCACTTTAGCCAGCGGCAAATTGTTGTATATTATTATTGTTGTTTAGCAACAAAATTTTTGTATAGAGTTTTTTCAAGCTAAATGGCCGTTTAAAGGCTAATTGAACTGCCGCAGGAGCAGTAGTTATTGCTTATAAATGATTTTGCCATTATGGGCAAAAAAAGTCAATGATTACACACACCTGTACACCAGTACACCTGTAAAACACAGGTATATATACGTTTATAAAAAGACTTCCTCTCTAAATGCATTTAATGCATTTGTTTTTATCTGTTTGTTGTAGGTGTTTAGCCGTTAATTAATTGCATTGCATTTGATGATGGCATTTGATGGTCAAAAGAAAATGTTCTTTGTTGTCACATGCAACATAAATTTTCATCAAAGCTGACAGCATTCTGTTTCCTTACACTGGGATTAGCAATTAAATGGAAAGAGGAAAAGCGCTTTACAAATTTTCTAATTAATTATAGTGAAAAGCAAAACAAAAGACGGAAGAAAACCTTTTCTTTATGCTCCACTGAACTGCGTTTTGAAAATAGAGTTCGAGTTCTTAGCAAATATATATTTTAAATAGCAAACAGGCAGTTATAAATAGAGTGAGAGAGACAGAGAGAGAGAGAGAGAGAGAGGGGGAGCGATGGATTTCGGTAAGGGCGTGTGTGAGAATTGTACGCATTTCCTCTTCAGTGAACACGTGACTGGCAAAAGGCTCAAGTTATTTATAAATTACTCAAAAACACACACACACACACACACACATACCCAACGTAAGCAGTTGTCATTTTAGCTCAGAACTGTATGTGCCACAAGCTGGCATTGTGTCCAGTAGACTGCTTGCAACAAGTGGCAGGCTGTCAGCTCAAATTTGCCGTTAACCTGACGACAAGTTACGCGCACTTGACTCTCATTTGAAATTAGCTGCGAAGCGTATACACACACGCACTTTTAAGATACCCACAGGAATACCCCCACAGGAATACTCCCTACTACTACCCAACTTATTACAGGAGCATCTTTATCCACATTGAATTAAACATTGTTAATAAATTCACTTTGATGCTGACATTCCACCTGCTGCCATCGCTGCCTTGGGTCGTTTTCCTTCTCCTCTTCTTCTTCTTTTCTGCTTCTTCCTCTGCCCAAATGAAATAACAGATCATTGAGCTTTTAATACGTTTTTAATGCCAGTGTATATTTCCTGCTGTGCCCCCTCGTTCCCACTCTCCATAAAAATAAATATAATTCAGACAAATTTGCTACCAAAAATGAAAACACAACACAAAGCAGACAACGCGCAAAATGGAAAAAAATGAAATGAAATCGCATATAAAAATAATTACATTTGAATGAAAAACAAAACAAAACAGAAAACAAAAAACAATACACAAAATCAGCAAAAAAAAAGAAAAAAGGAAAGCAGCAAAAACTGGTGGAAAATTTATGCGTTTTTATTGTTATAACACAAAATGGGTTAAAGCAAAAGTCATTTGAATTAAAAAAGAAACAGAGAATTACCACAGTGGTACAGTGGTACAAATAATTAAGGAAAATTACTAACAGCTACTTCAAATTTACATATTTAAATATGAGAAAGAAACTTAATTGAATTTTTTAGACCCCGTACTCTAAAAAAGAGTAGAGAGGTCTATTAAGTTTGTCTGAAGCGAAATGTGCGTAACAGGCAGAAGGAGGCTCTTCCGACCCCATAAAGTATATATATTCTTGATCAGCATCAACAGCCGAGACGATATGGCGATGTCCGTCTGTCTGTCTGTCCGTCCGTCTATATTTGGTCCGGATCGTACAACTATAGCCTATAGCTCCCATAGGACAAATCGGCCGAAAATTAGTGATTTGCGACTGTAACCAAACTAGCACATTATGTGTATAGTACTACTATAACTATCCTCACCAATTTTGGTCCGGATCGGACAACTATAGCCTATAGCTCCCATTAGAAAAATCGTTCGAAAATTACTTATTTGTATGGAAAACGCGCACTAGAATGAGTACGGGGAATTTAACAGTCGGCTCGTTCGACTGTAGCCTTTTTTACTTGTTTTTTATTTTTTTTTAAGATACTTTGCTTTTTGTAGCGCCCAAATTTGTTTACAATTATGAGCAGTACAAATACGATTTATTTTGGGGGCACGAACCAAGGAGGCAGGTGCAGTTTACTCGTACGAAACATTTATATTAATTGTATAATAATTTTTCGCATTTATTACTACATGCAAACAATTTTCTTTTCCTTTTTATTTAAATGAATTGACTCGCTTGACTGGCACGCAATTTCACTGGTAAAAAATATATGAAAAAAATATATAAAGATGAAGCAAATGATGATGGCTGTATGAGAGAGCGACTGTCTGACGAAAACTGACTCGTTGACTGAGTGACTGACTGACAAACTGACTGCAACGACTGACAGATGCAAATAACACAACGAGGGACAGACAGGCAGACAGACTGACTTCCATATATCTCTTGCTTGATATGACAGCAACTTGTTGCAGCCCCCGCCCTTTTTTTGCTCTGTCTGTGTCTGTGTCTGTGGCATCGCCTAATAATGCAATGAATAATTCGATTAAATTGTGCGCCATGCGGCGTCGATTGATATGTTCAGGCAGCTAGTGGTCCAGCTGAAAATAGCCAACAGAGTGCTCCCAAAATAGTACCCCAACCAATACCAATCCAACCTAATGGGGTGTCGAAGAACAATAAACAGCTAGCGGCACGCGTCCATACCCAAAAACTGAGAGTATTAAAATACGTGTATTTATTGTTTGTTTACAACAGAAAGCGCTGAAACAAGTGTTATGAGTTTCAATTTTTATTTAATAATTTTCGCCCTTGTTACGTTGAATTTTCTACGTATTTTCTAAAAATTTTTCTATTTATTTTCTTCCTGTTTTTGGGTTTTTTTTTTGTGCTCACCTGCGATCTTGCGCTCACGCATTTTACGCCACAACGCTTCGGCCTTGCGTTTGGGCCAATTCTCAAACTTTTGGGAGAAGCTCCTAAAGAACTTATACTCCCTAATCGTAACCGACATGCGACGCTGCATTTTGGATAACGTTGGCAGCGCCGTTTTGTTACCTTTTATTGCTGGGCAATTTGTTAAACTAATGCAAAAACAGTTGACAGCTCGAAACTGTCGTGTAAATGGACACTATTTTTATGTTGTGAAACGCGTTGAAAACTTTTACCAAACTTTTGTTTACATGCTGCCACAATTTACACACTTACGCGTTACGTATACGCACTGTGTACACTTCACTACACACGGTTGAGTCGCTGGCGTCGACGCGTACCCGTTACTAGCCCCAGACTCAAACTTAAACTCGAACTTAGACTCAGACTCAAACACCGTCTCCGACTCGAACTCGGCTGAGAATTCGGACTCAGTCTCGCTGCGGTCACGAATGCGTCTACCGTGCACGGCGCCTGTAAGAGCACTAATGATTTTGCTCGCGCGCCAAGTAAATTGACGAGGCCCGAACATAGTCCGTGCCGACAACGACAACGACGACGTCGAACCGAGTGCCGAGCACACGGACCGAGAATCAGACTAACAAAGCATTTGAACAACGGGGCGTATGAGCAATGTTTGTTCGTCTCTTGTTGCTGTTGTTGTTTCTTCCTTTGCTGACTACGTGCAATGGGTTTTTTTTGTGATGCAGATTTAACATAGCAACCACAATCATTTATTATCATCGGTATCATTATTATTGTTATTATTATTAATATTATGTAAGTTCTGTGGTCGAGTCTGAGTCTGAGTCCGAGTCGTGTTGATTCAGTGGCAAAAGCAAACAAATAAATAAATAAATGAATAACTGCTGCCATGTTGCTTACTGATGATGTTTATTTCATTGTTATTGAAAGGACTTACACACACATACACTACCACAGACAGTCACACACACACCCACACACACAGTTGCGTTCATGGAGAGGCTTTGTTTTAAGCAGCTGCCATTTATGGAGAACTCACATGAATTACATTGTGAAATCAGGCTATGAAAGTTTCAACCGCACCTGTTGACCATTGTAGGCAGTCACTACTGTGTGTGAGTGCTGCAGGGAGTGTTGTCCCAATGAAGGTTAAACTTTTCCACTTTGTTGACATATGATTTAAAGTCTTGAACTAATTTTATGGGAATTTTCAAACCACAAGAATCTAATTCTTATTGAATGAGCTTATAATTTAAACAACAAATTAGCATTTAAAATTATTACTAATTTACTGCACTAATTGCTTGACACAAAAGGGGGCGGGGCATTAAACAACTATGACATTGAGACTCAAGCACATACAACAGCATTTATGTTCCCGTTTATATATATTTATATTGTATAGTAGCATTTACTCAGACGATGAGCAAGATAAATAAATATATGTTTACTATATAAAATAAATGCTGGTAATTTTTATTTGTGCAATATCAGATATAAATCATGAAATACTGCGTGTTAATCTTTTCAACCAAAATAAACACCAGACCAGATGAATACGACAGCTATGAGAACTACAAGAAATCGAGTTTACTTGGCTGTAAAATACCCAAGGCAGAAAAAGGATTGTTTGATATTAGATTTTTTATATTTTTAAATTCAAATTTTACACTTTTTCACTACTTTGTTGGTTCTATTCTTTGGTCTTTTAGATCATTTTGATTCTAGTCCGTGTGTCTGTTAATATTTTCAAATTTCAATTTTTAAATTTACAACTTAACACAGTTTGACAATTAATAAATCATTTTGGACACTTGTTAAGCTTCAAAATTTAAAAATTTTTTTAAAAATACTTGATTAAAACTTTACGTGATTTCTTAGGCGTTTAAGACGTAAGCTTCTCAAAGTCCAGATGCCAAATTTCCTATACCTACTGCTTCCCCTTTCTATAACACAGATTCTTCTGCCTGTAACATACTTTCTACCAACTGTATACACCCTTTCCCACAGAGTATATTACCAGCTACTTGTTTGCCTGCTTCCGTTTTGAAACGACAAGTCCAACAAAAGCACTGCCCGGTCCCATAGACTCAATTCCCATTCTCCGACCCATTCTCAGTTCCATTCTCCATCCCATTCTCAGTGCCATTCTCCGTCCCATTCTCAATCCCGAACACAAACTCAAGTCCATTTCCAGCTACAGAGTGCGTTGTAATAAATGGAATGAGTGTCAAGTCGAAATGGCCAAATGGCCATAATGCGAAATTGGCTATATAAATAAGGCATGTACATGTACTTTAGTGGCTAAAGGCCAAAATGACATTGTTAACATGCGAAGTGAGAAGTTCTCAACTGAAGTCTGTGCCCTCATGACCTTTTTTTTTTTGGCAGACGTCACACTTGTGACGTCAGACACATGTGGAGTGCAAAAGCAAACATGAAAATCTCTTTACGCTAACAGCATAATGTTCTTGGTCAATGGAAAGGGCCACAACTGACGTCATCGTTGGTACGAATGCCACGAAATTGAATGACTGAATTGACTGAGTTGACTGTTGGCTGTTGACTGAATTGGCTGAGTTGACTGTTGACTGAGAGCGCACTTTGCGCTGTTGATTCAATTTCTGTGCTCGCTTTTTTTTTGGCATAAAAGGAGCCACCCAACTACCCAAAGTCCAGTCCAGGACACACACATTGTTCCTACATGCATGTGTGTGTGTGGCATGCACATTGACAGATTGACAGTCATTTTTGGCCCTGGTTTTGTGTTGAAGTGTTGACGGAAGTATTGGAAATTGGCAAAAGAGCTGCGGCTGCCCGTTAACTGTTGTTGCTGCTCCTGCTCCTGTTGCTGTTATTACCAATGAAAGAACATGAAAGTAATTTAAATGACAGCTACAACAGCCCCTCCCCCTTAACCCTCTCCCCTACAGTAGCTGTATTCAATGGGTTTCTTCTGCCATTGATTGCCATCAATTGTTTACAGCCAAAATCAAATTATGACCTCGACTTGGACATGAATGAAAACGAAAGCAACTCAGACTGAGACTGACAATTTATCAGCTATTTTGAGCCACTTTAAGAGTATCAGTGTATGTATCTGTGTAAGAAGGAAGAAGTTACACTTATATATTGTAGATACTCTAAGTAAATTATAGAAATTAAGCAACACAGTCCACCAAGTCTGTTATTATAAACCACTCACGCTTAATAACAGTTCGCTAATTGGCTGGCAGGACCACCAGCGCATCAAATCAACGAGCCAAGTTTACTAGCCTTACTGGCCAAGTTAGCGGCCAACCTGATTTTTTTTTTTTATATCTTTCTTACACAACCGCGATCCCGGTCTTGGCCAAGCCATTTAAATAACTCATTTAGTACGCATCTTAACAACAAAAAAAAAAAGCTAAAAAAAGGCTTAAAAATAAAGCAAAACTTGTTGCTAGCCACTCACCTGCCAAATAGCGATCACTCTGGGAACGAGAATAGCGCAAAGTCTGTGGAATAAATGCAAAAAGAAGCACGATATTAATGTCTTGTTGTTGCGAGGGTTGCTATATCAATAACAAGTTTATATAACTGCCATAACTAACGACAATTGATATACATGTTTTTTCATAGACAATAGATTATGGAATTGATTGCTTTCTACTAAGTTTCTACATTCCATTGTTCACTTTATAAGCGATTTATAGTATTAACCAAGTATTAAGTAACTTAAGCATAACTTTTTCCTTAGAATAATAAAGGCAAAATACTTTTATAAACTTTACTTAAATTTCGTTAGTTAATATTGTTGTTATGAAGACTTTACTAGCTGGGTTCATAAATTAATTTTACTATTTATCAAAAGAATGAATATACATGTGTTTTAAAAATGTAAGAAGTTTAGACTGTCTTTAAATTTTTATAGTATTTATAACATACCAATGGGTCCTTACTATGATACTATGATTATTAAAGAACTTAAAACATGCTTTAACTCCTGAACATTATACATGACTTTAAGTTAAATTTAGTTTTCCTTTTTAGTCTTCGCACAAATAGTAAAAGCTTTTTATCCTAAAAAAAATTGTTCCATTCTAGTATCAAGAGCTATTCTATCAATCTGTATAACACAAAGATTAAGTATAACAGTTCTGTATAACATTAAATATTACACATATGCATGAATGTATTCAAAACGGCAAATGAATCATTCATTATAAAAAGGAGAATAGTAATTTTTGAGAATAATACACTACTGTACAGCACTATGATGTTGGAAACGAATACATTCATGCATAACTGTATTAAATATGTATATCTTTACTAACTCATACATTTCATCTCCTTTCCCCCCCCAATTAATACTATCTGCGAATTTTCTTCATAAATATTTTCTAATAACTTGTTTTCCTACTAATAGGATCTTTTAACAAAGTTTCCGTTTGATTAGTTTTTCATCTAGAAATCTACTTTAACAGCTGATATTTCAGAGATATGTTAGTAATGATAACTTTTTAATTCCTTAACTTATCACTTCTATCTCCCCTCCTGCCACTTTCTTCCCAGGCTATCCTTTTCTCTACTACTACTCTATGATATAAATCCTTTAATAACTTTTCCCCTCGTCCTTCTGTGTACCTACCAAATGCTGTGCAGCAAAATCATCGCAGCGTCGACTGTGCTCGCGTTCCTTGAGCAGCAACGGTGCAGAGTTTGATTTGGTGGTGAGTTCCTGAATGCCGCCCGTGTCGCTGTGCAGTGAAGCGCTGCTGGGCGAGGGCAGTTCGACAAAATGATGAAGCTGTGTGACTGTAGCTGCTGTGGGTGAGAGCAGCGATTGAAAGGGTTCCTGGCGCAGCGTTAACGAAAGCTGTGCGCGTTCCTTGTGATTGTGACGTGGCAACAATTTGCGTGCTTGTAACAACAACGGATTGTAATGCTGCTGCTGATGGTCAAGCGACAGACTGCGCTGATTGCGGCGTGCCACACAGGGTAAGGGCACCATTATAGGCGGTGCAGCGCTGTACTTGCGACGCAGTACCACTGGCGTTGTTATGGATGCAGTGCCTCCACTAGCACTAGCTCCTCCTCCACTGGCACTACTTGCATCACCGTCGGTGCAATCGCAGTCGTAATAGTGTTGAGGCAGCTCAAATTCATCGTGGCATTCGTCGTATTCGGTCTTGTTGGTCAACTCCTTGACGGGCTGCTCGTCCAGCATATCGTCCTGAGACTCATTGGCTGCCTCACCGCCGCTGCCACACAGGCTTAACACCTCCAGCAGATCGGGATCGTCGGAGGAGGCAACTGAACCACTTTTCTGGAACTTCATTTTCCGTAATGCTTCCAGACTGCTTACAGATTCATTATCTCCAGCATTGCCAGCCCGGTGATGATGATGGTGGTGATGATGATGATGCTGGAGATGATGACTCTTCCAGTAGGACATGTCCTTGGGGGGCGTCGCAGTGCCAATGCCACTCTCATTATTGTCGTTGTCCAGTCCCGAGGAATCAAGCGATATGCCCGATTTTCCAGAACTCAATACACCCGCAGCCTCCTCACACGCCGAGGACGACGAAGTGGAGCTAAAGAGAGGATACACAGAGAGAAAACATGTGTTAATTGTGGATTCATTCAGTTTCTACGTGCAACACTTACTTGTTGTCTTCATCGACGGCGCCAACACTGCGCAATATGGACTCCTCCGAGGTCCAGATCGTTGAGGTTGATCCCTTTTTGGTAACATCCACTAGATAACCAGGCGTGGCACCGCCCTTGCCAGTGCTCAGATGTGTGCCAACTGTTGTTGTTGTTGTTGCTGCTGCTGTTGTTGCTGCTGTGCTCTTTGTTGGCGGCGGAGTTACAACATTTCTGCTCGTCAGCGTTGGCGACGTCGCGACTGTGGCCAGATTAATGCCCACCCGTTTTGGCAACGACAGCGACATCGAATCCAACTGTCGCCTGGATTTCAAATCATCGATGGTGGCCAAAGCTTCACCTGTTGCTGCTGTTGCCGCCGTTAGCTCCTCGATTTTCAATGCACTTTGGAAATTTGTCAGCTTATGAATTGTCGGCGTTGTCTCCGCATGCCCATTAAATGTGGACAACGCGAGACTTTTGCGCTGACTCGGGTTGGCAGCAGTAGACCCCGCCCCCAAGGCTCCCGCCGCCCCCGACGACACAACACGGCCGCCCGGCGCCGACAATGTTCTCATGTAGGCAACTGTTGGCCTGATCGCAGTTGGTTCAGTGCGTCCGCAATCAAGGTTAAACGATTGCAAAGGAATGGTAGCCTATGGGAAGAGGGAGAAAAGAACACAGTATTAAAATATATAGTCAGTCAGGTTTAATATAGAAAAGTCGACACAACACAGCGCTGACAGATTTGAGGGCCACAACCTCAACCTTTTAGCTGAAAGGACCTTGAATGCATAATGAGCCCACAGCTTGGGGACCAGAGAGAGAGAGAGAGAGAGAGAGAGACACTACAGTCTAAAGACTGCAGATTGGAGGCTGAAAGACTGGAGAGTGAAGACTGAGGACTGAGCAGGGAAGACTTGCCCGGGGTTATGGCTGGAACGAGGCGTTTTCACGTTCTTTTTAGTCAGTTGTTGCACAAAAACAATGCCAATGAAAATATCAATGGCATTTTTGAGCGTTGTCAAGTGGCAACAACAGCCACAGCAACAACAACAGCAACAGCCTCAGCAGCAGCTTTAGAATTTGAATTTTATGCAAATCGCACAGAAACCGCATTGCAAGTTAGTTTTCAGCGGAATCTCCACAAAGAGATGGCATTTCAAGTGTCCGCTGTCCAGCTAAACAATTCTTTTATTAGACCCTGTAGCTTAACAAAATGTCAAGAAGTCCATGAGGGTTGTCAAAAAGGAAAACTTTGATGTACGAATAAACAATCACTTCAAATTCCATTTGTTGTGTGGAGCTTTTGCTGAAGTACAGGGTCTTCTACAGTTTGTTTGCTGCTACAGTTACCTGCCTACCTTTGCTATTGTTGTGTCTTATGATTTATGTGACAGAGTTTTCAGAATCTGCGTATCTCTACCATATCTCTCATCTCTGCTCGTTGTCACCTGTCCCCAACCCAACCAAATGGGTGGTGCAGCTGGGTGCTGGTAGTGGTGCTAGTGGAGCCATCGTGGTGCATTCGTTAAGTTCGTTATGTCAATTCAATTTACAAGCCTTTGGCAAGCGATTGACAATTTGGTTTCAGCCGGACTAACAAGCCAAGGCAGCAAATATTCAGTTTAAAGTAAGTAAAAAATGGCAACAGGCGGAAATTGATTTAAATGATTTATTGGTAATAAGAAAAAAAAAACAGCAGCACACATTATGTGTGTGTGTGTGTGTTGTATGCCCCAAAGCAAATGTGCAGCAGGTTGTTGCTGCTGTTGTTGCTGCTGCTGTTGTTGCTGCTGATGTTGCTGATGTGAAAACTCAGTGAATTCTCCTTAGGGGCAGCTGTAACGGCAGTAACATGGTCAACGAGCTGTACAAAACTGTAACAGAGGTGTGCAAAGAATACAAAGAGAGAGCAAAAGAGATAGAGTGAGAGAGAGGGGGGAGAAGAGAGACAGCAAAAAGAAAATTAAATTTGGTTGTCAAGCAAGCTGTTCTTTGTAAATTATTAACTGAATTAAATGAGACTGCAACTAATTAGTTACTAAAATTTAATACTAAAACACAAAGGATTTGCATTTAAAAAAGTTTTAAACTTTTCAAGCAACAAACAAGTGAAAAAGTGTCTATAAATTTCGACTTCTCAACTTGTTGTCTGTCCTGCTTTGCCCTTGATACCAGACAAAGTCTGACCAAATATGGCAAAGTCTTAATGTAATTATTTGCACACAGGATGCAGTTTATCCTTGGGGAATTGTGCGCCAAAAAGCAGCAAAAGTTGCTGCTGCAGAGGCTACTGTTGCTGCTGGAGAGACTACTGTTGCTGCTGCAAAGACTACTGTTGCTGCTATTGCTTGAGCAACAGTTGCTGCAATCAAATTTGTAATGCATTATGGAGCAGCTGCCCGAATGCAGACTGCACAACAGTTTCTATGAATTATTAATAAAGTCTGAAGTCTGTTTGGCCCGATACTGATATTGGCCCGAAGTTGTGCTGGCCAACAACTGCGTGTTAATGAGCCGCAAACTCTCGCCGGCGACGCATTAATTGAAGTTGAAAACCGACGCGTCTTTTATGGTCATCTGGACATGACTATGTATAGAGAAGCGGGCGCCAGTTCAGTTCCAGAATCCTCCATATAGATCGATTTCGACTAATAAAAACTTTTACATTTTACGACTCATTCTATTAATTTAGCGATCTTATCAGAAACTAAACAAGAAAACTACAAAAATACTTAACAAAATTCTCAATTATGACACCAAAAATGTTGAACTTGTTTAACATGTGTTTGGTCTCAAGTTCTTGAATTTTTTTTTTTTTTTTTTTTTTTGGATTTTACGATCACTTCTTGGACTGTGAGTGGTGAGAAATGAAATGAGTTTTATGTATTGCAGTAGAACTCGATAGCCGAAACTGGCTAGCAAAAAGCCAATTTAAATGCAGTAAAATCTAAACATTTCTCACAACAAAACTGACAACGCACAGATGAAAATTAAATGAAAATCAAATGTGTTTTCCTCAGTTAGTTAATGAAAAATGCAATAAAATGAAACACAAAATGACACATAAAAATACATTTTGGAGAGGGGTATACATACATGCATATATATATATATGTATATTTTTGATGTTGTTATCTCAGTTATGTATTGAAAATAGGAAACTGTAAATGCCACTAATTGATCATAAAAGTGTAACAAGAAAGAGAGAGGGAGATGGAGGGATAGAGGTAGGGGAAGACAGTGGAGAGCAGCGATTTGTGGCCTGTATCTCCATCTATCAATGTTCAAAATTTTAACGACAAATGCAATGGGCAACGCCTTCTCATTCCACAATGTGCCACATTTATTGATGTATGACCCAGAAAGGCAGCCAAAGAGATAGAGAGAGAGGAGGAGTAGTGAGAGGGAGGGTGAGGGGAAGCAGTAGGGGAGCTTCAGCACTGTGTCCAGACTGTATCGCAAATCGATTGGACATGCCTCTCTCTCTCCCTCTCTCTCTCTCTCTCTCTGTCTCTCTCTGTTCATGCCTGCGGTCACGCATGCCCACTGATAATAATTATCAAATCAAAACACTTAAACGCCTGCCCAGCCCATCGTTTTGATGGTTCTCCAGACCCAGACCGAGACTCAGACCCAGTGCCAGTCCCAGTCCCAGTCCCAGACTCCGCTCCAGACTCCACCTCAGACTCGCAGCTCCTTTTGTTGCACTCGTGGCTCGTCATGTTTGTTTGCCTTGCAGTGATTTGCAAGTTCTACTTAAGTCAAAACTGTCCAATGTCCACTGTCTGTTTATCCATTCATGTTGCAGCGAGTTGTTGCATGTTGTAAGTTGCACACATTTTGCTTGGCTGCTTTGCGAGATGAGATGCGTGAAATGCTTTGTGTGCGCAGCCTTTGTTCAGTTCATTTTGCATCTGGTTCGCGTCATCATTAAGCTTGGATTGGATTGTGTTGCTTGCCCCCAACATACACACACAACCACACACACATGTAAAGTCAATGCAGAAGATTCACTTTCGTAGCCATCTGAGCGCGCCTCATAAACATCACTGGCTAACTAAAGTGGGGCGTTGGGTTCCACTTGGTCTGCCACAGCAGCGGCAGCTCCACTTGCAACGTGCTGACAGCTGGGGCAGAGTGAAGTGCTCTGCAGGTAGTGCAACACCATGTCTCCATCTCCATCGCTCCCCCTCTGTCTCCCTCTCTTTCTCTCCGATCTCTGACTGTGCCGCAGGGCGGCATATTGACCCAATTCGTTGCCTGTTCCACCTTTCGAATGGACAAAAAAAAACATCTGTTTTTCATTGTTTTTATTTCCTTTTTCTTTCTTTTTGACTTTTGGCCGTTTTTGCTTTACTTTCGTTGACAGTTTGTCCGGATGTTTTGGGGCATTTTGGCAAACGAGGCACGCACTTGTGTCCTCGATAAGCTCTCTTTGCAGCTCTCTTTGATTTATACTGTCGCAGCTAGCATATAAATCATTGACTGACTGACTGAGGGACTGCCTGACTGACTGACTGACTGAGGTACTGCCTGACTGACTGACTGACTGATCCAAACTGTATCGAACTGTGCAGAAAAGTAGAACCGCATTTTTGGTGTTAATTATTGGCACTGCCAGTTTTTCGAAGCTTAAGCGATTTTAATTGGCACTTTTACTTGAACGATTACTGCGAAATATGACAGCTTTGAAGACTGTCTGCATTTTTTGGGGACAACACGTTGTCTGGGCTAAATGTCAATTATGCGCCCACATTGCCAGCTAAAAGGGTAAAAGGGGAAAATCAATTTCACACACAGCAATAACGAGAGCTTTAACAACGGCTTTTACACTGAACAAAATTGCTTTTAAGTGTAGCAAAAAAAGGAATTTTTTATATAAAACAATTAGGTATACTTTAAGTGTACCTTTTATATAAAAAAATGTAATGTGTTAATTTTATTAAAATAGTATTTTATTTCGGAAAACTTCAAAGCATTAAAATAGGAGAAAAAACTTGGAATCAATACTAATTTATAGTTCAAATTAATTTAAATATTCATGAAAGTAATGTTAAACAAATTACTACTTTTCTTAGTATTTTAAAAAACATTTTTGCCACAAGAATATTAAAAATTTCTATTGAGATGTAAATACTAGTAAGTGTGGTATTTTTTGTCGGTGACTAACTACCTTTTCCTAGAAATTTTTAGTGTAAAGTAAGTCACTTCTAAAAGCGGCTTAAAATATAACTAAAAATTAGCAATTGCTTTTAGTTGAGAATAAAGTATTACATAAAAGAAGCCAATTAAAAACATTTAATTTATTTGATTTTTTCTATCGAACACACATTTTCCAAGTCACTCTATCTTTTTTATCAGTGTAGCACTTTGGGATCCTGCTGGCAGTTGTGCCAAATATTTCTCATGCATGTCATGGAATACATTTAACAAGCGAAGCAAAACGACATGAGTTTCCTGTGCTGTTCCTGTGCCAAGAGCTGTTCCTGAGCTAAAATACACTGTTGGCAGAAAGGAAGAGTTGACTTACACAACATAATCATTATCATAATCATTACCATAATCATTAGCAGCAGAGGAAAGAAATATTTATAACTTTTTTTGGGAAATTTAACAACGATTAGTTGACCAAGTTTATAATATATTATATTTATGCTTATGTCACCTTTTTTTTTGTTTTTTGTTTGAGTCGTGTCTATTTTAGTTCAGCTACAAATTTATTTTAGCTTTTTTTTTGTGGCTGTTGCTGTTGTTGTGGCACGCGTTTTGAAAATTAATATTTACTTTAGTTGTTGTTGTTGTTGTTGTCTTTTTGAGGTTTTTCCACTGAGCGAAATGTATGCTAAGCGTATGCAACAAAGAGGTAACGACAGACAGAGAGGGTAAGATAGAGTGAGAGGGAGGAAGGGAGAGGGTGTGGGGGAGAGAAAGAGACCACAAACTCAGTGCCGTTTATGAGCTGGCTCTGGCTTATAAATGTTTTAATTAGATCTATTTGATATGATAAGCCAGAGACAGCTAACAAGTTGCTTGGGTTTCTGGGCTTTGGTTTATGGTTTATGTCTGGATTAAGTGGGTCATCGAGTTTACAGCTAAAGTTTAAGTTACACCGGTAAAAAAAGTTGAGAAATTCAGACAAAATACAAATGGTAACAATGTATATTATTAAGCTAACTATGAAATACTATAGTATTTTTTATATAAATATTTTAATTACCTAATTCTTAATTAAAAAATGTATTTATCTAATAAATATTTCAGTTTTGGCACTATTTAAATGCTTAACAATTGTTTTTAACACTATAAATTTCCATTTTAATTAACAAAGTCTGAGCTCATGGATTAAAAATCTCTGCTAAAATCATAATATAATTTTTTTCAGTGCATGTGGTTGGTGACCGCAGTTACCAACACTTTGTTGCATGTTGCAACAGGGAGTTTCGATTTAGAAATGCCTTAAATAAGTCTATCTTTTATGTCAATCGATTTGGAAGTGCTTTAAGCATGTTTACCTCTCTTTTTCCCTACATCTTATCAGTTATTCAAGTCTTTTTCTTATACATATATAAATATCTTCAACTTTAAAGAGTTCTTAAATTATTATATTTTATAGTCACTGCAAAAAGATGCTGCTGTTTTTTACATCATGCTATTCTTTATCTATTTAACAGTTCAAAGTTTAACGCGTTCAAGTGCCACAGCAGTCTGTCACCGCCACGAACCCCTTTAGTGCCTCTTGGCCCCCCTCGTCTAACTTTACACTTGCCACACAGTGAGGCAGAGAATGAGAATGAGACGGAGACACATAAATTTCACGCGCTTCACATGCTCAACGCATCCGGCATAACATTTGGAACATATGGCGGCAGTTCTTGAAGGGAGAATTCCTGCATCGATGGAGGCAGAGGCGTGGAGTGAAAAGGGGGCAGGGGGCAGAGGGTAGGAGGGGATGCGTTATGTGTGGATAACATTGTTTGGCTTTAGATTAAATGCCTTTGTCTTAAGCGCTTTTTATCTAACCTACATAAAATATATATATGTAGATATATCTATCTGTGTATGTGTGTGTGTGTGTGTGTGTGTTGAAATCGTGCCAGAGATTACACTGTGCAGCATAAGTGATTTCATATGCTAGTATTATGAAATCATAGTCTGTGAATTTATGTGCTCATTATATGACTTACATGCTTCTCGGGTTTCAAGACCAGTCCATTCTGTTGCTGCTCGCTGTTAACTTGGCCAACACTGCTCTTACCAAGACGACTCTGCAGTGCTGCATTTGCTGCTGCCGAGAGCAACGTTGGCGCTGTTCTGGCTGTTGGTGAATTGCCGGAACAATTGTTATCCGCAATTGCTGCCAGTTGTGGTGGCAACTTATCGCCACCCATCAGATTGTCCAAATCACGTAGAAATTTGTTTGCCCAAATGTTGACGTCATCAGGAGGTTGCACTGTGGTTCCTGTTGTGGGAGTTGTTGTTGGAGTTGCTGTTGCTGCTGGACTTAAAGGAGGCGGCGGCAAAGCCTTCAGTTTAGTTGTCACTGGTTTAATGGTGCTGCTGGTGTTGCTGCAACTAGTTGCTGCTGTTGTGCTGCTGCTGTCAAAGCCACTATCTGATTCCGTAGAACGCGACAATTCATCAAGTTGTTTTGCTGCCACAGCAGCAGCTGCTGCTTGCCTCACCGCCTCGAGTTGCTGCTGCAATCGCTGTGCTTTGCGCAGTTCGAAGACTTCGTTGATTTCCAACTGCAATTAGAATAAAAGTTGTTGTACATTAATTTCTCGATTCTAGTTTTGATTAGCACCCTAATTGCTTGAATATATCAGTTAGATCAGTTGACTATTAATCGCGCCTAGAGCGCCAGTTTTCTAATGGCTTCAACTATGATGTATGTTTGGTTAAGAGAGAGCTGAGAAGCTAACGACACGACCAAAACATTACTCAGTGGCAGAGGTAGTACCAAAAGACTTGGGCCACAATCAAAGACAAATAAATTAGAACACGACCGCAGAGCTAAGACAGCTAAAGGTTTTTCCCTTCTTTTCCTTTCTGTTCCTTTCGTTTCCATATGAAAAATGCAGACACACGAATTGTGCAGACAACAGAAAACAACATGAAAGAAAAGTAAAGAACAGCCAAGACGTGCGCTACAAAAAACAAATGCAAATAAACTGAAATGAAGCAATTTGTTAGCCAGATTAAACAAAAAAAAACAAAGAACAGAAGAGAAGAGAGTTTCTAAAGAAGATCAGACAGAGGACCCACAGGGCTAACAAAGTCAGCGAATTACTTAATTAAAAATCGTGGCTCTGAGATACAAAAGAGCTGCGCCAGCACGAGAATCAGAACAGGCCCAAGATTCAGTTCCAACTCCAGCTAAAGCTACAGCTCCAGCTCCAGTCTCAGTCTCCCTATCCCAATGACATTAATAACGTGCCGAGCTCATTACTCAACAATTGTGTTTGTCTTGCAGGGGCGGCAGGGGAGTGGCTTGAGGGGAGAGTGGGAGCGGGAAGCGGTGGCCCTTACAGCCTGAAGAGACAAATGCGATCGAGCATTAGCAAGTAATAAATTCACATAGGTAGCCAACATCTATTGGCCATGATAGAAGGAGCCGACTCCAAAGTGCAGCTTGGAGTTCTTTTCCCGGTCTAAGCCAAGAGTGATTTTTATCTTAGCCGAGAATGTTTTGGTAAAAACGCTGCCTCATTTGTCCTGCCGTGTGAGAAGTTGTCGGCTAATTTGTACCAAAGAGACCAGAACGAAAAAAAAAACAACAACAATGAGAAAATGTTCCCAGACTGTGGCAATAGTCAACAAAAGGCCAGGTAACAGTTTACTTTGGCGCCCACTGTGTCAGGCAGTATAGTTATAGGTAAATAATACGCTGCTTTTTAAAATGCTATATAATTATGAATTCTTTATGGACTTTTTTCATAACTAATAAATAAAATTTTAAAGACTATTTTGAACTTCCCTGAATTTATTTCAAACTTAAATTTATTTATTATTTTTATTGTTTTAATTAAAAGAAATTTATTATTTCAAAAAAATTTGAATCTATTTTTCTTTAAAATAATATTTTAAAATTTAATTATAATATGATTAGAACAAGGTTGGTTTATTCTATATTCAGTTGTCTATGAATTAGTATATCTAAATTGAATACTTCAATTATTAAAATGATTTAGTTTCTAATTTGTTTAATTTTTTTAAATTTATAAATGGTATAAAGTATTGAATATTTTAATATTAAATTATAATATCATATGATATATTATTAATATTTAATTTTTTCTTTTTTTTTTGCTGTAAAGTAGATTTCTTTAAAGTACAAAGTATAGAAATGTCTAACAATAAATTCTATTTCTGTTTTCTCAGCTGATGACTCTAAGTCTCCAGTGACTGCAACAATCATATTTCCCCAGTTTGCCACAGTGCGCGTCATAAGTACAATAACAATTTTCTAGATTTAATTTCATGCTGGAATGCACTATTCAAACAATAGTCCCATATTAAACACACACTCACACACACACACACACACACACACATTTCCTAATATACTTCTTACACAAAGGTCCAGAGCGTATTCCCCAAACTCCATGTGTAGATTTTAGCGGACTTTTGCTAACTTGGCCGGACTTGGCGGCTATAAAAAGTGAAGTTGGTCCAATGGCCACTTTCAGTTTCGCAGAGCAGAGAGAAGAACTCAGCAGTCGCAGCATCAAAAAGCCCGACGAGCACAAAAAAAATAAGAAAAATATAAAAAATTGGAACGGTCATTCCGATCGGAGGTAGCCCAAAGGCAGTGGAGACAGAGACAGAGACAGAGTCAAAGTCAGCGTCGGAGTCAGTTTTAAAGTCGGATTCAGAGCCAGAGACGTGGCTCGAGTCCAGACAGCATGAGGCTCACGCTCGCCTGGCTCTGTGTCTGTTTTGCGATTTATTGCGGTGGTGGATTCACCAACAACGGCCAAGGCAATGTGGTCTTATCTTTGCCACCATCGCTTATCGCTGCCACAGAGGCGGTGGCCTTGAGACAGCTACAGCAACAGCAACAGCAGCAACAACGGCGGCACGAGCAACCTCGTTGGAAAAAGGATGCACGCGTCCTGTTGGACAGCAATGTCGATCTACTGCACGATATGATGCACAGTAAGGAGTCTGAAACGGCAACAGCAGCGGCAACGGCAACGGCAACGGGCAAAAACAATTTGCCCTACAACGACGATGACATGGAAGTGGAGCAGCCAGAGTTGGAGTCAGAGTCTGAGTTAGAGTTGGAGCAACCACAGTCCATGGATTTTAATCGAAAAGCATTGAGCGAGTCTTATGATTTAGAGGCACGACAGCAATCAGCGCCGCAGGAAATTGCACAGCAACATGGCCATGGCCATAGTATACCAGTTGGACTAAAATATGCCACGCCCACGCTCATACCCAAACTGAGACCAAGACCCAGGCCCAATTCCAATTCAAATTCCAAGTCAATGGCACACAACTACTGGGGCAAACTTTGTCAGGGAAGCGGCAATTGTCCGCGAGAATACAATCGAGCAATGCTGGCGGTCAGGTGAGCAAAATATGGCTAAAAGGATGAGAGCACTGAATGGGTGGCAATCAGTTGGCTTAAATCTGTGGTTTACCGCAAAGTGGCCAAAAAGTAAAGAAAAACTTTCTCGCGTCAGTTTTGTTGGCCAAGTCGTGGGTTCACATGTAAGCCAATTAAACGATGGCCTGCAATTTATCAATCGCGTTAAGGTTCGGTTAAGGTTAACCCTTTTGATTTTGGCAACGGGCAACTGCCAACTGCCAACTGGCGCCCTGCAAAACGGCAACTACTTGGCTAAAATCAACAACAATGAATGCAACAAATCGTCGACAATTTGGCTGTCGGCCAGTAAAACACGCAAAACCAATTAATGGGCGTGAAAATAAAAACAAAACCAAAAAAAAAAAGCTGAAAATCAGTACAACGATTGCAGTTTTGTTTTAAGTCAGCGCCAAATCCATATACTTATGTGAGAGAGTGTATAAACGTGTACATATGTTGATTTATTTTGTAAAAAATACCAAATTCAGCAAATTCATTGGCCCGAAACCAGAATTGCATTGCCCGAATTGAGTTTCACTTTTCATTCAGCTTAAAAGCTAAAAAAAAAGAGTCACTTTTCCCTTAAGTCCCTTTGGTCTTGAAGAAGTGAGAAATATTTGTGGTAATGAATTTTTACAGTATATATTTAAATATACTATAGTTTAGGGTATATTAATTAAATGGGGAAAGGTTGGAAGGTTTATTGGTCTAAATTGGTTAGAAAATTGTTCTATAAAAAGTAGTTGAAATGTAGTTGGAATTTAGCATAGAATTTACTATTAAATTATTTAATTTAATGTCATAACTTTTTATACTTTTAGAGTAGGTTTAAACCCCTAAAAGGGTTGTTTAATTTGTGACCTAAACATAATAAATAAATTTTACAACCAATTTGAATTCCTATCAAAATTCGAGCACACTCTGTAGGCTATATAAAGCTACTTCAAAAAGAGTATTTAGTCTTCGTTAAGGAACTATTATAAATTTCCAAATTTTATTTTAATTCTAATGCACTCAGGTACACAAAACACAATCCACCCTGTCAGTTGTATCACTTAAATAGGGTAAGTCAGCATCAGACAACCCCATGTGTATTCTGAACGGGGTATATAGCCATTCAAAATCATTGTACAATCGACTTGCTCTTGCTATTAAATGACGATTAATCATTTCTTGTGTTTTTTCGTTCGTTTTGTGTTTTTTTGTTGATTTGTTAAATGCGTCGATTAATTGGCCTTAAGCCCGCATACTCGACAACTTTCAGTTGTTGTTTTTTTTTTTGTTTCTTTGCATTTAATTTGTAATTTTACACAGCAATTTATATGGGGGAATTGCCTAAAATTGACTATTGATTGGATGAGCAAACATGAGCAGACAGAGAGATTAACGCTTAAATGTCTATGCCTAATTCTGCATAACATTTTCAGAGGGGTGGGGTGGAAGCAGGGAGATTTTTCTGGGTCAACTTCCATGTGAGGCCCCATTGTTGAAGGCAGCCCACGTGTGTACATGTTCATCAATTTAAGGCAGGCACTGTAAAATGAGAGAAAAGAGAAAACCAGACAACATATACAGTATATAGTTTTGTTTGTGTAATTGAAACCTAAGCAACCCACGCACATCAAAAGATATATGTGTCCAGAAATGATGCACAATGACGATCCTTAAACTGACATCGTATTACAAATGATGTGTCATTAATCTTAACATAGACATCATTGAATTTCAAACAGCAGTTTTCACTTATAAGTTCACAGTTCTCTCAGTTCTCACTATTCTCTCTCTTTCTCCCTCCCTCCCTTAGAAATAGAGAAGCTGTTGCTCGTTTACAGCAGCAACTTTATGATATGCATGATCAACTGGAGTCGGATTATAATGATGCCACTGAGGATCATACGGACCTCGACGACTCCAGTGAAGACGTGCACCTGAAGAACAACAGCAATGAGGTATTTCTACTTCTAACTGGAGAACAGGATCTTGTCAAGTTCCTGCATTGGGCTATGCAGCTGTTGTATCCCCATCAGTATTCAAATGTTAAATTAGATGCAAATGATGCGGACTTTTATCATCCGGGCATGTTCATCTGGAAGAAACTCAATTTCTCAGGGCATCTGGAGCCGCCATTGATTGTGGATGAACCACATTATGTGCTCGTGCGGCGCGAGAAACAGAATACAGAAAATGGTTATAAACTGGGCGGTGAGTGTGCATAGTTTAATGGGCGTTTCTTGGTCAGGGTGTTGATATTATAAAGTCACAGTCTGTCTACTCTGGTTTAATTTAAAATGCATGTGACATGGCATATAAACTTAATGATAACTTGTTGTGCACCTTTAATCATGTTTCTGCTTGTTCTATCCTGTCCTTTTTGTTGCTAGATGAGCTTAAAGTCCAGGACGATCCATTTATACCCCCGCGAGGGCGTAAACAACACAATGGACCCGATCTGGATGCATTGTTAAATCGTTATGAGACTTTTGTACCGAATCGCGGCAAACGCGACAAAGTCAAAGATCTGTTCAAGTATGACGATCTATTTTATCCGAATCGCGGCAAAAAGCATCGCGACAACTATAATCCGAACGATCCATTCCATCCGCATCGAGGTAAAAAACTAGAATTACGTGATCTTTACAACGTTGACGATCCATTCTTTCCGAATCGCGGTAAGCGACAGCGACAGGGACAGCGACAGTTGACAGCGAACCGGGAAAAGTGGGAAAAACTGCAAAGGAAACTGCTGGGGAATGACATCGGCAACAAAGGCGACAACTGGCCGCAAAGAATGTCAACGCATGAAATTAATAGTAACGATCAATCAGTCAAGTCATCAATGTCAAACGAGGAAACAGCAACAAAAATTACAGCAGCAGAAACTGCAATGCACAAACGTTGGCCATTGACTACAGTGCCTGCTAATAGATTACACTCAACAAGATCAATGTCAGCAAATTTACAACAACAACAGTCGCCGGGAACGATGCAGCAACTGCTACAGCGCCTGCAACTCATTTCAAATCCAGGCATGCGCCAACAGCAGGTGAAAACATCCTTTCCATCTTTGAGACTCCAGCGATCTCCACACATTGCCCGCGAGACACAATTAACGCGTGGGTCCAATGAGAGTTCAGATCATGGCTCCGAAACGGACAGAGATTTGGACAGGGACAAGGACAGGCAGACAGACTTGGGTATGGACAGGGACACGACCACGACATCAGACAGAAACACTGACATTGACATTGATTATGGCCAACTGGACATGTAAATGTGGCCAAATCACAATCAAAATCACAGCAATGGTCAAAGGCGATCGGCGTTTTCGTTTCGTTTCGTTTCGGGCAACATTTTCCTACGTTTTCTCCCTTTTAAATGCACACAAAGTTTCACATAGCAATGTAAAATATATGTAACAAAAAATGTGTAAAAAAAAAAATAAAAATAAATGCAATTGATTTTGAAAAAGTCGACAAAACGTGGCTCAAATTGGCTTAAAAGTTGGGAAAAAAGGTTGATTTTTTGGAAAGACATTAGCTATATATATTAGCTAATTTTAATCAATAATTGGTATACATTACAGTTGTAAATATCAATTGATTTTCGATCGTTTAAGATGACGTCGGCTCTACATATACATTTGAATTTATAAAAAACTGATCGTACGATCTGAAAACAGCAGATTTTTAATATTTTAAAAAGGTTTCAATACTTATTTTTATATATTTTAATTTAAAGCCAATGAAGAGCTCAATATTTCCATTTCACAATATTCCCAACTTTGACTGATCATAACTCAGCCAAATGATGAGATATCTTAAAAAGCCATACCTTTTTATACTCTGGACAATTAGGAGAATTAATCGCAATCAAAATCTAAAATTCTCAAAATCGAACCCATTTTGTCAAATTTGGATGAAAGAGTCCTCAGGTATGTGGTTCACAGCTCAATATTTTAAATTCAGAATTTTCCCAACTTTGACTGATCATAACTCAGCCAAATGATGAGATATCTTAAAAAGTCATACCTTTTTATACTCTGGACAATTAGGAGAATTAATCGCAATCAAAATCTAAAATTCTCAAAATCGAACCCATTTTGTCAAATTTGGATGAAAGAGTCCTCAAACATGAGGTCCACAGCTCAATATTTTAAATTCAGAATTTTCCCAACTTTGACTGATCATAACTCAGCCAAATGATATCTTAAAAAGTCATATCTTTTTATACTCTGGACAATTAGGAGAATTAATCGCAATCAAAATCTAAAATTCTCAAAATCGAACCCATTTTGTCAAATTTGGATGAAAGAGTCCTCAAACATGAGGTCCACAGCTCAATATTTTAAATTCACAATTTTTCCAACTTTGACTGATCATAACTCCGCCAAATGAAGCAATATCTTAAAAAGTCATACCTTTTTATACTCTGGACAATTAGGAGAATTAATCGCAATCAAAATCTAAAATTCTCAAAATCGAACCCATTTTGTCAACTTTGGATGAAAGAGTCCTCAGGTATGTGGTTCACAGCTCAATATTTTAAATTCAGAATTTTCCCAACTTTGACTGATCATAACTCAGCCAAATGATGAGATATCTTAAAAAGTCATACCTTTTTATACTCTGGACAATTAGGAGAATTAATCGCAATCAAAATCTAAAATTCTCAAAATCGAACCCATTTTGTCAAATTTGGATGAAAGAGTCCTCAAACATGAGGTCCACAGCTCAATATTTTAAATTCAGAATTTTCCCAACTTTGACTGATCATAACTCAGCCAAATGATATCTTAAAAAGTCATACCTTTTTATACTCTGGACAATTAGGAGAATTAATCGCAATCAAAATCTAAAATTCTCAAAATCGAACCCATTTTGTCAACTTTGGATGAAAGAGTCCTCAGGTATGTGGTTCACAGCTCAATATTTTAAATTCAGAATTTTCCCAACTTTGACTGATCATAACTCAGCCAAATGATGAGATATCTTAAAAAGTCATACCTTTTTATACTCTGGACAATTAGGAGAATTAATCGCAATCAAAATCTAAAATTCTCAAAATCGAACCCATTTTGTCAAATTTGGATGAAAGAGTCCTCAAACATGAGGTCCACAGCTCAATATTTTAAATTCAGAATTTTCCCAACTTTGACTGATCATAACTCAGCCAAATGATATCTTAAAAAGTCATACCTTTTTATACTCTGGACAATTAGGAGAATTAATCGCAATCAAAATCTAAAATTCTCAAAATCGAACCCATTTTGTCAAATTTGGATGAAAGAGTCCTCAGATACGTGGTCCACAGCTCAATATTTAAAATACACAATTTTTCAACTTTGACTGATTACAACTCAGCCAAATGAAGCGATATCTTAAAAAGTCATACCTTTTTATGCTCTGGACAACTAGCTGAATTAATCTCAATCAAAATCTAAAATTCTCAAAATCGAACCCATTTTGTCAAATTGTATGATGAGACTTGACCTTTGAAATTTTGTCAAATATTGACAAATATACCAATACCGATTTTCTTAACATAACCATATAATCGGAAATAAAATGCAGAGAGTATTATACTGTCGGGCGTGCCCGACTGTACTTTTCTTTCTTGTTATTAATAAATAATTTATATTAGACCTGGGAAAATAATTTAGTTTCAAGTCTCAAGAAAATCCACAAGTCTTATTTATTAATTTTAATTAAGTATAAAATCTTGATTTCTACATTCTATATCAGATTTGTAAAGAAACTTCGATGCTTTTGTAATATTTTTACACAACATGAAAGTATCGATATTTTATTCCAGTTCTATAGTGTTGTATGCCCTTGGGGGCCTTTCTAGAACTGTGCTGCGAAGGTCTGTGCCCTTGTGGCATGCCCTCGTCATGGCAACATTTTTTAATTGTATTCATTGGCTAATTTATCGCTAAATGTAATCAGCATTGTGCTAGCAATACAACTATAGACTCAGAAACAGCTTCAGTCGGAGTAACTCTCTACCTCCCTCTCTCTCTTTCTCGAGCTGTTGCTCCCATTCCCTCTCCTTCTTCCTCTCTCTGATTGGGTTCTCGATGTCGATCTTTGGCTCAGCTGCAGACTCGACACAGCTGCAACAAGGCTATGGAGTAGGCAATGCGGGCGTGGCACGCAGTTGTTGCTGCTGATGCCAAGGCAACGATATGCAGCACAGACGACAACAGCAACAACAACAACAATAACAACAGCAATGACAACAGCATCAAACTACAACAACTATGACTATGAAAGGTCAGACTGGCGTGTAGCATGTAATCCCCAAAACGCACATCAATCAAGCTGCTGTTACTGCTGGCTTAGCTTATTAGCAAGCATTGAACCTTAAATCTATAAGTATATCAGAGGAAACTCTGTGGTGTTACAGCAGCAGCAGCAGCAGCAACAACTCAAATTTTCCACTTCAACAAATTTCTGACATTGACATTGACCAGTCGGCATCCAAATCGACAAACATCGGACGTCAAAATAATTTTTTTTCTTCTTTTATTTTTTTTGGTAAGAGAGACGTAATGTCTGCTGGTCAGAGCAGATCAGGCCAGGCCAACTCTTTGTTTCTGTACAAATGACCATTGAAGGTCATAGCCAGTGCCAGTAAGCGGCCAGCAACAAATTGGTTAAATAATACAAAAATATACAAAAAAAAAAACTTTATATATACGTAAAAAAAAATGTTAAGCAGATGCGCATCGGCACAAAGTTGATCTGAGTCTGCTTAGCGGGTTTTTGTTGGTAGCTTGACGTTTGCTCGATCAGTCCAAAAACATATGAAGATCATTGTAATTTCAATGGCACTTCAGGCAGAGTCTCTCTGTGTATGTGTTTGGATAGAAAAATGAGTGCAGCTTTGTTGCTTTTGGGTACTCAACTGGGCAATGACATTTTGAGTGATCCAGCCAGCCACAAAAGTGGTCAAGCAGGCCAACAAATTTGTATGCTGCAGCCCTGGTTAGCAGACGATCAAACGGATTTAACCAAGTGAGTTGGGTGAACAGAATCTGAAGGGCTTAATGTCAATGGGATGAACGACAACAAAAAAAAAAAAAAAAAAAAAAAAAAAAAAAAATGTGATGCCTTAAGACGTAAATTCTCTAAATCAACTGAATCGTTACATAATCCACGTCATTCATAACCTTTCTCCCACTTAGTTGCCAAAGTGTTGCCAAAAACTACATTTGATTTCAAAGTTTGCGCTTCGCAGTGACTTTCAAATACAAGAAGAAGAAGAAGAAGAAGAAGAAAAACTTGCCTACTTTGTGTCAATTGGCCAAAAAGAAAGTCCCTGTCCGGCTGACAACTGTCAACTGGCCAAGAGTTCGAGCCGTGCAACAGTTGCAGTAGCAAAATCCACTCAGCAAATTGGCTCAATTTGATTTAATTTTTTTACTTTTTATTTAAATTTTTTTTTGTGTGGCAAACTGATTTGCTTGTCGGAAAATATCAACGCATTGTCAGCTGGCAAATGCCGTTGACAAGACAGTTTCAGTTGCAGTTGCAGCTGAGGTTAAGGCTACTTGCCACCACTTTTTGCTTGCCAACATGCAACTGCAACTGCAACTGTAACACGAACTGCATGAGTAGCTGGCAACATTTGACAGCAGCTTAATTGCTGTCTGCAATTATGATTGCTGCTGGGAGAAATTGTAGAAGCTGCTTCACTTTCATTTGATTTCTTGCAATGACAGCACCGCAGCAAACAGCAACTGATTGTGTGTGTGTGTGTGTTGACTGTTTAGTGCTCACTGTACTACAGTGACTACTCTTTGTATTTTTTGTGATTTTTAGCTTCATTTGGCTTTTGCGATTTCTGGTTTATTGTCTGCATGGACAAAATCTCCTCTTAACTTGGTTGACAAAAATAGTAACGTGCAGTCTTTGGCACTGCCTTTTATTGCCATTTGCCATTTGTAGTTTGTAGTTTGTGCTGTTTGTGCAGTTTATGCTGTTTGCTGTTGACGTTGACAAAAAAACGTCATTTGCAAATTGGGCAAAGACAACTTTCTCTAGGCAGCTGCGCAGACGCAAAAAAAAGACTTCAACTCAAACTCAAATCCAAACTAAACACTGAACACTGAGCACTGAAAAGCTTCAAATTCAAACGCAGTCGCAAAGGCGCAAATTACCTCAACTCAAGTCGTTGCATAAAGTTATAGACCTATAGATAAGTTAAAGCCAAAAAAAAATAGGTTTAAGTCCCGTCGCCCACATTCATTAAAAGCAGGCGCATAATTGGCTGAAATATATAGCTAAATATATATATGTATATAGATTTGGTGGGTTCAGTGAACCAACCTAAAATAATTCCTAGTGAGGTGAGAGGCTTGTTAAGTTTTACGTCTCAATTTTCACATCGGCACATTGTCAATATCTATAATTAAAATCATTTGAGAACACACGCAAGCCTTCAATATTGTTGTTGTTTATCAGATTGTTTGAAATAGCCAAAAAAAAAAACAAGAAAAAACAGAAAAAACATGAAGAAGAAACAGACAAAAAACGTTGTTAGACTTTGTTGAAGGCTTGATTGAGCTGATGGACTCTCGTCGGGCCAATTATGATTGTTGTGTGTCGATGTTATTATTATGGATTATGCATGTATCTACAAGATAGTGTATGTGTGTGTGTATGTGTGTAGAGCCAAAAAGCAATACAAACACGCTAATTGATGCAGGAAGCGCGAAGCGAAAAACGAGTTGGCAGCATCTTGTCATGTTGCATCTGTTTCAAAGGCTGGCCTGCCCACCGGATTTGCTGCATGCTTCACCGCTTGCCGCAGCCAAAATAAAATGGGTCAACCAACAAGCATCAAGCAAAAACAACAACTACAACGTGATACACCTCCGCAGAAAACGCATTTCATAACTAGGCAAATTAAGCCTAAGGCCAACGACTACAACAAGCGTCTTACCGAGTCTTACCAAGTCTTAACGTGTAACGGCAATTTGGAGCCTAAAGTGCTGCACTATTTGTCATAATAAACGCGCCGCACAAATGAGGCCTAAAAGGGGACTCTACTGGGGAGGGGAGTACGGGGGAGTGGTCGCGGCAGCGGTAAAGAAAGCAGCTAACAAACGGCCAAACGTGTGGGCAGCAGTGTGACACATTTTGTCATCATTAGCCACAGTTGCCGGCTAATAATTTCAATTTAGCCAAAAAATTAGTTGCATTGAGCTGCTAGACAGCTACAGAGAAAGACAGAGAGAGGGGGGAGTGAAAAGAGGCGTTAATAACTTGGCTAGCATAGGCCAGGGCCAAAGCCATAAGCCGACAACCCACGCGAGGAAACGGGCGTGACTTTGGACTCTCTCGTTGGGTGTTTAGTTTGGCTTGAAGTTAACTTGAGTTGAGGTGATGACACTGATTATAAAATGTGTGCAGATGGCGTGCCAGACTGCAATGTGTGGCCCACTAATGAAAGCTAAACAAATGCAGCAGAAAATGCAATGGAAAATGCCTTAAAACTGCTCTAAAAAGCGACTTGAAAAAAACGCATCAAAACCGCACGCGTTTTTATGTGCAGAGAAACTTGAACTATTAGAGGAAAAAAAATTTAAATGAGTTAAATAAATTGAAAAGTCATTAAAATGTTGACAATTGTATTTGCCACATATTTGACCAAATTATTAGCCAAGTTAGTTTCTTGTTTTCTTTTTGCAGTATTTACTGTACTGAGTTGGACAGAGAGCTATAAATGACATGCTAATGAAGAACGCGTGTGCGTGCACTGCTTCCGCTATGGGGACAAGAAGTAAACTTGGACAAATTTCATGCGAAACAGTTATAAAAATAACTAAAGTTGTTATTGTTGTTGTTGTATCTCACACTCTAGGTATTAATGTGTATATATGTGTGTAATATTGCGCTTTCCGGTACAAAAGCATAAAATTTTATGTACACAACGCTGACAACGCTAACGACAGCAGCAACAACAACCACAACAACAAAATGTGAAGCGTGCAACGCGTCGTATGCGTTACATATTACGAATACGCCGCTGTAGCAACTGCTCCAACTCTGCTGTGTGTGAATGTGTGTGTGTGCGTGTGTTGCTGTGTGTGTTTGCTTTAACACATTTTTCTGTCACGCAAAATAATCATTTGCAAAATCACAGCGTGTTGACAGTCCAAAGGGGTAGTAAAAGTGAAGAGAAAATTTGTTGTGTGGCGACAGCAACTGTCGCTTATCGTCATGTGAGAAAATTATGAAATTGAAACCAATTTTTAGAGCTAGTGGCAAGCAACAAGTAGCGACTTGCCAAAGCCTAATTCATGCCACTGGGAACGGAAGTGCAAATGGATTCACAGCAAATTCAAAAGTTTATTATGTTTTGGAGTTGTAGAAAAGATATTGATAGATATATTTATAGATAAAAGTGATGCTTTTATTGACTATAGTATCAATATCGAAATTATTGTGTTGTATATATTTAAATGCTACTGTTTCTTAGCGGAAAATTCAAAAGGTTTATTGGAGTTATGATTTTTAGACTACTAAAAGAACTACTCAGTGATCAAATAGAGTAAATGAAGCTAATATCAGCGTTTTCTTAGATATATATCTAACCTACTGTGTTGCTATATATGTGTAACAAATATATACACCTAAAAAACAATATGTTTTCATATAAAAAAATCATTTGCATTCAAGTTTTTAAAGCTAGTAGCACCCCCCATTAAGTTTATACAAAAAAAAACTCACCTTGACACGCTCCAAATAATCTTGTAGTGCTCCATAAGGATCATCGCCATCGTCATCTATCAGGTCGAGTCTGTGCGCCAGATCCAAGTTATCGAGTGCAGCCAATTTTGATTCAGGCTTATCGGCTAATTGCAGCTTATGATGCACATGTTGCTGCGGTAGCTGCAGCTGCTGTGACTCCAGCTGCTGCTGCTGCTGTTGTGCGGCCAAAGTGTTGGCAGCGGGTGCACGGCTTAAGAATTTCTTATCAGCTGTCATGGCGTTGGCTGTTGCAATTGCTCCTGCAGCATTGCTTCCGTATTGGCGAGTTCGTGGCATAGTTGCACAACCGGTGCTAAAAACGCTTGCAGCAGTTGATGCTGTTGATGTTGCTGCCATGGATGTGGATGTGAATGGGGTTGTGGCTGTATCATCAACGTCCTCGTCGGCAACAACATCACTTAATCCCGATTTGTAGCGCGTCGTGTCAGAGGCGATAGTCGCACTCAAGACTGACGTGTTGTCTGCCTTTGTTGTTGCTGCTGTTGGGATTGCTGGTGTTGCTGCTGCTGTTGTTTTTGCTGCTGACGTTGCTGTTGCCGGCGGCGTTGCGTTACCGTTGATAAGCGTTTGATGTTGCTGCTGCTGCTGCTGGTTGCTGCCGCTAATTGCACTTTTCACATCGCTTGTCATGTTGTTTTGATTTGTATTGCACTGAATTTTAGTAAGTTTCTTGGCGCTCTCATGTTGCCGCGCCGCACTTTCTTGCTCTGCAAAAATGAAAAAGATAGAGAAAGAGTGAATGAGAGAGAGATATAATGGATGAGTGAGTAAGACAGTGAGAGATTGTTTAATTTAAGTCATATTTCTTGTGCGAGTCAAATAAAGTTGTCATTGCCGCCATTACACTGCACACAATTGCTGCAATTATTATTTGTTGCTGCAACAACGGCAACATGTTGCTCGCACCCAAGCGGCGCGCCCGAGCCCGAATACGACACATTTTCCATAATCTCTTTTATATTTTCGCGAGCCAAGAAAAATGAAAAATTGCGGCAAATGTGCCAAATGCGCCGAAAATGTGCCAAGACAGGGTTTCACTGTAGCTATAGTTTGCTGTTGCTGTTGCTGCCGCTGCTACCACTGCCACTGCCACATGTGGCAGCAACAAACATTGTCGTGCTTAAGCCAAATGCGCGAAAATTTTCTGCGCTAATCGCCTCAAATTGTGCGCCGAATGTGTGCCATTTAAATTGTCATAAATTGTGCAACATGCCCCGCACACATGTGCCACAAAAAAAACACTTTTAACTTCAATTGAATTTCAGTTTCAGTTTTTTTTTCCCGCGCAAATATTTTAATTAATTTCTGGCCAACAACAAAAACAACTGAAACTGAAAATTGCTAGCAATAATTTACATATTTGATTATATTGCTCACACCATTTATTGCTTATCCCGTGCCCTCAATTGCCCCAGAGCACTGAGCACTGAGCACAGAGCACTGAGCACATTACTTATTTATCTCTCACATTGTTTGTTTTCAATTCGTTGTCGTTGTTGCCACACCCAAAAACAACAACAACAACTGTCAATGGATTTACTTCATTCCGGATAAAGTTCTTGCAATTGCGACAGATATAAACTCAACACAACCTTCGTCTTGAACTTCGGTATTTATATCGATTTTACAGTTGGTATATGAGTATATACTGAATAACAAAATGTGAATATTTAAACAATTACTATTTACATATTTTATGAGTATTTTTAAACCATTTGTATCTGTATATTTCAGTAAAATATTTTTATTTTTCAGATACAGATCAGAAATGTTTTTATAGTTTTTAAATTTTTAAACTTTTAAATTAAAATTCATTTAAGTTTGAAATGCTAAATGAATGCAAATGTTTGACTAGTTAAGTATTCAAATTGTCTACTATATATACCTATATATTTAAATGACTTTTTGCACAATAGTCAGTTTATTTATCAAGTTTTTTCGCTTTGAGTTCTATTGAAATTTGTGTAACAATAACTTTGACTGTTTAAATTTATATATGCCATTGATTTGTGTTTGCTTTTGGCATAAATTATACAATTTCATAAATTTTAACTTCCGATTCTAGCGATTTCTGCAAAAAACCCATTAAGATACATTTGTATATTTGTGCAGTTAGACGACAAGTCAATAAGATGGATATGGATTCCAAATTGAGTACGAAAACGAATGCGAATACGGAATAGGAGTACACACACACAAACACACACACACACACACTCGTACACACACTTCTTGGCACACACAGCCCACATGTATATGCAAATACGTGAAGGTATCGCCATAAATCGCATTAAAATTCGCATAGGGGCAAAAAGCGACTGAAGATCAAGTGAACTTTTTTCCAGTTTGCTTTTTATCAGTTTTGTATTTTTACTTTGAGAACTCAAGCGGAGATAGGACGGAATGTGTGCAGTAATGGGAACTGTATACACCACTGTCTATGCGTGTGTGTGTTTGTAAGTGAAACGGTTTCTGCTGTTGCTGTTGTTGTTGTTGATTTTATAGGTTTGATTTGATTTTTGTTTTTATTGCGCATGCGTGCGTTCGATTGAGTTTCTTGATTAAAATGTCGCCGCCACCGACGCGACTTTGGCGACAACAACTTCAACTCGAACAACAACAGCAACAACAACAACAAATGTGGTGACTCCATATGGCAACAGTGCTGCTGGTCAGTTGTTGGCATTTAAAAATTCTGAATCGCATGCGTTACACAACGACAACAACAACAACAACAACAATGACAACGACAACAACCCGTGGCGAGCTCGTAAATCAGCGAAGCAAACGATGTCAGTCAGTCCGTCGATAGTGGACAGTTTTGGCAACATTTTATGGGGGTCTCTGGCCAGAGAGTCCAACTCCAATTCCAGCTCCAGCTCCAGGTCCAGGTCCAACTTCAAGTCGAAGTCAGCTGGAAAGCGTTTGCCAATTGATTGTCTTAAAGCGATTGGCAGGGCACAAAGCCAAGTCAGACATTGGGATTTTTGGTCTTGGTCTGTGGCCCACACTGGGCTGCAAGTTTTCTTCTGCCTTTTTGGCAATATTTCAATTGTGCCACCGCTAACGGTACATTTGCCAATTGGCTCTGGCATGTAGGAGTTTTGCGCGTTGAAAGTTCATGGGTGGTCTTCCCAGTCACAGTCACAGTTGCAGTCACTGTTACAGTCGCAGTCACAGTCACAGTTTCATTCAGTATGTGTGCTAAAAAAAAGAGCGCTTTGTTTCTTTGAGCCATTTGAGCTTTTAATTAACGGAAATAACTCGGTTTTCTGGCCTTTGTTCTATTTGATTGCCCATAACATAAAAAAACGTAGATTTTTTTTAGACTTGGCAAACACACACACACACACACGCACAGTACAAAAGACAATGCGAGAAAACGAAATATTTGTACTTATTTGCTTATTTACTTAAAATAAAATTGTTTGCTGGGTGTGTCCGCTAAATGGCCACTGTCTGTCCCACTGTCATCCCATTGTACACAGCATGGGCGTGTGGTTGTTGTTGTTGTTGTTGCTGCTGTTGATTGATTCTGTGACTGAGGTCACTTGAACGTGATTAATTGCTTATTGCGCTCGACCAGAGGCGAGAGGTGTCACAGGCATTTCGCCAAATTGATAGTAAAACGAGGGTCACTCCATACGTTTATGCATACAACGAAAAGGCAGTAGCATTTAACGAGGGTCATTCAATAAGTTATGTACACAACAAAATTTAGCAGCATTTAATTTAATAAAAGTTAATGATTTTAAAAATATTAAATCAATATTTTCTCTACTTAATTCCGTTGGCTATAAGTTCTGAATCTTCCGGGCTTAAACCAGACTCATTTAGCTATCAATAGCATATTACATGACGTCGATCACAGTGCGTACGTGTTTCCTGTTTGCAAAAAATACAAAAAAACAAAACTAAACTGAGTTGGCAATTGCCCAATTGGCATTGGGGCGTGTCGGCCAAGTTAGCGTTATATTGGTGACAGAGCCCAAGACTGGGAGTGTTTTGGTGTGTTTTGTTGTTTTTGGTTTTCTTTAGCTTTTAAGTCTACCTCAAGTGCGTTGGACTGCACTACACTGCACCCAGTGCCAGCATGGGTAATAATTTTTCATATGCAACTCTAATTTTTATTTTCTTTTTCATTTTCTTTCTATTTTTTTTTTAACGACATTTTCAATTGGTGGTACAAATGCAGTCGGGAATTAATACTCGTAATAAAAAATAAAGAAAATATATTTTCTTTTATTATTAATCACAATTTCAAGTGACTTTTTCATGAAGAGGTTTTTATGCGGCTTTAAGTGGCTTTTTATTAAGCATTGCGGCATTTAATTGATTTGTAATAGACTATGACTGTCTCTATCTATCTCTATCTCTCTCTCTGTCTGTCTCTTTTTGATCTGCGGGTTATGCAAAAGGTGTGTCCATGCGAGTGTGTCAGACTAACGGAAATCAAAAGCTCAACGTCATGCATAATTCATAACAAAAATTGCAGTCAATTTCTGCGTTTTTCCCCATTATTTTGATTATTTAATAGCAGCAAATAAAATAAAAAAAGGGAAATAAATCTTTGCCCTTTGCAGCTGGCATTTATCATTATGTATGAAGCATTTAATTGTTGTCATTTACTGCAAAAATCTCTGCTTAATCATTGACAAACAATTGCCTTTAATTGCCAGCATTTAACTTGAATTGCAACGAATATACAATTAATATGATTCAGAATCTTAAGTTTCGGTATCTGATTTGATCTTTCTGGTAAAGTGGTATGAGTAGTGCATACTCTACTATCTGATCTGATCATTCAATCAACAGGAAATGAGTGGACAATGAGCTGGTTTGACCTTCAGTTCTGTTGCACCCAAGGGATGAACGGTGTGTCGAAAGTGAGTGGAGAGAATCTTAAAATACACTGTCAAAAACGACGTTGAGTTTAGCTTTACAAAACTAGGTGTATTCATTTAAGACTGTAAGATTAAAGTTAGTTTTTAAATTTAATAATTTTTATATTTTTTTTATTCCCTTTTGTTGCTCCCATTTTAAATTCTTCTCTTTTAATTATTCTAGTTTTTCCAGCTGATATTCCCAACGTTTTCCACATGTGGCACAAATCAATTAATAACTTATTGTTAGCTATTAACTAGCCTAATGATTGTGTGTCCCAGCCAAGCTAGATTTTCCCACAGCAACATAACATTTCCGCCCAGGCGACTTTGTTGCTAAACTTAAAGCTGATTAAACGACAGAGCGACAAATATAAAAAAAAAAAAAACTGAAAAAAAAAGGAAAATAAAATAAGAAAAACTTACCATTTCCTGCCGCAAAGGCGGCGATGCGCTCCCTAACCGAACGTCTGGGCTCATCGTTGTTGTTGCTGCTGTTGTTGCTGTTGTTGTTGCTGGTGTTGCAGCTGTTCGGTTGCAGCATATGCATCGTTTCAGTTGTTGCCTGCGTTGAGTCATGGCTAGGACTACGCTTCACCATTGTCGTTTTGATCACAGTCTTAAGGCGGCTGGGCGTGGTCGGACGTGCTGCTATGCTGGGCTTAGGTGTTGTTGTTGCTGGTGTTGGCGGCAAAGTTGACGGCGTCGGCGTCAACAACATCGATGCTTTTGCTGTTGCTGTCAATGTTGGTTTATCGCTGCACAGCACTTCTGTGGCAGCACCCACAAACTCTTCTCCAGTTGTTGTTGTTGTTGCAGTCGCCGTTCCCGTTGCTGTTGTTGCCGTTGTCAACCCACACTCGCTGGCTGTTGTTGCCGTTGCGGCAATGTTCGATGTTGTTGTTGCTGTCGTAATTGTCATTTTATTCTGCGACGACTTCGGTGAATCAATTTTCGAGTTTGTATTTGTATTTGTGTTGCTGCTGCTGCTGCTGCAGTTACCGCTGCTGTTGTTGCAGTTGTTGTTCGTTTGGGGCTCGGCGTTGTCGTTGTTGTCGTCGTCGTCGTCGGGTAATTTACAATAATTACAGCGCGGCTTATTGTAGTTACTGTTGTTGTTGTTGTTGTTTTTGTTGCTTAGTGTATTTTCCTTATTGCTATGTTGCAGTTGCAGTTGTTGCTGTTGCAAGCTATTGCTAAGTCTTTGGATTTGTTGTTGCTGTTGTTGCTGCTGCGGCTGTTGCTGCTGCTGCTCATTGCCACTTTGCTGTTTGTTTGTGACAGCGCAAGTTTTACTTTGAGTTGTTGCTAGTTCGCTGCTGTTACGCTTGTTGCTGCTGTTTGTGTTGCTGTTGTTGGTGTTGCTGCTGCTGCCTTTGTTGTCCTGCCGCCATTGTTCAGACACATTTCGTTGATTCATTAATATCAACGCCACATTTCCGTCGTGGCCGCCAGAGATCTCAGCGATATCATTTGCCTGATCATCATCATCATCATTATGATCATGGGCATCATCATAATCGTAATCACTTTGGCAATCTTGGCGTCGCTTCTTACTGCTGCTGCTGCTGCTGCTACTACTGCTGCTGGTGCTGCTGCTAATGCTGCCACTGTTGTCGCGTGGCACATCATCAATATATGTAAATTCGTTATCAACGAATATATTTCGAGCATGCAGCGTATTTGCCACTGACTTGCTCTTTGGCTGCTTCAGATTGTAGCGCCTGCGCTGTGGACAACAGCAGAACTTGATGATGGTTCGTGGAGATGTTGGTGATAGCGATGGCAGCGTCGGCGTCGATGGCGTTGCAATGTCAGCCCATTTCTGTATCAAGGCCAACTCACGAACATTGGACATTGTTGCAAAGCCATGCAGTGTGATTCTAGAAACAAATGAGAAAAGAGTCCAAAAGAAATGTCCAAATTAATTACAGTTTTTGTTTTTGTTTGGGGTGTTGTGTTGGGAGATAAACAAAAATCAATTAACAACATTTATAAACGCATCTCAGCTTTTCAGCAAAGTTTCCTCATTCCTGTATCGGCGCTGTTTTCAAGCTGAAAGCCAATTCGTTGCGCACATCAGCTGCTGCGGCACAGCAGCGCCATCTGTGCGTCATGGTCGGCTGCCTCAAGTTGGCGTGTCTGCACGGTGGGCAACAAGTCTTTAAACTAGGGGTAAATACAATTTAACATAGCTTTGGATTTGTTTCGGGACGTATTAAAATGTGTCTCATAAAATTACTAGGGACTACCCTTAACGTGTCAAAGTAAGCTTAATTTATTCTAGAAAACCAACAAAAATTTAACAATTATGTACACTTTTAAATAACGGTATCTATTTAAGGAATTTATTTATTAATTTTAAAATTTGGCATATTAAAAATAATAAAATAATTTTATTACTTAATCCTACTGAAGTCTGTATGTCTTTGGAGTTCATGGTAAAATTTTGCTCTTTTTCTCCACAGTGGTCTTGACAACGACGACAGCAGCAACAGTTGTTGTTACTGTTACTGTTGTTGTTGTTGTCAGCGCGCGATGCCAACATGTTTTAATTGCAAACTGCTTTTTGCGCAACACTTTCGAATGCAGCTTAGAAGTGACCGCCAAATGTGACTGCGAATATGTTGCCAGCAGACGGGCAGCAGCAGGAGCAGCAGCAGCAGCAGCAACAGTAACAGTGGCAGCTAGCAGGCTGCCTGCCACATGTCGATGCATGATTAACTGCCGCGTTAAGCTGCCAGCGGCAACGGCCTGCATCCATTTAATAGCATTCGTTGCGGCTGCAACTGGCAAACAATTTGCCTGCAGGGCGTCGGCAGCAGCAGCAGCTAAGGCAGGTAGCAATGCCATCGCCCACTGCTCGGCCACGCCCATTAAGGAGGTTTGAAACCTGGCTAAGTGTAAACTACCCTTGGGGTTGATGTTGACCTTTTGTGTCGGAGCCAAAAAGCTTTTTCTATATTTTTTTTTTTTTGTGAAAGTCTTTCACAAATTCCTTTCACCAACCCAAAAGCTGCTTCTATTGTTGGCAGAGTGTGTGTGGAGTGTGTGTGTAGTTGTGTGTGTGTGCCACGCCTGTTGTCAAATGTTTGACAAATTAATTTCAATTGTTTAATGCACTCGGTCTTATCTTTCGCTTTATCGACAGTGAAAATAAATTAACAATAAATAATTTTAATTATTTCATGAAGATGTCAAATTACACACACCCACGCAAAGAGTCAGAAAAGCCTTTTCAAAGCCGCCAAAGACCGTGTGTGTGAGTGTGTTGGTGTGTGTGTGCTATGCCAAACCCAGGGCCGTAGTCAGAGTCAGTCTTGGAGTCGGAGTCCACTCGGATCCGTGCCCCTATCGTGTGCCAAAACACTGCGATCTTTGCCACCAACTCAGCCAGAGCTATTTTTGAGGCTTTGCACAGCTGCAAACATATCGCACTCTTTATATATATTTTTTGTATTTATTATTATTTCTTTTGCTTACTTGTTTTCTTTTTTTAATTTTTTGGTTTTTTTCAGCTTCTCTTTTATTTATTAAACTTTTGCCAAGGCTTTTAGCTTTAAAGCCAGCTTGGACAGCTCTAATAGGATTTTGTTAAGTTCGCTCAGCTGAGCTGCTGATGGCAATACCATAAATACAATGAGCTTAAAACTACACTCTATCTCACTGTCTATCTATCACTACCTCTACCTTCTCCCCTCTCTCTGTCACTCCTTTCCTTGCCTCTGGCTAGTCTCTTTGTCACCCTATTTATCGGCTATTTGGGTCTCATATTACATCGAATATTCATTTCGGCTGCCAATGAAAATGCTACCAACAATTCATCAACAATTTTCTTGGACATTTGATGACAGACACAAAGGCAAAACAGAAGTGACACTTACAAGGAAAAACAGTAATGAACAACTATTAAGTATTTCCTTTAAATTTAAGGATAAATTATTGATACTGAAGAAAAGCTGTCACAAATATTGTTCAATTAAAGAAAACTTTTTATTAAAAATTAAAAAAAATCGTTTCTTGTTAAGAAATCCTTACGTGTTCACTCCTCAAATCACTCCTTTTCAGGTTTGCCCCAAGTCTAGACTTTAACTATTATTTTCTCTCAAATTTAATATTCCAAAATTTTAGTTTTAATTAAAAAACTCGAAATAAATCTGTTGACTAGACAGTAAATTAATAAATGCTTTAAATTTACATCTCCAGCATTTAATAAACTTTATGAAATATGTGTTTATTTTATGTGAGTCAACTAAAAAGATTTTCATTGGAGTTGATCACAACATGTGATTTGTGTTATGATTTATTTTGTGGAACACAAAAATACCTTTCGAACAACCGATATACCCCTTTATGGTGCACATGAACAACATCATAAAAAAACAAAATAAAAATAAAAATGAAAATATGCCGCAGCTGAAACCACACACACAAAATAAAAAAGAAAAAATAAAAAAAATCTTGCAGCTTTTCCAAATATGCCAAGTATATATACAGATATATATATATATATAGATGTATTTAATAAATCCAAATGTGGCATATAATCGTGTGCTTATGTGCATGATATTGTGATTTATGACTGTGTTCAGTTTGTCTTGCTTTGGACATAAGGAGCAGACAATTAATATTGAAAAAAGCTACTAAATCCAGACTTACGCATAAATTAAAAACTTAAGTAGGTTGTCCAGATGACTTTCAGTTACTGTTGTTGTTGTTGTTTGTGCTATTTGTAAGTGTAACAACAACAACAACAACTACTTTAAGGGAAGGAGAGACAAGCACCCTTCTCACGAGTGCTCAACTCGTAATTTATGGCATCACCACAACAACAGCTTGAAAAACATTTATTTTTTGTAATTTTTTTTTTGCACATTTGCAATGCATTTCAATGCGTTTGACATCGTAAATACATATTTGTCAATGCATTTCAAGTCGAGTATAAAAATAACTAAGTAAATACAGTCATGTTTGTATGATTATATGCCTCAATGATTGAAGCGCATGCGTGGCACGTACATATCTTACAGTATATATACACTTATATATAGATACGTGAATCGTTGGGTTTATTTATGGAGTCTAGACACCCGTTTTGGCATACCCATTATTAGCATATATAAATAGAACGATTTATGGCAAAATGCTGTTAAAGTTAGAAGAGTTTCAAGTAACGGTAGCCAAGTTCTATGAACTCCGCTCGCAGGCAAAACAATCACTCAGTCAGTCAGTTAGTCAGTCTGTCCAACAGTCTTTCAGTCTGTCTTCCAGTCTGTCTCTATAGCCTATCAGCTTAGCTAATTGAGGCACTGCAATGTCGTTGGCAGCCGCTTAATGTCAGCCAGTCCGTCAATTTGGCGGGGCCATCGATCAATCAAGCAATCAATAAGTCAATCATATGCATGAGCAGCTCAACAAAGCGCATACAAATTGATGCAATGTTTGCGCGTTTCGATCTCTTATAAATGCATTACAAATATACACAGAGAGAAAAAAAAAGAGTTTTCTTTTGAGACAGCGAGCGGGAGAAATGCATTGGAAATAAAAGAAAATATATTTCCAATAGATTTATACACGCATTCGTTTCGTTTTTTAAGGCGCTCGGAGGAAAAGTTTTTTTTTTTGTTTTTTTTGTTTTGGTTGAACAGCCTCAGGCATTGGCAATCAAAGCGACAGACATTAACGCTCCCCCTCCCACTCCCTTTCCCCGCATTGTCTTCAACTGCATCTCCGGCTTGAAGCTGTAGCCAAAATGTTGTTGGCCACGTACGTTGTTGGCCTGTTAATGCTGCCCATTAACCCGATGACCCCACGGAATTGACTGGCTGCTGTTGCTGTTTGCTGCATTGCGTGGCACAACAGCTGGTAATGACTCTCTTTCTCTCTATCTCTATCTCTATACCTATCTCTATCTATATCTCTGCCTATATTGCTGTCCCTCTCGGTATCGACTGCTCTCTCGGTTCACGCAAAAATGCGCAGAAGCCAAACACTTTGCTGCCGCATGGCCTGGCCTTACCATTAGCCATTTATAACCAACAAGTATTGGCCCAGTCAGTCTAGAGCCTACAGCTGTACTCGAATTTGTTGCCAATTTGTTGCGCCACAAACTGTTGCTGTTGTTTGTTGTTGTTTTTTTTTGGGCTTTTCGCCCAATTAATTTCCGCATTTCCCAGACAAAGAAAAAAAACTTGGCAATTAAATTTTTTTTCTCTTCATTGAAGTTTGCATTTCTTCAACCTTGTTGCCTGACCTTTTGGCTCAAGTGATTCACGCCAACGCCAAACCGTCAACCACTGAACCGACATCCTGCCGCCTCCCACTCCCCACTCCCCGCCTCCCTCATCCCACCCTTCTCCAGCATGTCATCGTCCGCGTCACCGTCATCGTCATCGCCAGCGACAGCATCACTTTGGCCTAACGAGAATGGTTAAGGCTCTAAGTCGGCAATTAATCAAAGCGCCTTTGGCCACAGACAAATCCTTTTGTAAACTCGCATGAGCTCGTATATGGCCAACAACTGACAACGCAAATGGCCAAAATGACAGCGGGACCCGAGTCGCGTCATGAGTCAGCCAGCCAATGCCCACAACGGTAACATTAACATGCGTTGGCTTTTTGGGCGGCATTTCGCCTTCTCTTCATCTCTTCCTCCTCCATTCAAATGCCAAAAGCCACAGTTAGACAGCATTTGGCTATTTATTGAATTTAATTTGAAAATCTATTTAAAATTTCACCAACAAATTATTGCTCATAGTTAGAGGTTGGGTGCTGAGTATAAAAACTATTATAAGGAATATCTTCTAAGTGTTCCAAGTTAATTTAACTGACAGCTAGCTGTTGTCCAAATCATGCCTAGCTAATTGTAATTCCATTCAGTGCCTCAGAGGACTGTTTATCGCACTCATAGTCAGGGACAAGGACAAGGACAAGGACGCATTGTGCAAATACTTGAGGCAATACGCTCTCATACAATTGACGGCATTAGTGTTTTTTTTGGGCCTCTTTAGACCTGCGAAGCTTGACGCTTTTCGATAGCCACTCAACGGCTGGCGATTAGTGGCAGTGAAGCCAAAACCGAAACGAAGGAGTAGGAGAGAAGTGAGTGCTTCACCTGCAGCTGTTTGAATTGAGTTTCAATTGTTTGGCAGTCAGAGAAACAGGAGGAGTGGACGGAGAAGTGAGGAGAGGAGAGGAGTCAAACTGTCAGTGCGTGGTCGTGGCTATTGGCAAAGGCCAAGTTAATGAAAATATCATTACAGTTTAGCCCAGAGCGTAACAATAAATTTTGTTTACAAAAAAAAAAAAAAAAAAAAAAAAAAAATTCATGCAAAATTTCAAAAAAAGAAATACACACAACAAAAAAAAAAGGCGCGCTCACGTCCACAGTCTGCGCGTGTCCCACTCAGTTTATTGACTCATGAAATATGAGCACTTCTTAGGGTGTGTACACTGTACACTGTACAGTGTACATTGTAAACCGTTGAGTCTCAAATCTTTTCAACTCTTTTCGGAGGTGCGTGTTAAGCTCGCATTACTCACAAAAACGCTCAGCGAATTCAGCTCAAATGCTGCGCGTGCTACTCTACAAAGTAAAACGCTCCCCGATCTTCGATTTCGCCATTGGACTCGTCAAAAGATTAAGCGGCTAAAAAAAGCAGAGCCCAATCTCTTGTAGCTGCTGTCAATTTGACAAATGTCGAAAGCTCAGCGATTGTGACAGTTTTAGTGAATTCGTAATTAAGCATGGGCACACATGCATAAACGCCAGTAAATCGCATACTCTACACACAAATAGATCACATTTGAATATGCTCTCTTCCCTCTGCCCCTGCTTTCACTGTTGATTTTGGCAATACACAAATCCAAACATTGTGCCACATTTTCCCTCGACTGCCGTCTGTCGGGATGACAAATTGCTCACATCACAACAAAACCTGCATGCCATTTGCGCTGCCTGCCTGCTCAACTGTTCAACTACCAACTGAAGGTAATTAAAATAATGCAGAAAAAGGTGTCAAGGACTTGCGACGTCAAGTGAATTTTAAAATGCTACAAATTGACGCGCACAGTGGGACAGTTGAAGCAGTTTGAGACGTAGATTTAGCATATTCGCTTGTCAGTTGCAACAATGAGATATTGAGATGAGATTGGAGTGTGTATAAATGTGTGTGTGTGTGTGTGTGTGCGTTTACTTATTATTATTATCTTCGTGTTCATGCATAAATTCATTATAAACGCCAGGCAACTCCCAGAGATCACATTGCGTATACGCAATGTATGATAATAATCCCATACCCACACTTAGCCTTGATTTATAATCTCTGTCAAATCAACCAAGTGTTCAAATTTTGCCAAAGCGTGTTAAAATCAAGTCAAATCTGGCTTTATCCTACAATCGCTGAGTTATTGCCAACAGCTTCAGTTATAACTGTCGACAGTTTTAACACAAAATTTGTTTTAAAATTCCCAAACACGACTTCTAAATTTCCAGCAATGTCAAGATCAGAATTAGTCACGCTTGAGTTCACACTGCGTATGCGTAATGTTCTCAGATCGCAGCTTAAATTCCCAAACAAGTGACATCATTTTAGCAATTTTAATTTTACTTTCAACTAATACATACTCACATTTATACGTATCATTATACTAAATCTGAGTCGCGTCAAAATGTTGTATAAATTTGCATAATTTACCTGAAAAGAAACAAAAAAACATAAATTATTTTTGGGGGAGTTGCAAAATGAATGAGTACTGCTTTTTTTTGGTATTTTATTGTAGCAGTATTAAGTAGATATATAAAATATATAGCGTATTTAAAACTATAGCCACACCTAGTGCAATAAATTGTAGACATTTGGCTGCCACACACATAGTAATTAAATGCACTTAAAAAAATGATATAAACTTTAATCGATTAAATTCGACGGCTTGCGAAATCAGCGTCGTCTTGCGACTTGTTTTTTTTGAAGACGTGTGCACTGCCGGCAACTTCATTGACAAATAAATTGAATATTCGTTTGCCCCCGAGAAAAAAAAGACGGGAAAAATACTAAAATGCACGCCCTGTAGGCTGCCCCGAGCGAGTGGCAACAACAGCAATATGCATGCTCATAACTCGACATTGGCTTCCTGCACAATGTGCAACATTTTGCTGCACGTCCGGATGTTTACAACAAAATAAACAACAGAGCAGACACACACTCACACACCCATACGCATTCATTTTGGACTTTTGGATATCGAATCAATATCGATACTCGTAACTTGTTACAGTTTTGTTTAGATTTATGCAGCGCTTTTGTGCACACTGATCAAAGTCACATGGAAATTTATTATATAAGCCCGTTAACAACAAATGGCTCGATCAATAATTGGATGCAATCAATCAGTCTGTAAATGATTTGATCATTTCCAATTGAATATCGTTGGAGCTACAGCAACAGCAACAGCTACAGCCACAGCTAATCTGCCAGTTGACCCAGTTGACTCCTCAGATCTATGCACTAATATCTTTCTATCTATCAATCGATCCATCTAAATGCAAGATAAAAGCATTTTCTCAATCCAACTTGTGCAGGTGAATGCACTCGAATTTGTATTTGTATTTCTGTAGTTGTAGTCGCAGTCTCAGTCGTATTCATTTCTTCTTATTTTGTTTACTAATGAATAGCACAATGGCATACCGCAAGTGCGTTGAGAGATCCGTTTGAAGAGTTTTGCTTGTAATTGTTCTCTAAACGATTGGGTGAGGCCATGTCGTCCGTCGTCCGTCCTCCATCGTGTGTCCGCTGTCTGCTGTTTGCGGTTACGCCATGTGGCTTTTGGGTCGTCATAATGAGGTGCCAAAGGTAAATAAGCTGCACCAATACTTTTCTTTAACTGCCACAAATTTGTTTTCCTCTTGGCACTCTGCTCACCGTGCTGTGTTCTTTAATGAGCTTGGGAGAAACTCTCTCAGACATATGTTTGTGTAATTAGTTTGTTGATCTAACGACTTTTGTTATACTCTCATTTCTAAGACTAGATGGCTTGATCTTTTCTTATAACTTTCATTTAAACAGAACAAATTTGTCCAAACTGTAAACTATTTGAATTCAAAACTATAAGTACCAGAAACTTTGAATCTTGTACAGACTTTGATTAGAATCAAACAACTCTTTCATCACCTTTTCTAGTAACAATCGATTATATATCGACATAAGGAAATCCGATTAAATACAGACTGATTTACAGTCGGAAACTCTCGTCACATTCTTCTCTCATTCCAGTTCTTTTTAATTAGATTTTAGAATATTTTTCTTCTCAATCTTCTCACAAGACAAACACAGCTGGAGCTGACAATTGTTTAGAAATAGTTGGCCCCAAAAAACACTGAAAAAAATAATAAAAACATATTTCAATAAATACTCGTTACGAGAAGATGGGAAAACCATTTGGCATTACTGGGAACGAAGATTGGGGACGCATCATCGAAACTCAATTTGTTTGTTTGTTTTCCTTCGTTTCATGTTGTTTTCTTTTTTTTTTTTCGACAAAGCTCAGTTTGTTGATAGAATTGTAACAACTGTCATCGCATAAATAAACTAATTTTGATTTATGCTGCAAAGATGATTATGAAATTTGTTAGAGGTTCTTAAAGGAGGAGGAGGTTCTTGAGAAGAGTTGTAGGAAAGATGCAATTGGATTTCAACTGGTTGGTGCATTCCGTGCCACATGGATTTGCATGTCTAGCGCCAATAATTCTAAGGTGTGCACTCCGATGATATTTGAAGTGGTTGGCGGTGTGCCGAGATCTTGACGTTTGATAATGCCACAAGGCAATATGCAAGAACGAACGAGTAGAACCAATCGTAATACCAATCGCCAATCTCCTGGCCCAATCCATCGATGTGTATGTAAATGTAAATGTGCGTGGAGTTGTAGATTTTTTTTTTTTTTTTTTTTTTTTTTTTTTGTTGCTGCTTGCAATCGCAATTAAAAGCAAGCACAGCTGCAATCTTTTGAGCATGGCTTTTGTGCATGTTAGCGGCACTTTTTAAACTCTCTTTAGCTTATCAAGCAGCATGTTGTTGTTGTTGTTGTGATTGCTGTTGTTGTTGTTACTGCAGATGCAAGCGTCGATTGGCACGCAAATAACCAACAACGCACGCCCAGTTTCACTCGTAATACCATTCCCATTCTCAATCCCAATCCCAGTTTTATTCCCAATCCCATTTTAAGCACAAGTGAAAAGAAGTAGAACACTCTAGTTAAGACTTCACTATAATATACCCGTTAATCTCCCTTTCAACATATTTTAAACAAATTTTTGTATAGTTTTGATAGAATTCAAGCTCTATTTTTATAAAATTTATGGTCCTATGTATTCCTATAATTAATTTCATCTTTGTTGGTCTAGAGTCTAAGAGATTCCCATAGTCACCTACTCTTCTCACAATGTGTATACTCACTCATGAGTCACAGCTAGAGACAGGGACACTATCTTCACAGACAAAGTCCTCATTAGGCATAGCAGACTGTAACATTATCTCAGCTCTTGCTCTCAGTCTTGGTCTCAGTCTCATCCCAGACTCGTTTTGTTTAGTTTCGTTTCAATTTCAGCGTTGGCGTTGAAAGCACATCGAGCACTCCTCCTTAAGTACATAGTTACAGTGATTGCAGGAGCAGCAAGACAACAACATCATCATCATTACCATCGTACTCAACTTCATTATCAACTTAATCAAGTTGCGCCCATGAGAGTCATTATGCTATTTGTATAAATTATTGTCAAGTGTTTTTGGCTTGCTAAATCATAGATTATGATCAGTTTTGAGTTTGCTTTTCACGCTGTGAGTGAAATCAAAAGTTCAGTTGACCCACAAACTAAGTTTATATTTATATATATTTCTTCCTACCATGGCCTATTAAAATATAATACTTTGTGCCAGTTTTGTGCGTTGTCGAAGCCAAAAGAACGGCAACTTTCTTATTAAGAATTATATGTATATCTTTTCGTATATGCAATCATAATGAAAATGCCATAAAAAATGATACTTATATGAGGTCCAGCTACCCCTTGTAAAAAAGTTAAAGTCGTCGTTGTTGTTGCCGTTGTCTTCTCCAAAATTTGACCCAGAAATGGGAATCAGTTGCTGTTACGCGGAAGTTCTGCGTTCGATGGCTCATTGGTGCCTTTCGTCGGTTATAAATAAGTTTAATGACTCAATTTGTAATGAAAAATTGTAGCTGGGTTAAGACCCAATCTTGTTTGCTCTGCAGTCGCAAAGCTCCACTTGCGAATTTTGCCATAATTTCAAGTAAATTGCGAGCATCGCCTGCATTCCAAAAAAAAAAAAAAAAAAAAAAAAATAATATTGACTTTCCGTTTGGCTTTAATCAAAAGACCATTCAACTTATGCAAATTCGTAAATTCTTTCCAGTTAATTTTACATAAATTGCGCAATTTAGGGATACCCTGATCTTTGTTCTTTCGAGCTAAGCTTCTCAGTGTGTAGCCATAAGAAATGTAAATAAATGTGAGTTTTGTCTTCCCCGTAGGCATTATAAAAACCTCGAAAAACAGGTTCAAAACTTTATACGATATTTGGCATTGTTTATTACCGTATACAGCACTTTTTGGAATACAACAAAACTCACTTAATTGCAACAACAATAACGATAACAATAACATTGATAACCACATTCTTTGTGGCTATATTCGATTGATTTTTGGCTAAAATAAAATCAACAACAACAAAAACATTAGCTGAAAAGTGTCAATGGGCTGTAGCTCATAAATTTAAACTAATTAACATTTATTGTTGGAACAACAACAATAGTTTGCTATAAAAACGGTATTCAATTTGTTTGTCATAAACTTTTATGAGTTTGCAATTTTTTTATAGTAAATAAAAACACTTTAAACTGCGATAACATTCCTTAAAAAATATTTAAAAATTATTTTGAACAAGGAATTTGTATTTAAAAGTGCTAAAAACGATGACTCAGAGTTTGTTTATGTTTAATCTAGTCTTAAATAATTTATTATATTATTTTTATATGCATACAACAATAACTCTCAGTTTTTACTATCTTTTATGTATTTTTCTAAGCAAATGTTATTCACTATTGCGTTGATAAGCACTGAGAGCAGTGCACCAATCATGGTCCATTTAAATTGTAATCAGCAAACGAGTCGAGCACTTCGAAGACTCACTGTATATGAAGACTGGCGACTGGTAATTAACCCAGTGCATTATTGACCGTAACTCTATACAATAAATACAAAAAAAATGAAAAAAAAAAATACAACTCACAATTTAAAGTTATTTAAAAGACAGCGTCTGAGAGGGTTGAGGATCAAATTGATATGATTGTGGCAATAAGTGTTGTCTTTGTCTCTGCTGTGGTTATTATTGTTATTATTTTCATTTGTTGTTGTTGTAAACAAACTAATTAAAACTGACACTGACAGCTGATGACAATTTACGCAGCTGCTGCTACAAAAAAAGGGACACAAATTCAAGCTAAGCTTCAAGTGAGCTGCGCCTTTGAGTTTCTCCACAAGAATTTATGGTGACTGAGCGAACTCCCCCTCCCTTCACACCCCTTTCCTTTGTCACTCCCCCTTTGCAGTGACAATAAATGTCATTCAATTGAAATGTTGCACGCGTAATTGCAGCACAAACTTCAAGTAACCACAACAATTGGCTAAAGAAGCATCTCAGACAGATGAATTAAAATAGAAATTTAGTACTAAAGACAATCAGTTAAATTAGCTGTAACTGCATACAAATTGATAATTGGCGAACATATTGACAACACATGTGTTGCAGCTTGTGTCTAGTCTATATATGCCCCGCATAGCTGTAGCTAGGGTATCTCAATTGTGGCAGACACACCTCAGCTTCGCGCTACTTCGAGGCAGCGACGACGACACAAAGTCTGGCAAAACATGCGAAACGTGGGCAAATAATTATATGTATAAAGAGACCCACTTGGCATTGCTGTTGTTGTTGTTGTAGTTGTAGTTGCTGTTGTTGTAGTTACTGTAATTGTTGTCTATTTGGTGTTGGCTTTTAGCGTAAATGCAAAAAACATAACTATAGCAACAACTTTGAGTGAGAGAGGCAAACAAAGCGCATGTTTAGCTTGAAATTGTTACACATTTTTGTAGCTGCTGTTGTTATTGTTGTTGTTGCTGCTGTCGCAGTGGTTGCTGCTGCTGTTGTTGTTGTTGCTGCAACTGAGCAAGCAAACGTCCAGTGACAATCATAATTTTTCATAACTCAACCGGTTTTTGGCTAGCCTGACTGACGTTTATGTAGCTTGTTTTTTCTGCTAGCGGCAGTTTTTAGCTTTATTTTACTTTTTGTTGTTGTTGTGGTGTACGTGCGTGTATGTGTGTGGCTGCACATGTGCACAAGTGTCGTCGGTGTTGGCGTCTGCGTCCGCATTTACTATAGCTACTTACAAAAAACCGCTAAACTTGACTTGAGTTAAGTTTTTGGGGCAAAGAGGGTGTTTCGATGTCGTGCTCATTGCACAAAAGAATAATGTGGCATGTGCTTGCTACGTAATTACCTGTACACACACACTACACACTCAAACACACACACACACACACACACACATTTGTTTGGGCCCGATCGCGTAATTAGCCGCATTTTTATTTCATGCCGCTGAAGGCCCTTGTCTCAAGGTACAAACAAGTATTTTGTTAAATAAAACATTTTGTTTGCATAATATTTGTTATTGTTGCCTTAGTTGTTGTACTTGTTGTACTTGTGCTTTTGGGCGACGTTTGATTGTCAAGGTGAGTTAGGCGCTTTAAAACGCTTTAAGTAGCTTTAAAAACATTAACACGTTTATTCCCTTAAATAAAAGTATTTAAAAATTTTATTTTTCTTGCGTTGTTTTTTGACTTTACTTTACTTAGCTTGGTTTGCTGTAGTTTCTCATGGCATTTGTTGTTGCTGTTGTTGTTGTTGTTTCGACCGACATCTGTAGTCTATAATTTTCAAACATTCAAGTGCCCATCATGCTCGGCATGCCGTAGCCATTTTTCTTAGCTCTTAGCTTGTGAAAGGAAGTAACAACAACAACAACTGCTAGCCTAAGAGTGTTGCCGAAAATGGCCAAGAAACTTGGCCAGGTCTGGAAGACAACAAACATGAAAAACTATTGCAGCTGCAATTACTCGCACTTCAAAATGCCAACATTTTGCACAAAGAGAATTTTTCGACATGTTTGTTTTTCACCCCCTCCCCACCAGTATACCCCTCCCCAATCGACTCCTTTTTTCCGCAAACGTGGCAACATCAATCATTTGCATTTGCATGTGGCAGACAGTAGCAAAAGGCAAGAGAAACAACAACAACAACAGCAATGACAACGACAACGACAACAACCAGAGCAGCAGTAGAAATAAGACATAAATTAGCTGCAGGGTTAGTGAGTTTTTAGTGTTAAGTTTTGCTTCTTGGGGGTGGCAAGTGCAACGCGAACGTGCAACGTGCAACGTGTTCTGTTTTGAAGCCATAAACAATAACAACTTGCCCCTGACCGTTGCAGTGCGAACGCTTCAGTGCACACTTTAAGCCATTTCACTACCAAGTTGAACTCGTATCGGTTGAATTTAATAGCCAAAAACAACAACTACAACTGCATGACTCATTTCCCGCTTCCTTTAAATGCTAAAAAAAAAACAAGCCAAATGCCCAACATTGTCATTTAGCTACTCGTCATAGTTGCTTAACGTATTTCTTGCTGTTGTTCACTACCTTTAAGGTGTTTTCCAGTCAACCCACACTCAGTTTTATGACAAGCCCAAGTCAATCCCATTGACCACATCCGCTGCTCATTTGTGACTCACCTCTGTAGTTTTTTTCTTCTTCTTCTTCTTCTTAGCTCTGTTGCAAAATTTGCATTTGGCATTTAGCTAAAACGTCTCATAAAATCTTTCATGGGGGTCAAGGCCTTAAAAATACCCGTTCTTGCCAAAACACAGACAGGTTTCTGTCTGTCAAAGACTCAACTTCTACTAAAAATTCCATTGAGCTCAAATGGTTTTTTTTTTCTATTATCACTTTCTCAGTCACTTTCGTTGCAGGCTGATAAGAAAACGTGCCATTAACGGTTGTTATTGTGTTGTCTTTGTGGTTCCTGATAAAGTAATAACTAAAAAAAAGTAGGGAATTACTAATAAATGTCAGTCGTAGTGGGTATACTCTAATGGAAGTATTTTGTTACTGATTTTTATAGAATTTTGGTCAGAAGTTCAGCTAATATAAAATACTATAAATATTTTTCAGTATTTTAAACTAAATTCGTTAGCTTTAGTAATCCTCATACCGTTTAAAACAAAGCAATTAGTAAATCTAACTAATTTTGAACTATTTTAACAATAATTTAAACGTCTATAAGGTGATTTAAAATCTGTTAATTTCAAAATATATAGCAACATAAAAAAAATATTTAAAACTAGAGCTTTTTAAAGGTATTTCTAGACTGTCTAGTTAGACTAGAATTGTTTGAAGATCAATCTTATCTAAAAATATTAGTTATAAAATGAGGATACATAAAGTAATATATATAAGATTCCTATAAATATAATATTTAATATTTTTCTGCCTATTTAACACTTTTCTATTAACTTGTTATGCCTTCAAATATTTGCTTTATAATCTCAGCACAATAAGCCAGAACGTTAACGATTCTAGCCAACTCTATTGAAGAGCCTTTTCTTGTAATTTCTTCATCGCAAATGCTGCTGACATAACATTTCGCATAGGCCATGATTTATGCAAAATCCAAATGCGTACAAACAGGACAGGCTTATCTCAATGAGCTGTTGCAGTTACTACCGCTGCTGGCCAGGCCAACTGGAGTCTGGCCAAAAGCATGCAGCCAACTTTTGGCTTTGGCCACGATGCGTGCAGCAGCAACAACAACAGCAGCAACAACAACAACAACATCGATATTGATAGGCGCAATTAATTATACTCGCCTCACACTGACAGTAAGCGTTTTGCTTTGGTCGCAACGTGCCGCGTCTGCCCTCACTCTGCTCTTACCCCTCACCACTCCCCTCTCTTACTCTACCCCTCCCCTTCTCCCCTGCTGCTTCTACGCTGCTTCGAACGTCGTCGCACGTATCAATGACCAAATGACATATTAGCCTTCGTCTTAGTGTAAAAAGCCGCGATAACTTTGGCAGACGCACACGCAACGCGCTTGCCGCCGCTAGCAACAACAACAACAACAGCAACCACTAACAGCAACCACTAACAGCAACAACAACAACAACAACAACAACAACTTAGTCTGTTAGAACTGGGCGGTCAGCTAATCGTTTATTGAACCCGCTGGAAAATAATGCGCATACGCAACGTGCACCATGCAGCGAACTGTTTAAGTTTTTTCAGTGTCTGCTCTTTTCTGGTTATTCGGTTATTTGGTTATTTGGTTATTCGGTTGGCCAAGTGCCGTGCATTTCCAACTGTGTCGCACCGCTGGCCCGCTGCTAGCGTTGAGTGCTCCAAATTACTACCAAATGAGCTCGAGGTGCCCCACAGGGCGGCTCTGATTAGCAGCCAAATATGGGACCATAGAAAATGCATATGAGTTGCAAGTTGGAAATTTGATTTTGTTTTTGGTTTATGTGCACGTTTCGTTTGAAATATGAACAGCTAAGTGACACTGGAGGATGGTGGGATGAATGAAGGAGGAGAAGGAGGGAGTAGGGGAAGAAGGTAGCTAAAGGTTCACTGTCACTGGCGCCTTAACAGTGCCTTCCCATGAACTTCGGCCACATCAACTCCCACGCTCAAAAGTAGCTCGTTTAGCGCATTTGTCACGTCTTTGTTGTTGTTGTTGTTGCTGTTGTTGTTGGTTTCTTGGCTCTGTAATGTTGTTGCACTCCTTCGGTTATTTACGAGCACAGAGCGTGTTGTGACTGCTTAGAATAACATATATCAGAAGTTATAGAACTTTAACCGATGAAAGACACACAAGTATAGAAAGAAGTTTGAAGTTTTTGGAATTTTTTATGTAATTAACAGTCATAGAATATGCATTAACCTAGTACGTAATAGAAATATTTAATGGTTAGTAAAAGAGGCTAACAAATGCTCCAACTATATAGCAAGTCATACTTTGTGCATTAATAGAGAAGTTATAGAAACTATTCATTATATTTCTTTAGACTTTTTTATGCTCTTTAATACATTTTCTCCTACTTTAATTTCATATGCATAAACTAATGATCAACTTTAGATATAGTTAAGCTGCTTGAACAAATCCATGTACTTTTCAATTGCCGACAATTCGAATCAGTTAATGCACTTCCGGGCTCATAAACGAATGTTATTGCAAATTGTCAGTTACTACTGTGTAATCAGGCACAACAATTGCAAATAGGCAACACTTAAAGCAATGCCATAGACTTGAAGCTTCTCCAGAGCCCTCTCAACTGATTTGCTAAACAATTACGAGTACAAGTACAAGTACAAGTACAAGTACAAGTACGAATACGAATACGAATACAAGTACGAGTATGAGTTCATTCTCTGGCAAAAGCGGCAAATAGGCTGTACAAGCACTTAAGATAAAAATCTTAATAGAATTGCAAGGCGCATTGCAATACAAACACAACAACAACAACAACAGCAACAACAACAACTACAACAAAAGGCCTATTGAAGTATAGTGAGCTAGAGTTGGAACCTAATGATATTTATCAGCGATTTATACAATTTCCATGGGGCATCATCATATTTACAAGTTAATATTTGCGCTAACAAGATTTGTCTGTTGCCCTCACAATGCCAGGCTAAAGCAACAAAAGCTGCTGATCAGCCAATTGTCTGTCCGTTTGTCTATACAGTCTGCCTATCTGTCTGGCTGTCGGGGTGTCTATCTGTCTTTAAGGAATCCCACACAAAAGCTTGCAGATTGGAATAGGATTTGAAATCGGGAGAGAGAGAGTGAGAGAGAGAGAGAGAGAGAGAGTGAGTGCTAGAGCGAGAGCGACATGAGTAGACAAGCAAAATGCTTGTTAAAGCACAAAACATGCAGATTTCATTAAAGATATCGCAATGTCTGGAACTGCAACACGCTGAAGGGCCCCACAACAGAACCAGGGCCACTTTGCATGTAGCTACACTGTGAAAAAACTTTGTTTAGCATGGCCATATGCGTAGAAAGGGGAGATATTATGCACTGGGGGGAATAGAAATGTTTACAAAACTACAAAATTTAGCAAATATATTGAAAAAGTTATAAAAAATGTATAATAAATAAAAATTGCGTTCTCAAAAAAATGTTTTCCAATTTTTTTGGTTCTTAGATTGTTCCAAAAAAAAAAAGCTATTGCTTTTTAAAATATTTATTAAATTGATCTGAATCTTTGATAAGTTTTAAAAAATGACATTTAGAACCCTCTTTCCAACAAATAGCTCAAAATTCTATGAATGATACAAATAAATGTTAAAAAAATTAAAATATTTTAATTGAAAAAAAAAAAAAAAACTTTACTTTTACTAAGTTAATTCTAGAAAAAGTTTAAATTTAGGTTTAGAATTCAAAAGAATAAAATTTAACAGTTTTTAAATTTAAGTGCAGAATTAAACGTTTTTTTTTCCAGTGTAGCTGAAGCTGAGGATCAGTCCAGAGTCTACGACGGATGCGATTGTAGTTGTCGCTGTCGCCGTCGTTGTCGTTGTGGCGCAATATGTGTTCTGACCATTGTTGATGCGTAAATGAAGCTTCAGAGAACGACGGGTTCTAATGAAGGACAGAGAACGATTGTAACTCTGGATTTGACTTCAGTGCTCTGGCCTAATAGTTACAGTAATAAAATGGCAATTAAGTGTATTTATGGTCAGAACGATGGCCGCTGGACATCCTTTTATGCGTGGCAAACAATAAAAATGCTTGTTTACCCATGTAAAAACAACTTTATATGTTGAAAAGTAGTTTTGACTTCTCCTTTCTCATCTTATCGGTTGTCTTTTTGGCATATAAGTTTGTTAAGGGCTTGTCTGGTTTATGTTTATTGTGTGCATAAGTTTGTGCTATTTTATAGCTTAATAGCCAGCAAATGTACCAATTCGTAGGTGGGCAGGCGTTGCCCAGTTTACGTTTATTGATTTTAAGTGTGAGTTTATGTGCTCTCAACCGATCTCCCTCTCTCTCTCTCTCTCTCTGTATCTCTCTGATCTGTCTGGAATCGGATTGCAGCGTGTCCGTATAGCAAAAAACAACTTTTCACTTCGTTCTGCATGTCAAGTTCATAAGCAGCGCGTATACAATTAACAAAACCCGAAGTAGGGGGGAGATCAAATGAAGTCGGAAAGTTGCAGAGTGAACTCATGCTGTGCCCTGTAATGAAAAGGCATCCAACTCATTCCAACTCATCCTCGATGAGGATTTTTAAACAGCATAACAAAAGCGGCGTTAAGATTAACGCAAATCAAAGCAACAGGCGGGCATATTTAGACGAGTTCTGCTTCAATCAAGTACAGAGAGCGACATTCCGCCCTTTGATAGTTATTACTATGGTTAATTCAATAAACAAGCTGTATTAGCTGATAATTGGATTTCATTGGAATTTAGTAAACATGGAATATTTTAAGTAAAAATATTCTTTGGAATTGATTGAGTACATAAAAAGTTGCAATCAAATTCAAATATCAACTCATCTCACATGAGTCATGGGGCGTATGCGTAATATTACTGAGCATATTCAGTTGACTGAGCTCTTTCTTTCCACTTCTACACCCCCATCTCCCTCTCCCTCTCTCTCTCTATCACTCTGCCTCTCTGTGTTGGTCTTTTAAAAGCTGGTTCTGATCTTCAGAGTGACAGAAGCGCCGTCGCATTCACTTCAGTTGTCGCTTTATGGGCCGCCTTTATCTGCTCTGTCATTTATGGTTATTTAAAAGTGTTAGTTATCATGGTTTGTTATTGTTGTTTGTCGTCGTATTGTTGTCATTGCTGTTACTCTTCTTCTTCTTCTTTTTGTTGTTGTTGTTGTTGTTGGTTTCTTTGGATATTCGAGTGCCCGCAAGCTAAAGTTGTTTTCACCTTTTACGTTCAACTCGTTTAGAAATTAATGCGAATTCGATTTTGAAATGTTTTTTTTTTTGTTTGTTATTTTTATAACTTTTTTTTTTAGCGAGTTTTGACGCGCTCTTTCTGCGATTTTTGACTCATAGTAAATTTCGCAAGAATCTGCAGAGCCGATCGAATGGTACGAATGATACTTACAAGTACAAACAGTTGGAGAGCAACAACAGTAGCTGTTGTTTGTTGTTCGTTGTTCGTTGTTTGTTGCATATTTGCATAAGAATTAGAAAACCCGCCGAGCGACAAGACACGGCACGCAGAAATCTTGTTCGGCATGGGGCATGAAACATGGAACTTGCAACTTGTGGCCATGAGGCATGGGGCATGAGGCGGCCATATAAAGTCGGCGGCACACACAAAAATAACTCTCGTGTCTACACCTTCAACAACGACGACACGACCAAACTGGCCCATCAAAGCAGCCAGAGGCAGCAACAACAACAACACAACAACAACAACAGCACAAATGGCAACATTAGCGCAAATTTCAACGGCGCACAATTTGAATTTGATTTTGTTGTGCGACACACACACACATACACACACTCTCATACACAAAGACACATTAATATTGTAGATGAGAAACACGTTTGTTGTATATATTTATTTTGTTTCGGTTTTTTGGGCATTTTAATACAGCAACAACAACAACAACAACGACAACAACAACTCCAGAAAGACAGACACATTACATTAGCCAGGTCTCTCGGGCCTGGTCTGGCTTGCTCTCTGTTTTGGCCTGGCCAATGACTTCGAAAACATGTGTTGATTAACATAAATGATTTCTGTCTGCCTCACAGCATGTTGTTGTTGTTGTTGTTGTTGTTGCTGCTGCTGTTGTTGCTGCTGCTGTTGTTGCTGCTGCTGCTGCTGTGTCTCAGCTATTTGTTAAAAATATTTCTTTTTGGAAATCTTTATTGCTATTTGGTGTCAAAATGCGAATAGCTTCGTTTGACATCAGCAGCTGGCACAAATATTTATTAATTTAATTGCCAAATTTGCTCATCAACTTTTAAAGTTGCTAAAACTTGAAATGAAAATCAATTATTTACCTTTTTCAGTTGCAATTTTCATGCGAATATTACTTCCAGTTTTGAGCTGCAAATAAAAAAGGAAAAATGTTAAAAATTTAAATTTGAAAATTAAATAAATTTTAAATTAATAGTTTTTACTTTCAGCTTTAATTTAATAGCTTTCAAGCTAAACTAGAATACAAAATAGTTCACACTTTATATTGATTGGAAATCGACAAACAATTTTTGGCTATAAATTTTGGCTACTTTTTAAAATGCTGTCAATGCCTCAAACTGTTCGAAATGTTTGTCATTAGGGAGGCTAATGGTATTCGCTTTAGAGAATATTTTTACCCCATGGAGATTGTCAAATGTATTCTCAAATTTTTGCAATTCAATCGTCTGACATTGGCGCAACTCAACGGAACGAAACGAAACTGAACCGAACTGAACTGAGCGGAATGGAACGGAACGGAACCAGACGTCATTTGAAATACAAATCACAACACGTAGCACATCAGGTTTCTCCATGGTCAGCAGCAGAGTCCGGCAGTCAGTCATACCAGTCTGTCAGTCCGTCAGTCTGTCAGTCTGTCAATCATTCAACATTTTGTAGAATTTCTAAACTGGTTAACTGAGACTAAGACGAAAGGCCAAGCGATACTAAATGCAAGTACAAGTCCCACAAATTCCATTAGGTGCTGAACTGTTTTTACTTTCAAATGCCGCACATTTTTCTTTCATTTGCAACAAAATACATGAAACTTGCATCTGGAAACTTGGATACAACTGTTGATCCATTGGTCCATTGGTACGAGTAGCTCTCGATAGTTTGCGTGTGTTAATTGAGACTAAATGGCAGCTGGCAATTGATGGCGGCCCAAACGCTTTGATTAATTATAGACAGACTGTCATAATTAACAGGGAGCAAGAGTGGAAAATAAATACACTGAGAACAAAATCAGACAAGCTACTAAAGTGAGCAAAATTAACTACAGAATATAGTAAATTTTAAGATATAAATATTAAAACTAATAAATTTAAATTAAATATTTATATAATTAGTCTTAGAAAAGTTTGGAAACGTTTCAAACTTCCACCCAAGTTTCTCTTCCTTTCCAACTCAATTTTTCTCAGTGCAATTCTACCCATAAATTGACTGACAGTTCTGACTTTTAATTTAGTGTAATTTGTGCTGCAACATAGCACAAGAAAAAGACATGCAACATTTACATGCGGCCGTAGTGGCATGCAAGAATTCAATTGAAAGAAAAAATTGGAAAATTGTTGCACAATGAAAATGAAAGCGTTGGAAACATTTGTTGTTATTATAACCCACAAACGAATAAATATATCGTATGCCACTTGAGGCACAAACGAGACGCGACAAATCATCATCAGCAGATTTACTTTTCAAGAATTAATCCGCTAGAGATGAGATGAAATACTGCCAAGTCATTGCCTAATCAAAAGTAAGAGTAAAGAAATTGTTAATAAAGTTGCCAAGAGCAGCGGCAGTGGCAGCAGCAAAAAAACAAAAACAAAAACACTATAAACAAATACAAATAATAAACAACAAAAACAAATACAAGTATAAATATAAATGTAAATAAAAATACAATCAACAATGAAAACAAATAATCGTTGGTTGCGCATTAACCCATTTTATTTTCGCTATTGCCACAGTTGTAGACAAGATGGAGAAAGAGATAGAGAGGGACAGAGAGAGAGAGAGAGAGGGAGATAGAAAGGCAGAGAGAGAGAGAGAGAGCGAGGCAGGAGCAGTGCTTGCGTGCCTGAAGCTTATTGATCAGAGCCACGTGATCGAATCGAAGCTGTGGCAGTTGCAACTACTACTGACACACCTATATAAGTTGCAAGCAACCGTTGCAATAATGAGCAACTGCCAGCAAAAAAAAAAGTAACCAAATAATAATAATATAGATAAGACAATTGTGTGGGTGCCGTTTGAGCCATGCCACAAACTGTTGAAGCCACCTGCATTCGGTCGCAGCAAATTTGAAAGCCTGCCAATCAGGCAAACAAACAAACACAGCAAACAAACAAATAATACCAGCAATGCCAGAGATTGCCACAGCATGTGACTGCCAAAAAAAATCAAATAGAAAAAAATCAAATTTGTTGGCCAAAATGCAATGCACACAACACGATTCTGTTATGCATTTCAAATGCAAATTGGTTTTGAAAGGTAATTGATCCCAGTTTGGTTTCCAATTGCTTCAGTCAAACCAAAATGACAGAATAATTCTCTGTGTGACTTTCAAATGCAGACACACAGGAAATATATAAATAAATACACGACTTTGTTTGTGTGTGAGACCCTGTATGCAAGTTAACTACAACGAGTCGGTGGAGTTTGTTAAAAAAAAATATTTAAAAATTATACTCAACAAACTTTGGTTCGAAAAAAAATTCAAAATCATTTATTAAGTATTGAAATGTTTAAAAAAAGTTTATAAAACTGATCACAGTTAATTTTTAAGCTAATTATATTTTTTCACAGATTTTTTATCAGTACAATTTTAAAAAATATTATTTTTTAAGCTTATAAAATCTTTTTTTGATCAAAATAAATATTTTTAAAATATTTCTTAGCAAAATTCTTAAAAAAAAATGTTTTAAAAGCTTTTGATATTTTGCTACAGGGTCTTTTACTGTCTATACATTTTTGCTGCTTTTGTGCCCACTAGTTTCTGGCCTGATTTTGTATGCCGAGTGCAAAACACAATATACAAAACGAAGAAAACCAAACTTAAATAAACTCTGCACGCGCTGTGGCACATTTATAACTTTGAACTTGACAGGGCCAAGAGATCGCGACTGCGTTTTATGGTCAACTCTTTTATGTGGACCTTTTGCTGCTTTTAGTTTATTTCGTTTATTTTCTTTTAGATTTTTTGATATGACAGCGTTAATTGATTTTCATTTTCATTTAAATTTTCTTTCTTTTTTTTTTTCAGTTGAGAAATTAGAAACTTATCAAGGCAAAGTTCTCTTTATCTCCCCTTCCCTCTCTTTCTCTTACTCCCTATCTCTTTCTTTCTTACTCTATTGTTGGCTGATAATCGGGTTAAACGGTTCATTACGCATGCAGTCAAGCGTTACAAATTAACCCAGTTATTTATGATTATTTAGTCTTGGAAATAAAAAATGATTTAGATGCCGAAAAGAATTTTTTTGGAAAACTACAAAGCCAACAAAGTTGGATGAGAAAATTCTCACTTTTTTTCTCGATACTTTGAAAACGCTTTTCTTTAACTACCAAAATCATTGTGTGCTCGTTTGAGAACACTGGAAAAAAGAGGGTAAAAAAAACATGATGTAAATTGCATAATCATTGGGCAAGTGGCCAGCAGTTTGACCAGGCCAGATAGGATGTTCTTTAAGCTGGCCAAAACGTGTTTCAAGTGTTTGGCTTGCTCCAATTTCCACCTGGTAATTGGCCAGGCAATTGCAAATTGCAATTGTGTTGCCTGTTTTCCTTTTGTTTTTCTCCTTTTGGACCAACAGATTGATGCCTCAGTTTGATAATGGCTAATGCCAAAGCATGCAATTTTAACGGTTGCAAGCTGTCAAACGGCGTAAAGAACTTGTGGGAGATAGAGACAGACAGAGGAAGGGGGATAAATAGAGAAAGAGATACTTCGTAGTAAACAATAAACTTAAGATTTCTACTGAAGAAAATGTATTTAAATTTCTTTGTTTAAATATAAATTTATTTAAAACAAATGAATCGCGTAATTGGTGTTGTAAAATTAGCAAGAAATACGAAAAGAAAACAAAGTGTTATGTGCCACAATTAGGCGCATTTTGTTGTCGACACTTTTTGAATCGTTAGCTGCCTCTTCGCACCGTTTGCCACGCGTTTAAGCCAAGTCAAGTCAAGTCGGGCTAGGCCAGGCCATGGCAGCTGGCGATTGCATTGAATTTAACCAAAAACGAAAAAAATTGTGCAACAACAATTTGAGCTGCACAAAAAATGCGACAAAATAAAAAGTCGATTGCTTTTTAGCCTGGCCTGGTCAAGCCAAGTTGGCTTTTTTTATTGGTGGTGGGTGGGTGGGTTTTTGAGTTTGTTTCACACAGTTCATTAAGACGAAACAAATAAATAAATAAAGTTTTAATTGCACAATCGAATGGAATCGAATCGAATCGAACGAAATTGTCAACACACAATAATAATGACAACAATAAGAGTCTAAGCCTAATGAAGGTTAATGGACAGCAAAGTGTGCACGAAAAACAGTCATAACTTCCAGTTCAAAGCAAAGCAGTGAATTAAACAAGTAGAGAGAGAGGGAGAGGGGTAAAGAGGGTTGTTTGAAGTGTTGTGTGTTGTGAGTAATGCAAAATAAACACAGTTAATAAATCGATCGAATTTCATTAATTGTAAAATAAACTGGTAATCAAAGAGACGTCGCTTGCTGAGAGTTGGCTCTTTTTGGTTTTGGCTTTTTTTTTTCTCTCGAGGAAGCGTAGACAACAATCATGCGGAAAAGTGTGCAGTGTGATGCAGTGAGGGGAGGGGAGAGAAGGGAAGTAGGGGCAACTCTTGGTGGCAACTTGGCGACTGCATGCCAATGAAAGGCTGCTGCCTGTCTGCCACAAAGACATAGTTGAACGCAATGGCATGCGTGTGTAATGCACTTACAAATGCAGCATACACTGAAAAAAATGAGGGTACTAAAATGTTGATCTAAAATACTTGATTTTAAATGGAATCTTGAATATAAATAATTTAGAATATAGCTTATAAATTTTAAAATTAATGAACAAAAATATAATTTTGTGTCCGTATTTTAAAATTTAAACTATTTGTGACTTAAATCAAACAATTTTTTAATAAAATTTATGCTTAAAATGATTAATTTAAACTTGCATTTCCTAAATAGAAATTAAGATTATAATTCTATGATTTAAGCAGTATTCACTATGCTGATATTGTTAGTAAAAACTATTAATAACTTTACTTATTTTAAAAAAAAATTCTATAAATTCCATACTCGATTTCATCTTATCCGATTCTGTCCATCGACTGATTTAAGCGCAGATTTTTTTTTCTGTGTACAAATGCATAGACTGCAAATACAGATATACGCACATACACACACACACACACACACACACACACACACACATACACACACACATACATACACATACACACACACAAACACACACACACACACAATCACATACACACACACACACACAGTGTGCTGGCATTGTTGATTGCTTGGCTGTTAACTGACGACGTTAATTTCACTTTAACAAACATTTCGCTTGTCCCCCCCTCCCCATCGACCACAGCGGCGAGAGGCGGAAGAGTAGAAGAGTGCGCTAAACTTGGGAGCGTTAACGGGTGCGAGGGGCAATTGAAGACTTTTGTGGCTTTTTAGCTGGCTGATGTCTGATGTCTGGCTTGTCTTGTGACAGATCATATAGAAAATGTGTTGCATTTTTAATCAAAGCGATCGATCAAACGGTAGTTTTATGTTTGACTCTTCCCTGCCACACTCACACACACACAAACACACGCACACTCGCTGTGTGTACGCACATATGGCGCTCACTGTCTGTTTGTCTCACAGTTTGTTTGTTTATCTAACCGGGTTGTCTGTTCCATCCGTCAGTTCGTCCCTCTGTCCATCTGTCTTTCCGTCTGCAAATGCAGCGGTTGACATACGATACGCAACCATAGTCAGCGATACAGTGAGGCCTGCATATGCACGCATTTCTATCAGCAATTCCATATGATTTTGATCGATCGGTATTCAAAGAAAGAAATAATGTAATTTCAAGATACAAATCCCTAAAATAAAGGATCCATTACTTTATTGTTTGTTTTGGGCTAGGAAATCGGAGAATGCAGCTGCTGACAAAATGCGAACGAATCTCACTTATTAGCCCTTTTCTTTTGGGTCTGGTACAACCCCTAATTCTAGGCATTTACACAACCTTGAAGTCGCAAGCATCAAAAAAAAATAGAAGGGGGAAGAAGAAGACTTAAAAGCTATTAACGCCTGATCCACAATCTTTAGAGAGTTCTGCTCTTCAGCTCTCCGCTAGACTCCAGCGATTGTTGTCTTTTTGTGGAGTATTTACCAACATCATTAGGATGAGACTGCACATTTTCTCAAGAACTATTATATTGTAACTAAACAAAATTATACAATGCAAGGTTGGGTGGGGAAGGGGAGAGGGATAGGGACTGGATTCTCCACCCACTGTGGTGTGTTAGAGATACTCTCTCGTTGGGCTACAAAAAAATGTATCTTTACATTTCTAAGAAGCATTTAATGCCATCATACGCCGACGCCACAAAGGCGGGGCATGCGTGTTGTTCTTTATGTTGTTGTTGCCGTTGTTGTTGTTGTTGCAAGACAGCTTTGTTGCAACGTCTGGGTTTGTGTTGTTGCAAGTGTGACTATTAAATTGGCGGCGGTAATTTTAGGTTATTTCGCTTTTTTTCTTAGTTACTTGCAAACTCAAATCCAAACACAGACAACGAATGCACGCAAAGCAAAGTCGCCTGCAGCAGCAGCAACAACAACAAAAACATCAGCAACTGCAACATCAGTTATAGACTGGGCTTGGCCAGACTCTGGACCACACAGCCAAAAAACTCGTCGTTGCTTTAGGTTTGTTTGCCTTAACTGAAATTAACTCTGCGAGTCTATCTGCCTCTCTTTCACCCACTCTCTTCCCCTCTCTCTCTCTCTCTCTTGTACTCTCTTTCGCTCTCTTTCCCGACTTGGTATTATGCAATCGCAGCAACTGCGCTGCACCCGCGGCACATATGAAAAGCGAGTCTGACAAAGTCTCAAGTGTTTTCGATTCTCAATTGAATTTTACGACGAATCTTTGAATCATTTTTCTGTTTTTCTGTTACTTTTTTTATGATTCCCTGTAACAAAGTAAGCTCACAGATCAGCTGGTCAGTGGGCCACCCAAACTTTAATTGCCCTGCCTATCGATTGTGTAATTAAAACAGGTCTTTTTCCCATCGCTTCGCTTTGCATCGCATCGCATCGCATTCAATCGCATCGCTTCGCATCGTAGCAAATCTGATTAGCGACCTACGCGCAACATTTCAGAATCTTTTGCGGCATTCTTGAGTGTCACAACGCGAAGGCTGCTGCAGTTCGAGTTGAAGCTGAAGCTGAAGTTGAAGTTGAAGCTGCAGCAATAGCTAAAGCTGGAGGCAGCATGATTTCTAGACTGCAGACAGTAGACTACACTGCACAAAAAAGTGTGTATGATTTACATAAGATACTCAAACTGTACTGAACTTACAAGAAAGAGTTCTTAACTAATTTATTTTTACAAGCAAATTATGCCAAAAATTAAACAAAAGTCTTCATAAGTTAAGACCATTTCTACGTTAGCTATAAAAATACTTAACATTTATATACAATGTTTACTACAATTGAAGTTTCTTTAAAATAAATATTTTAAAAAACTATTTTCACATCACCATAACTTGAAAGCGACTAGAGCTAGAGAAATCAAATTCACACATTATGTGTATGGTAACCTTATAACTATACTCACCAACTTTGGTCCGGATCTGACAACTAAAGCCTATAGCTCCCATAGGACAGATCGGTTGAAAGTTGGTGATTTGTATAGAAAAACGCGCACTAGAAGGAGTACGGGGTCTTTAACAGTCTGCTCGCTCGACTGTAGCCTTTCTAACTTGGTTTTTTTTTTTTCCAAATTTTTTAAATTGTTTTCTATTTTTTTAAGTTTTAATTTCAGTAGCTACTATTCTATTTCCTCAGTGTACTTCTAGACTATAAGCTAACTGACTGTCCAACTGTCCAACTGTCAGACATTGCCCACACGCTTCGCTGCACATGTTAAGCAGCTTTGGCGACTGTCAGAGCTATTTATTTAAAGGAGACTGCCAGAGTCGGTGCCATCCAGTGACAAATCAATAGCCAAGAACGTAGGCCGTCGTCGTCGGTCATTGGTCGTCAGTCGTCGCAGAGACTCGATGACCAAGTGTAGGCATTAAATATGCTGCTGACACTTTTCAAATCTTGTCGCCATCGGGATTGCAACAAGGCAATCGGAACATATCTGCTAGCAATCTTTAACTACATATATATGTAGATACATATATTTGTGTCTGCCACAACAGGAGGCAATCAAATCTGTTGGTTGAATATTGCAACATAATCGAGAATCAATTGCGTGGGCTTTCAGCTAATTAAGCATTTTTTATTTTTATTAACAGACGTTTGCCAAAAAAGACAGAAAACAACACAAAACTATTTTCAACTTTGATGAGTTCAAAAACCCGCCCATAAAAAAACTCAAGCTAAAAACGGAGATAAAAGAAAAGCCGCCAAAGTGCTTGTTACAGCCTAATAAGCTGAGTTCATTTTAAAAATACTATACAATAATAATAATAATAGTAATAATAATAATAGTAGTACACTTTAAAAACGCTGGCCATAAAAACTTGTACGTGAGTGTGGCTATCGTTATAAGTTAGATACTTAATTTCAAAGGTCAAGGACTGACCATGTTTCAATCTACACAAAATGGGTCAACGTTAGATTAAAACTAATTAAATTTGATTCTCAGAAGTTCAGATCTATGATACAAGAGTTAACAAACAAACAAATACATGATGAGGTTTTTAGACCCTGTACTCTAAAAAGGAGTAGAGGGGTCTATTAGGTATGTCTGAAGCCAAATGTGCGTAACAGGTAGAAGGAGGCGTGGCCAACCCCATAAAGTAAATATATATTCTTGATCAGCATCAACAGCCGAGACGATATAGCAATGCCCGTCTGTCCGTATAAATACCTGGATCTTCTAGACTACAAGAGCTAGAGCCACCAAATTTGAAATGAAAGTCCGTCTATATGTCATTCAGGTTAAGTTTATTTCAAATTTTTGCCACTCCCCTTACCGCCCCCGCAAATTGTAAAAAAACTTTTTTACATCACCATAAGTTGAAAACGACAAGAGCTAGACAGACCAAATTCACACATTATGTGTATGGTACTATTATAACTATACTCACCAAGTTTGGTCTGGATCGGACAACTATAGCCTACAGCTCCCATAGGACAAATCGGTCAAAAACTACTTATTTGTATGGAAAAACGAGCACTTGAAGCAGTACAGGGTCTTTTACAGTCGGCTCGCTCGTCTATAGCCTTTCCTACTTGTTTAGACTACCTACTTTTAAAACTCTTTAGTAATAAAATGAATTTGCAACTCTGTTCACTTTGAGGTAGCTAAATTCCTTGGAAGTTCTCTATTTTTCTACCCACTTTTCTTAAGACTTTCTTCTATAAATTTAGCTCTAATTAAATTGTTCTACTCTAAAAGGTATTCAAGCCAAGTTTAATTGGCCAACTGACTGCCAGATCTACTATATAATTTGTACACATTAAAGATTCGCTTTCGTAGTCGAAGAAAGATCAACCAACCAACGAACCAATCAGAGGAAAATCATTTGATTTTCATTTACATTTTGATTTCCATTTTATGTTGATTTTGTTGCTGTTGCTGCTTTCGTTTCAATTGCACATTCTGAATTTATTAGTGCAAATACTGAATGCCAAATCTAATTTATACGATTTGAAAAGACAAAGCACAAACAGCATTCAAGTTGGACTTGAATCAAGTCTTCTTTTCAGTCAGATTCTCAGTTCAAGTCAATGCCAATGGCTTTGGGATGCGATTTGTGAGTCGAAACATACGAATGCAAATTTGCCGTTGTCTTTTCAGCCACTTGAGCTGTATCTTTTTTTACTCTTCTTGCAATTGCTGAGATACAAAGATACAAAAAGATACTCCAAAGAGATACAATGTTGCCGGGTGCCTGATGCGCAGGACGTTGTTGTCAGTCAGCTGCAATGGCAATGGCAATGGCAATGGCAATGGCAATGCCAATTGACCAGACAGGCACAAGCCACAGAACAGTCTAACAGTTGGGTGTTTGCGACTGCAAAAGACATAGCACTAAATGTGTTCACATTACACACAAACCTTTTGAACACCTTTGTTAACCATGTGTATCTTTAAGCTACAGGGTCTAAAAACAGCAAGTCAAAAGTGTAGCAGTGCCTACTTGGACTGGACTGTAGCACAAGACTTATCTTGTCTCACAGCCTGCGAGTTAGATACTAAAACAAATGCAACTTCTTCAACTTCAACTCGTTCAACTGGGCTTCACTGTACCCTGGCGATGAATTGATGTATGTTTACAGCAATAGAAAGAGTTAGATTAAGTACTAGAGAGAGAAAGAGAATTTGTTTGTAGGAAGTGATCTCATCGTAAATTACAAATTACACAAAGTCACGATATCAATTTCAGATACTCTCCCTCTCTCTCTCTATCTCACTCTCCCTCTCTCTGTCACTCGTGTAGACATGCTTGTATTTGCTGCTGTTTTGTTGTTATAATTAACTTGTCGCCATTTTCTGTATTTTGCTAGCCCTGGGAATTGATTAATGTGTTCACATTGATTCAAAACCCACAAAAAACACCAAAAAAAAAATTCCCAATGAATTGTTTAAGATTCTTTTAGAGCCGACAGCAAATTTACATAACTAAACAAGAATTCCGTTTGCTGAGGGTCAAACACCTACACCAAAAAACAAGTTAAAAAGGGGAAGGAAAGAGGGAAGGGGGGAAAAGACTTTGCTACCATTTGGTTAGATGAGAACAAGTTCATTAGGAATCAGCATCAGAGACGGTCTTTCTTTAGATCCAATTGGGGAATTCTGGCTTGGCGAAAGGTGACCCACATGTGGTGAAAGCCACACGGCATTAACTCAAAGCGCCTTTAATCAGCCTTTGACTAAAAATGTTTCATTGAAAAATGCCTTAAAGTGCACGGTCATGGCACAAGTCGAACGCTAATAACTAACACTGACCCACAAAAGTATCTGTACACGTGTGTGTGTTTGTGTGAGTGCTTGTAAGACAAACACCTACGCCCTGTGATCAGTTTGGTTTTTTAATTGAAATTTAACATAGGTTTTTCATGTTTTTCTGATTCGGTTTTTATTCTGGGAAAACAACTTTTGAATTTGGCAATCGATTTCCTGTTGGCCGGAACGGTTATTGGCCGCAGCCCTTACGCAATCGTTAACAAAGCCAATTTGAACTCAACTTGAGTTTAATATAATCAATCCCTTCCGCTTTCGCAGCGCTTTCATTAATCTTTAATGCACATTTGTTTAATGTTTAATGTTTTTTATATTTTCCGATCGCCTCTTTGTCTTCTTCAATTTGTTTACCATTACATTGTTGACATTCCGCTAAGTGCATAAATTGTAATCCCAAAGACGAGACGCTCTTTTCAACTGCGGCCATTGCCAAATATTGTACCAAACATTAAACAAATATTATTTATAAACATTGCAAGCAATCGAAAGGAGAAGCTTAATTAATAAAACAAATATTTTACTATTTGCAAAGCGCAAAAAGTAAACTTATGCAACACTGGCAGCAGTGCAACTGCCACGGCAACAACAGCAACAACAACAACAACGCCTGCCATAAATTTGCACATTGTCAGGTGTGCAACTCTGGTTTTTTTTAGCCTTTTTTTTTAGTTTTGCTATTGCCAATTTTCTAACAAATTCTGCCAACAAATTGGTAAAATATTTGCATGCACAAGTGTTTCACTCTCGACGTGGAGTTGAAAAGGGAAAATGAACACAAGTTTTGGTAGAGTTCATTCTATGTTTTGTTACCAAATCCCTCAAGTAGTAGAAATACTCTTTGTTAGTGTATAGAAATATGCACATGTGCAATTGCTGTCGTTGCTGGAGTTCGAGTTATGTCACCTGGCTGGGCATGGGCAGCACCTGGACGGGCCAAGGCGTCGCTTTTTGACGTCTTGCAGGCATAAACAACTAACAACAACAACAACAACAATGCCACGTTGCACTTGTTGTTGACGCGTTTGGTAATGTGAGACGAGGCTTTGCTGCAAGTTGCAAGCACAACAAAGTTTTTTGTTTAAAGCATTTGCAGCTGACCTTCGGTATTTTGTAACTATGATAATTTACATGGCAAAAAAAAAGAGTAAATGAAATAAAAAACAAAACAACAACAATAACAACAACAATAAGCTGTTGCCGTTCCTGGCTCTAACCATGGACAAGGTCAACTGCATATAAAATGCGATTGGCCTTTTTTTTTTATGTGCATTACAAATCAATATAAATCGAAGAGTTATAAAAAGCTGAGCAGACCATAAATAAAAGGCCAATACAATGAAATGTCTCAAGATGCCACCACCAACAACAACAACAAACCGGCAAAAGCAATGCCAACAAACTGGAATCGCATCGGGTGAATGGCATAAAAGCTGAAGCTGAAGCTGAAACTATAGCTAAACTTGGAACGCCATCTCTTTCTATATCCCCATCTCCCTTTCTCTCTCTCTCTCTCTGTCTCTCTCTATCTATCTCCTACTCCCCCCTCCGCTCTCCGACTCCTTTTTCTTTCTCTGGCTGCTGTGGGGCCAACGCATTGATAACTGCAAGATGCTTTGCCAGGCACATAAATCTTTTCACACCCAAGAGCAGACTTTAGACTTCAGACTCTACAGTCGCACCAGAGACCAGATTCATCTCTCTCAGTTCAGTATCTGTGCAAAGTGCATGTATTTTTTTTGAAATTTGAGCTACGCATGCGACGCTCTCAGGCACAGCTAATTACTAGACCAAACTAAAAGCTAGCAAAAAACGAAAAAAAATTGTATATAAATTCTTAAAAATTAAAAAAAAAGGAAAAAAAAACGTACAACGTAGTATGATTATCGCTAGTCATAATTTACAAAGCAGCAACAACAACAACAACAGCAACTACAGATATTTTTCTGGTTTTTTAATTGGCAAAAACGAAGCGGCATGATATCATATTGTATACTATATAAGCAGTAATAATTTATTTTTAGCCAAATTGACAGCAAACTTGAGAGAAGTCGAAAAGCTCAGATAAAAATTATTACTAAGTCAAGACAGACGAAAAGAGAAAGAGTTAGGTGAGAAAGAGAGAGCAAGAGTGAGAACGTGCCCAGTAAAATTGAGAAAATAATCAGACATTGATTGGGCTTATCAATTATAATTATTTTTTTTTGGCTGGCATTGCTGAGTGTGAATGATTACTGACTTAGTTCAGAGCTCAATTTCGTTAAAAAACCAAATTTGATATGACTATGAAAATTTATACACACGCAGAAAATAAAACAATGAGATTCTTTCATGTCGATTTCAACAAAAATTTCACTTTCTTTATGGTTAATTGCCAACTCACCTACTTCGTCAAACGGTTTTTGTTTGTGCAACGTTGCGTATGATTGACATGCGAGGGTATGAAGAAATCAGGAAATATTGACCGCCTGCTGTACAGTACGAACGGTACGTCTCGAATCTGTAATGAAAACGAACGGGAAAGCAACAATGAAAATTAATTGTAAACTCAATGTTTTTCCCCCTCAAACAATCGGGAAGTTGTTTACAACTATTTGCTATTTTTGTATTGGCCCAATGAGGGCATATGCGGCGTATGCGCGATGTTAATGCTAGCTGGTATTTGAAAACGCATCGTGTCGTATGGCAATCAACGCACACAGCGGGAAACTACCGACTTTGTTTACACAAAACCAGAAAAAAATACTGAAAAAAGACTGAAAATATGATGCTACAACTTTTCTTGATTGTGTGAAAGTTATCACATATTTATTTTTCCCAGTGTAATACAATACGGAATCAAGCTTTGATAACGCGAGGTCAGCTGATAAGCAGCGCTTCAAGTAGATTTTTTTTTCTCAACAATTTATTAAATTTAGTTGCTTTTAAGACGAGCTTAAATACAGTTGAAGCGCCATGAGAACTGTGACATTTCTAACCGTAATACTCTTAATTTTGGAAGTATTTCACACTGAAGCCGTTAGCTATTCAGTGCAGACTGACATTGACTATACACAGCTGAGTCCACGACTGATTTATAGAAAGAAATCTGGTGATATAGTCAAAAATGAGAACATTAATGATGTAAGCTGGGCTCGTGTTCTACTAAACAAATTGTCACTGAGTCATTTGACTTATAAACTGCGAAAAGCCAAAATTTTGGATAATAATGAACTGCTCTTTGAAATGCAAAACTATCTGTATGCACTGGAGGTAACACGAGCTTGGGATGAGCAATTAAGGTCACCAGAAGAAGATTTGGAAGCCAAAAACTGCGATTTGGATTGCATCAACAGTGACTATGAATTGAAGCAGACGAATAAGACTTTTTTCTCAAACAAATAGTTTTAATTATAGAACAAGTCGAAAATAAATAATTTGAGAACATATCTCTGTAGTTTGACTTATTTTAAGCACTGTAAGTGCAAATGGAAAGTTTTATTTTGTTTCGAATTACTTTGAAATGTTAGTCACCCACATTTGGGAAATGGAACTGGAATTGGAAATGCACTCGCTATGATGATCATGAAATTTAATATGCCAACTTTTGAGTTAATGAGTAATACAATTCTATAGCCTTGACTTAATTTGCAGTGTCTCTTTTTACTTTGAAAGTTGCAACGAAAACAGAATTCACACGCTTGGCCAGCCAACAATGTGGCAACACTTTTTTTTGTTGTTGTCTCTTTTTTTAGCTTTTATTTTCAATGTCAAACTCGAGGAGGTAGTCAAGAGAAAGAGATAGGGGGGTGGGAAGGGGAAAGAGGTAGAGAGAAAAGTGGAAAGAGAGCTTCTCTGATCGGTTAGACAATCGTTTTGTTGTCCCACAATAAATCACTAATGGCACCGTGCAAAGCTGTCTCTTTAAGGCGCCATAAATTCTTAAAAGCCAAAACCAAAACCCAAAAAACCCAAAACTTAAAGTCAAACCCAAAAAAGGTTCTAACACCTTAGCCAAAAACTCTCTCACATCGACTGCAATCAACGGTATTCATAATTTATGCGATCTGCAGGCAAACTCGCTTTGATATCAAATTGTTGTGGCCAAGAGCAATGAGTTATAGCCATTTTATATCCGCCGCATAGAATTGAACCCAGATTTTATGTCGTTGTTGTTGCTGTTGTTGTTGTTAATGGTTTGTGCCATTTCCTGTCGGCACAACGCAATTCAAGTTATGGCCCAAAAACGCATGGCAAGCCCAAGTGTCTAGTGCTTGGAACACCCTGTATTTTTCAAAACACGTTTCATTTTCGATTACAAAATTTGCATAAAAATTACAAATAATTACAATATGTGAACAAAAGTTCAGACTAAGAGAGATTAGCTCACCGAAAATGCGCATTAACATTTGAAAAGATTCAATGAAATCTATGAGCTTAGCTGACTGATAATCGAAAGCAAATTGAATTAATAATAACGAGCCAATAGCTGTCCAACTATACCGAAATCATTTTGAATTATTGTATTGAAAGGGAGGGAAGGGGGTGGAGAGGGGGGTAAATTGTCATAATTTCAACTAATGTGTATGTCATGAGAGAGAGGGGGAAAGACTCGTCGCATTGCGTATACGACGCGTTGTCGCTTTCAAGTCAAGACGAGACGAGACCAGTATTTGTTCATGTTATCGAAAAGAAATTCGTATTCGTATTTGTACTCTTTTAACTCTTTTTGGCCTTTTTTTGGCCGTTTTTTTTTTTGTATGCCAAGCGTGCTTGTCAAATAAAATGTAAAGTTTATGTGACAGTGTGGCGATTAAAAAAATGCTGCGTTTTTGATGTCAAACGGGCAGCACAACAACAACAAAACTACAAAAATATATATAAATAAAAGAGATTAGAAACTGTCGATCGATGGAATATTAAAAGCAAAATCGAAATTGGAAAATTATATATTTAAATGTAAATGAATTGAGCCAAAAAATTACCAAATATAAGTTATTTTAGTGTTTTAAGTAGTGAAAGTAGCTACCCATTTTGTGTGTGTGTGTGTGTTTGGCTCAAAAGAAAAGTGGGTGAAAAGTAAGCGCATAATTAAAGCATTGAAGTTGATGGAAAATTTTCTTGTATTCGATTCAACCTTTGACACTCTTACTATTCTCTCCCCCTCTCTCTCTCTTTCTCTATTATTGCGTGTTGTTGGTGGTTCAAACATTATGCAGGTATCTCAACGAGGGTTGAGTGTAGAGTACTGCCAATAATTTTCAAGTAGTAGCAGACAGCAGTGGAAAATAAAAATAAATTAAAATTGAAGCAATTAAAATACGTTCCCAAAACCAGCAGCATGACAATTGCGCATGAGTTGTCCCCCCCTTCGAATACCCCCCTCTTTGAGCTCTTGCCATTCCCTCTGAAATTACCACCATGATAGTCAATTCGACAATTCCTTTATTGCTCGAAACATTCATTTCGTGTGCCCAGCAACCACAAAAACTCATTGCAAACAAAATGATCAACGATAATGCGGTCCCAGACAACAGCAACAGCAACAACAACAACAGCAACAACAACAACAACAGCATTGAGGTTGTTTAAAGACAATGCTCGGCAAGTCCCGCATTTAGCGACAATTAAGAAATCAAACCTGGACCTGCGACTGCCAATTGCTATGAAAAACCGCTTACCAGGAGCTGACAGTAGCTATAGCTATAGTAGTAGCTATAGTAGTAGCTATATATATATATATATATATCTTTGCTTTCAACAGATGACAGTCAAAGACTTCGTTTCAGAGTTAGACCTAGACCCAGACCCCCTAGTTGCCAAATGCTGTGCTGCCAGTTAGCCAAGTTAGCCAAGTTAGCCAAGTTAGCTTTCCAACTCTAATGCAAATGTGCAATTAAATTGTTGACGTCGCCTGTCGTTTGCTGCTAATCAAAATTGTACGATCATAGTACATGAAATAGACTCCACTCCACTCCCCTCCACTCCACTCCACTCCACTGGGGCTGGGGGAGGGTTAAGGGTAAGCAGGCAATAAGTTGTAATTGACCTTTTTTAACATTTGCCAAGGCAAATCATTTGTGGGCGATCATTTGAGTTCAGTCTAAATTTGGCTAGAAAAACCCATTAAATTAATGTGTAAAAAACACTTAAAATACCTCAAGCAAATAGAAAATGCATAAAATCAACAGAAAAATCGGAAATAAAAACTTTTAAAATAATTCCCGATAATTAGATTCACATATTTGCACAAATTAATTAACAATTTGTTTCGTTATTTTTTTATAGCATAATTAAAATGAATTTAATGAGCTAATTTGACATTCTTTAAAGAATGTCTGACATAGCTAAATCAGCCATGGATATAGTAGAGTATATATAGACAGAGTAGAGTTGATATAGACAGAGAATGAGACATAAAGTCAGAGACATGAAGTCAGACGGGGGCAGTGCCACATATGGTTACAGTTCGGTAATTTTCAAGTGAAAAAGAGGCAAGTAGAGAGAGGGAGAGAGAGAGGGAGAGGGAGAGGGAGATAGAGATGTGTATCTGTGTGTGTGTGTGTGCCACACACGCATAAAACTATAAATTGAAACGGGTGTGTCATTATTTTCAACTGAATTTCATGCCACATGCAAGGCAGGGAGAGACCTTAATGTTGTTGTAGTTGCTGAAGAAATGCTTATAGTTGTTGTTGTTGTAGTAGTTGTGGTTGCTGTTGTTGCTGCTGCAGGCCAACGTGGGCAGGCGCAACACATTTTTGACAGAACAGTTAGTCAGTTAGCCTTTTTAGACAAGGTGTTGCACAATTCAATAGAACATTTATTGGCCAACACTTGGCAGCCAATTTATTGTAACGACAAGAAATTTCGTAGGGAGGTGAGAAGAGGGGAGGGGAGGGAGAGAGGCACTCAGTTTAGTCAGTTGCATAAATGAGCCACAACACACACACACACACAATTTAACTATCTTAAGTTTTGTTGCCAATGTATGCAAAAGTCGTAAACCTGGCCAAGAGCAAAGCCAGCTTTGATGGCAGCTAAAACGTCTACAAAGTAACTAAAAGCTGCTAAGCTTGTGCGCAATTAGAATAGTCAAGCAGCTGGCCGGTTGTTGTTGTTGTTGTTGTTGCTGTTGTTGTTGCAGCAGTTGCAGTTTCAGTTGTTGTTGCAACATGACTACACATGTTGCCAGTTGGCAGCAGCAGCAGCGGCAGCAGAGAGTTAACTCGTTGGTTTGTTTGCCATGCGCCTAACTAGCTATCTATATTTGAGCAGATTGCGCTGCTAACCTCATTGCTAACTTGGCCCAAACTAGCAGACTAACTGACTGACTGACTCTTAGCCAAAGTGACTAACTGACTGCAGTTGTGTTTGAGTCGTTTGCTTTTGGCCCGCTTGGCTTGCCTTAGCCTGGCTATCACTTGTACATTTATTGCTCACATTTTGCATGTGTGAGTAAATTGTTAACATGTAGACAAGTGTAATTTAGTTGTTAGCAGAGACAGCGAAAGAGAGACAGACAGAGAGAGAGAGAGAGAGAGAGAGAGAGAGAAAGGTAGAGAGTTATTGCTGAAGAACACTTTCAGGCAGCAGCAGCAACAAATTGAAATTTAAAACGCGCCTTTTTGGCCAATTGGCTAAAACTGGTTGGCCAAAAACAAGAGCTAAGACCGTCTGTCGCATTTATTTAAATTGTATCTAAACAGCGCGACTGGATTTATTATTAGCCTGTTGGCGGCTTAATTAGGCAAAGACAATAAAAACAGCCAAGACGAGCTGAGAGTGGATGAGAGAGAAGAGAGAAGGGGAGAGAAGAGAAGAGAGAAGTTTGTCTGCTTTATCAGCTGTTAGCCAGCTGCATTGTTATTGTTGTTGTTAGTGTTGTTTATAAAGCTGAAAGTCGTTAACCTTCGTTGTAACACATTCATCATCATCACTCACCTCTGCGGCAGCAGCAGCAGCAGAGGTAACAACAACAAGAACTAAAACAACAACAACACAACCACGCACACTACAAGAACAACTTTGCTTGTTGTCGTTGTAGTCAATGCAGCTGTAAAAAGAAGTCGTCTTAATCTTAAACGACGTCTCCATCCATCTCAGAAGGCAGCAAAAGCAACAGCAGCAACAGCAACATCCACAGCAACAGCAACAACAACAACAACATTGGCATCAGCTGAGCTGTTGGCTGCTTTTAGCCAGTTCTTTTGTTTGCAAGCAGCAGCATTTGAAAACAAGCAAGGAAGTTTACTGACTGACAAACTGACGTTGTGAAGAATTGACGGGCTGGCCTCAAGAAGGCAACAACAGCAACAACAACAACAGCAACTGCTGCGACACATACAAGAAATAAGTAAACAGCGCGCACTTATAACAAATTAGCTTGGCACAGAAAAATGAAGCCAAAAGAACTAGGCTCAGATCAGGCATTCAGCAGCCAAAGAATTGTCAGAGATTGGAAGAAATGGTACAGTGAAGACTTGTTGCTGTTGTTGTTGGTAGACTAAGCTACACTGTAACAAACTATAAGCTTACTAGAACATTCTTTTTGAGTGCTGCCTAAAAGCATAAAAAAACTTAACACAAAGTTATGATCGGCATAAACTTAAAGTTTTGTTTTAAAAGTAAATGAATTTAGTATTAATTTATAAGACTCTACTCTTAGTTTATAAGTTCAACTTCTAGATTTAGAACATATTTTTGTGTGCAGTGTAGAATTTGGTAAATTGTCATGATGGTCGACGACATTTGAAAGCGTTGGAAAGTGTCACGTTTTGGTGAAATGTCTAGAACTAAATATGGAGAAAATTGGGTACACACTGAGACAGCTCTTGGCAATGCAATCATTTGACTTGACACTTTCTAAGCCAGACGCCGCCGCACAAATGAAGAATGCAAACAGAGACGGCGACAGAGGGTGCGACGGAGACGGCGAAGGCGACTGCGACGCAGACAGAGATAGAGACAGCGACAGCGACAGGGAGACAGTGGGACAGACAGCTGAGAGAGTGGTTGCTGCAGGCACAAAAAGGTTCGGCGGATGTTTGCTGCGCAAGTGCTAAAGGCAACCCAAAATAACAGTAAAACAACTAACAATGCAACGTGCGGCAGCAACAACAACAGCAGCTACAACAAGAACAACAGCAACGACAGCAGCCACTCGAGTGAAATAATTAAAATTCCATGCTCATAACTTCCGCAATTAAGGCTGATAGACGGACTGAGTGAAGGCGAGTCCTACTGCCAACAGTGTCCAACATGGCCAACAGGAGTCGGCAACAGCAGCTAATTTCCACGCACCAAGTTGACGCAAACAACTGAGCAGCAGTGGCGGCAGCGGCAGCAACAGCAACAGAACTTGCCACTCGCGGCAAACGTGGCCAGAGTCGCTGTCTGACAGGCAGACAAACAGCGAGTCAGATGCTTTGCCTGGATGCCTGGATTGTTGGCTGTTAGCTGTTGCCTGTTGGCGTGTATCTTTGAGATACATGGCTGCAACGACAACAACGACGACGACGACGACGACGACGACGACGACGACGTCGACGACCAACGCATGCCACACGGAACACGCCTGCACTAATGAAGTAATTCATTGAACCGTGCTACGCCAGCGCTGTTGCCATTAGTTTAGTGTTGGCTACGCTTCCCTTTCATACCCGCACCCACGTTCACTCTCTCCCTCTCTGTCACTCTATCACTCCTGGCCTGCCCTTTTTATACCCTCTGACAAGGGTGTAATGAGTTTGTTAAACTTATACAAAGAAACAGAGATAACTAGAAGTTTGGGGCAGAAAAATTATTGGATAAGATTCCTACACTGTAAAAAAACTATCTTGAAATAAAAGTTTGTTTCACAAAACTAATATTTTTGTGCAAAAAAGTGTGTTGGCAACATTAGAGACAGAGAGCACATATTAAGTTAAGAACATATTAAATCGATATAGTTTTTGTAGACCCGAAATCTTTAAGATAACCTAAAGTATCTATAGTACGTGATCCCCAAAAAAACTTAGGAATTTAAATATAAATTTATAATTTTTTTCTTAACTGAATTTATTGTAATTAAATTTAAGACAAAGTTTTTATAGAGACAAGTTTGTTGACGTTACAACATGTACTTTCTTATCAAAACTTATCTCTGTACACTCTACACTACCACTGGGTATCTGACAGTTGGGTGTGCTCAACTACACTTTCTTAACGTATTTACCCAAAGCCAACATTGTTTACCTCAAGTGGCAGTGGCCAGATAATGCTTCCTGGATCGCACATTAGATCACCTTGGTGACAGGCTGGGCCAGCTGGTCAGCTTGGCCAGCTTGGCAGCTGGACTGGACTGGCTTTGACCTCACCTTAAATGCATTGGCATTAGCCACTCCTTTTTGGCCACGCTATCAGCTGGCCAAGCCCAAAATGATGGCCGTGGTGAAAAATGTCTTTGATAATTAAGCGGGCCATCGCAAATACTCCACCACACACTCTACACACACACACACACACACACACACACTCACACACACTCAGGAGTCCGAAGTCTCCGCATTCTAACGATTGCACTTTCTCGCAAATGCACAAGAACTTTATCTGGCACGCCGTTTTGCTGTTTGCTGCTAACTTCGCGTTGCTGCCACATGCCTCTTGCCGCATGCCACACGGCACACGGTGCGGGCATAAAAAAGTTGCAACTTCAAACGGAGAGTGGCTGCCCAGTTGAGAGAGTGTTCACATCATCTTAATAGAAATATGCGTGTTATGTCTGTGTGTGAGCTACGTGTGTGTGTGACTGATGTGTGTGTGTGTGCGTTGTGTGTGCTGCTGTGTGTTGTTGTGCATATCAAAATCCATTAGTGGCTTTTGTAGAAATAATCAACAACGACACCAAAAAAAAAAATACTGCAAACTGCGGCAGACGATGCGAAATTTCCGCTGAGAGTACACTGAGAGAAAAAATTTGGTTGATTTGAAAAAAGGCTACAAAATTAGATAGAAGCGTCAGCTGTTTATATTATTTGAATGGTAAGTACTAGTAGGTCTATCCTAGCCAAATATGAAACAACTACAGTGAAGCTCTCTTGGATGGACAGCCACGGTTCCAGTATTTTTGTCCGCCCAAGGGAGAGGTTCGCCTGCGGAAAAGAATTTTGTATGAAAATCATGCTCTTGGGGACTTTAAAATTCGTACGGCTAAGGGAGCTGTCCGCGAGTAGAGCTTTCACTGTATATCCTATAGTCCCCATATAGTTTATAGAGCTGTCTCAACCAAACTTACACAATAAGTGTATGGCATAAATCTATATATTCATACCAAATTTGATTCCGATTAGCCAACTTAAACATATAGTTCGTATAGGTTAAATCGGTCGAAAATTTGTTAAAAAAATCTTTTATTTTCAATCTTATATTTCGTACAGTGTAGCTTCTTTGGAGGCACGAGGATTTAGTTGCATGCACCAACTAACTGTCGCTTAGTCGCTCAGTCGCTTAGTCGCTCGGTCGTTTGGTCGATTACTTCGTCAGTCGTTTGGTCATATCTCTGGTTGGGGCTAAGTGAACATTTGTAATGGTCACTCAGGCGTCCAGCGTCTATCAGCAAACGCGTTTGTTACGCTGTCCACACACACACACACACACACACACGCACAACCACATATGTATGTATGTGTATATAATGTACTCTGTTTTTTTTTATTATTCAGTCAACAACAACAAATACGTATTCGCATCTAATCATTTGTTTTCGTTGTTTATTTCAAACAGAGCGTATCGAACGCATTTTGTAAAATATAATTACAATTGCGGTTTGTTCATGTATGTGTGTGCGAGTGTGTGTGTGTGTGTGTAGTTGTTGTGTCCCTCTAGTAATAAATTGCATTTAATTATAAATTCTATAATGAACCAAGCACTGACAATCTTTCCTGTCGACGATTAAATTAATCAGCTTCATGTGGTGATTGACTTGTCGGCTATGCAAATATATACATATATATATGCTATATATATATACTATATATTTGCATATTTGCCTTGTCGTGCTGTAAATCATATTTTTGCTTATAAATAAACGTTAACATTGTGAAATTTATGATCAAGTTTGTTGTAAATAACAAAACTGACACGTGCTGACGTCACAAAAGGAACGCAAAGAATGCTTAATCTAAAACTAACTATAGATACACACACACACACACTTGACTACCTTGATAGCTTTAAGTGCACAATAAACAAATGATTACAATAAAAAGCAAAAAGTCATTAAAATTACCTATCTGAGATACAAAATATTGCTACTCAAAGAAGATACAAAGATACAAAGATTTATGTTATTTTCTAAATACTATCGAGCGTCGTTAAAGATACATTATTTGTTGTGCACACGCATATATAGATAAATATATCTGCTACGTGTTTAATCACACACAGGCACACACACACACACACACACACAGGCACACACACACACACGTAGACAATTCATTCAGCTTGCCACTTTTTGTTGCCCCAATAGATTTATGTCCGATTCGACCTTAACCAATTTATTGTGGCATTTATAAGCGACGACTTTTGTAGCCTTTTTATACTTTGAGTCAATATAATGTTTTTTAGACCCCGTACTCTAAAAAAGAGTAGAGGGGTCTATTAAGTTTGTCTGAAGCGAAATGTGCGTAACAGGCAGAAGGAGGCGTGGCAGACCCCATAAAGTATATATATTCTTGATCAGCATCAACAGCCGAGTCGATATAGCAATGTCCGTCTGTCCGTCTGTCCGTCTGTCCGTCTGTCCGTATGAACACCTGGATCTTTTAAACTACAAAAGCTAGAACCACCAAATTTAGAATGAAAGTCCGTTATTATGTCAGGCAGATCAAGTTTATTTCAAATCTTTGCCACGCCCCTTACCGCCTCCGCAAATTGTAAAAAACTATGGTCACCTACGAAAAAATTGATGTTTTAAGCGAATATCTCAGTAACTATAGCACTTAGGAATACCATTTTTGGTATGTAGGTTGCTAGAGACAGCATAAATGCATTGTCATTAAAATTTTTGGACTGCCACGCCCCGTTTTCCCACACGAATGAAGTAATTTTTTAACTTCAATGCTATTTTTAAGGCATTTGCACTTATCGTACGGTATTGTAATTTGAAATGTGTTTGGAGACAGAGTATAACAAACTATCCTGAAAGTTGCATACAAATCGGACAATAAACAAAAGAGCTAGACACGTAACAAAGTTAACAATTGCACGCAATGTCAATGCATGTGTGCAAGCGAGACAGAAGCATATAAACATGTGAGCGAGCGTTTTCGCTGCTTGTGTAGCGACAGCGCTGCTCGCGGACGATGCACGCACATGTATGCATACGATAAGATAAATCATATATCGATATTCAATACAATAGTAATTGCCATATGATATCGATATTTGGTCATTGTCTATATCTATAGCGATATACCGTATTTGAATTCAGTTGTTGATAATATCGATATTTGATTTAATGTGATATTTTAATTAATAACGATATCGGTATTTTCTTGGCAATTCACATCCCTATTACAAACTGATGTTTTTGTTTCAAAGAGTTTTATTGCAAATACTATCCATTGTAATACTCCAATATAGATTAATTAATATAATGCCGACAGTATTATTAACTTTATTTTTAATTTCAAATTAAATTAAAAGTATTCATTTTGAATTATAATACGAGATTTGTTTTAACGCAAAACATAATTTTAAAACAAGGCATGTAAGGAAATCTAATTATGTATATGGACATATATATATATATATATATATATGTTTGTACATATATAAAATAGGAATCAATCAGGTTATTCTTCATTTTCTTTTTTGTATGGAAAATGCTTACTACACAGGTTGGTAGCCAATGATTGGCATTGGTATGAGTACGGGGTCTTTTACAGTCGGCACGCTCGACTGTAGCCTTTCTTACTTGTTTTACGATGCTCCTGAATGAACCATGCCCACCAACACATATATATATATATATTTATATATATTTAAAAAAAACAATCGAATGAAGACAGATGAATAATCTATGAAAATGTTGATTATTTTGTTATTTTTTTAATGCCAGAAATCAACAAGACGTTCTATTAGTCCACCCCGGTCTAAACTATTAATTTATGGCGTTTTCAATCGCTGAATCAACGTCAAGCAGCAGCAGCAACAACAACAACAACAAAAGCTAACAATAATATAAAATTTTGGCAATTGTTCAAGGTTGTAGCAAATTTGTACACAGAAAAATTTAAACAAATTTCAAGAGACATCAACAAATTTCTCATAGACGGATCAGCTAATGATTCCCAACTGGATTTGGTATATCTCAAATCTCTCAGAGTCACTTGAGTTGGCCCAAAAGAAAGTTCTAAACAAAACGAGTGTGTGTGTGTGTGTGTGTGAGTTTTTTATTTAATTTGTTTTAGCTTATCAATGTTGCGGCGTCTCTAATTAATTTTCTTCTACTTCTGCTACGAGTTGTTGTTGTTGTTGTCCGTCGTTAGATCCAAGAGATCCGGTCGAAATGACAACTGTAGTGCGCCCACGTAGGCACAGCAAACTAATTAAGTCGCATATACATAACGCCACTTTTTTCTCTCAGTTTTTTATCAAGCGATAAAATAAAACACAAAACAAAAACAAAAACAGAAAAAAAATAGAAACAAAAGTTGCTATCTATGTGTGTGTATATATATATATATATTTTGGTAGATAATCGACAGCAGCGGGAAAAAGTTTGGAGTAAAAAGAACTGAAAACTGTTTATCAGTGCCTAATGAATGAAGCTTGGTCAGTGATAACAGACCCAAAAACTCTTTAAGCCACGCACGTGTGTTGCCAACAACAACAGCAACAAAAGAAACCAACATACAGCTGAAATACGTATGTGGTTTTTACGTTTTTACCCTGTAGAAATGAACATTTTGAAGGCATATTGGTGAACTGAAGCATAAACAAATTTTAGAAAATTAGTTTAAAGTATTACTTTAAAATTAAGAATAAAATTCACCAAAAAGATACTATATATCTCCGTATTCAGATACATACACACATATAGCTTGTGAATAAATAATTTAAAAACAGAATATAAAGAAATTAGCACAAACAAACTTAGCTAAAATACCTTATAAAATGCATAGCTTAGTTAATGTTATAAACAAATTAAATTTTAACAAAATCTTTAGCTTTAAAAAGTGTCTATTACTACAGTTTACAGCGTATCTCTAAAGTCTATCATTACTGCTTTTTGAAGATGGTTTTAATAATATTTTTTTGTATAACAATTGCTGACGCTGCTTGAACGCCCATCAATCAAAGCGCTCGAGTGTCTCTCACAAAAATATTTATAATAACTTAAAATTTATTTTTCAGTTCTTTTTTTTTTATTCATCGTTGTTTTTATTCAACATGTTTTTTTTGCATGAGTAGCTTTCAGCGTTTTCAATTTCATTTAGAGGCCTTTAATTGCCGAAATCAATTCAAAGTTGAACGCGTTAAAAGCAGCCACAAAAAATATATATATAAAGATAAAAACAAAAACAAAACAAAACAATTGAAAATATTTTTAATAATTATTAACAAGACGGCGAGTTCATTAGCGCCGTAGGCAAAAATTCGTTAAAATTTGAATAGAAACACAAATAAATGTTGGGTAATTAAGACTTGTCTGTTAGTTTGAGGGTGTGTGAGTGCGAGTGTGTGAGTGTGTGAATGCGAGTGTAAGTATTCGTATTCGTATTCAGTACTCACATTCTGCTATTCGTTTTGGGGGCTTTGAGCTTCAAAAAGGCGTCTCGAAACTTGTTCTACAACTTGTTTTTACATACCGACTAGAATGGCAAACAAATGCGGCAAGTGGCAAAAAATGGCAAACGGCAACGGGGGGACAAGTGGCAAGTGGCAAGGGCGGCAACCCAGGCGATAATGTGTAGCAAGAGCTGTACCATATGCGATAATGTTGCGAGGCACATGATATAATAAAAATGGAATGCGCTGCAATTGCTTACAAACACACACACACACACACTCTCACACACACACACACACACGAACACACACACACACGAACACACACACACACGAACACACACACACACACTCTCACACACACATGTCTATATATGTACTATTGGCTTGTATTACAGTTTATCAAGTCATGAGCTTGGCTCTGCAGTTCTATTAACGCTACAACAGAGAATGCAGTAAATTTCCATAAATTTCCATGCCATAAATCAAATTGAAAATGTTATGTTTCTCTCTCACTCACACTCTGTCTGTCTCACTCTCGATCTGTCCTGTTGTTATCTTCATTGACTGAGCTGCTGTGCTTTAAAAAGCAACAAAACTAAACAGTGAGCTTATCAATCCAACGCTGACAAAGTGCAATCAACTCTGCAACTGCGTTTCCTCGAAAGAACCAATGATGATGATGATGATGACCGTGTTGATCATGATGATGATGCTGATGACTAACTCAACAGTTGAACACCCCACGCACTCGACACACACACACACACATTATTTGGTTAAACAAAACACAGCCGGCTAAAATGGCAAAAACGCTGACGCTGACGTTAACGTTGACGCCGATGAACTCATTCATTCAAGAGATATCTGAAGAACACAGAGAACTGAAAACGACCACAGACAATAGCTTCTGCTGCTTCTTCTTCATCGTCTTCGCCCAAAAATGGCCAGTCAGTCATTCAGTTAGCCAAGTTGACTTTGGTTTATTGACTGACTGCTAAAACATGGCTAATGGACGTCGAGAAGAGCAGCAAATGCAGTCAGCAATAAAAATGTGCAAAAACAAAAACATCAAAGTAAAACTGCGATTCTCTCACACACACTCTCTCGGTTTCCCACTCTCTCTCTCTCTCTCCCACCCTCCCTCTTGCCACTCGTGCGTATGAGTAATCAACAGTGACAAAGTCCAAGCACAAATGAGTGCACTGTGCATGATACCCTGTAACGACAGTGTCTGCTAATTAATATGCAAACTAGTTCAATTTTGGGGCAACACAGCAATGACGTCATCACATCTATAGAACTGTTGGTATAAATACAAAACTGTCGCGATTCATTTTCATATTGCAATTGACAGACAGTCGAAATTGTATCTGAAGCTTTTCTCTGGCGCTTTGCTTCGTTTGCTGTTGTTGATAGCAATTTTGCACGAAATGCACGTTTCGTACACTTTTTTTATTTTATTTATTTATATTTTTATTTTGTTTTCTTTTTTTCTTTAATTTTCACTTAAAGCGACGCGGCTGTGCGACATGTGTTATTGCTTGGCTAGATCGCATAATGGACTTACGAGACTGATTCCAATTTTGTAGAATTTTATAAGGAATGTTCGATTGCACGTACCTGCAAATAGAAACATGGCAAAATACAGTTATTAGTAAAATAAGTTAAAGGAATTTGAACAGTTATTTAATAGAAATAAGTGAACAATTAATTTAACATATTTTAAGCTAAACAAGTAAGAAAGACCCCGTACTCCTTCTATTCGACCGATTTGTCCTATGGGAGCAACAGGCTATAGCTGTCCGATCCGGTCCAAACTTGGTGAGGATATGTATAATGGTACCATACACATAATGTGTTAGTTTGGTTTCAATCGCTCAACGAAAACTTCATGTCTCCATACAAATCACAAATTTTCGACTGATCTGTCCTATGGGAGCTATAGGCTATAGTTGGCCGATACAGATCAAACTTGGTGAGGATAGTTGTAATGGTATCATACACATAATGTGTGAATTTGGTCTCTCTAGCTCTAGTCGTTTTCAAGTTATGGTGAGGGGAAAATTGATTTTACAAACTAATCTAATATACACAGCTAAAATATATTTATATATAACTAATCAAATTAGATAATGAGCAAATCATAACGAACAAGACTATATATGTATATAAGTGCATTCCTTATCTATATATTTGCACAATTTCCATGCCAATCGGAAGCAAGGCGCCAACGCATCGCATTAATCATACGTCCCGTAGGAGATATAGTCAACTTATCTATATCTAAGCAATAAATACTATGACACACACATATATACACACATATATATACTAATACATATACACAAACATATTGAAAGCGTATATTTTGCCAATTATCAACAGCTAAACACGAAAGCTGATTCACACGCTAACCCTCAAAGAGCATAAAAAAGCTAATCACCAAAAAATGGAATGCAAAAAAAATTATTGAAAAAAAATAACATTAATAAACAACAACACAAACTAAAAAACTAAACAATTATTGTAAAGGAAATAGGAAAAACAACAAAGAACAGCAACAACAAACAAACATACTTAATTAAAAATCAAGTCAACAAACCGCCCACACACACACACACACACTAATACACACAGTACAGTGGATCGACTGCACAAATTGAAAAAGAAGCGAATTGCACTTCAGCGTACAATGGCCATAAATATGAAATCGTATGGTAAATTAATGCTATTATAGCGTCTAAAATACAACACACGTTTAATATGTAGAAGAAAAATGCTTAGAAAATACCCAAAAACAACAACAATAACAACAACAACAACAGAAAGAGCCATATTTGAAGACCTTGTACGTGTGCTGCCTACACAACCAGTTCGCAGTTTCAGTTGATTTCAATTTTGTTCCTCCCTCCCCTATCTCCCTGCCCACCCTGCCCCTACCCTCTCCGCTGTCCCCTTCTTGGCCTGGTCGGGTCTTTGGTCCGGCTTTACAGACTGGCTCTGACAACGTTTTGGTTTCTTAGTTTGTATATATATAGGTATATATAGAGGTATATATCTACTATGGCGGCACTTGATTTGCATAACAAATGCAGCTCACCGAAGCATAGCACAAAATTAAATTTTTTAGCAAAAAACAAGGCACAAAAAACAGCTCTAGATTTATATTTATTTTTTTTGGGTAAAATTCAGTTGGAAGATTCATCAAATGCTCACCTCGTAGAGCTGCGATCTCGTCGTGCCTCAATTACGGCAAAATTTCACTCCATTAAGACACACACCTCTCGCGCCCATAAAAAGTGAATGTCTATCATTAAGAAATGCTTTTTTTTAGCTTTTTTTTTCTTAGCTCTTTTCTTTTTGCCCGTGCCATTATTATCAGTGAATGAATGCTCTCAGCGCAGAGACAGAGAGAGACGGAGTCGGAGAAAGAGAGGGAGATATTTTTTTGCCATTTCCGCTTTTTATGCCAAATTAATTGCAATTAATTGGCAGCAATTGAGGTGGCAACTCTGGCGTGAAACAAAAATGTCGAGCACAAAAAAATAAGTGACAAATTTTGTGGTGTTAAATTTCATAATAAAAATGCTAATTTATAAAATTAATTTTTTATTTTTTATATTTTTGGGCATAAAATAATTGGCGCCATTCTGACGCCTCGAACGCCCTTCGCCAAGCGGCACGCAGTACGCACTGGAGACGTGTCTTGTTATGGCAAAGGGTGTTACGTGTCTGACAGTGCAGCCCTTAAAAGGGGCGGTGGAGTGGGAGAGGGGGCGAGGGGGGAGCTAAACATTAGTCAGCAATTGACGCTTGTTGTGATTTGTTTGCATTTTCACAATTTACTTGCGGAATATAAACAAATTACGCTGTAAACAAACAGACAGAGAGACGGACGGACGGACAGACGGACAGAGAGACATGTCCGTATGTCTGTTGGGACAGGTAATCAGTCGATATAAAGTTAGTGCAAATATGCATAGCCAGGCAAAAGGTTAATTATGCAGCGATTTCATTACAGGGCAATATTACAAAACAAAAATTTCTACATGGAACTCAAAGTCTGTCCATATGTCTGGGAAATCTGTCCATCAGTCAGTCAGTCAGTCAGTCAATCATTTTTGTACATGAAAATCGTGTTTTGTAGTTTTTAGCTCTTTTTTTCTACTTTTCTCTATTTTAGCTTTGTTTTTTCACTGCATTTTTTTTTTGGAGGCAAACAAATTTTTTGACAAGCAACTGCCAGAAATTGACAAGCTCACGAGCAATGGACCGGCAAATGTATGAACAGATCACAGATCACAGAACAAGGGAGACAGAGAGAGAGAGAGAGGGGGTGAGGGAGATGGGTAGAGTTTTAAGCAGACCACAGACTAGACCCCAGACTAGACCAATAGTAATATCTCAAACCGTAAACAGAACCGTACATTGTGAAAGATGATTCCAGCTGTGAAAAGGTCAACATGCGGAGAGCGAAAGAGAAGAAGAGTGGGAGAGAGAGGGAGAAAGATCATTTAGTTTGTCAGTCAGTGTCCCACTGTACCACTGTCCCACTGTCCCTCTGTCGTGTGTCGTGCAGAGTTATTGCTGTTTGTTATTTGACTCACTTTCCAATGCTCTAGGAAAAGCATGAAAAACTCTAAAGAAATGAAAAGTGTGGCCTGAGAACCAATCAGTTTGTTTTCTCTTACCTCATACCAAAGAAAAAGGGTCATTCACAAGCCAATATTGACAAATTGAATGCAGTCTAATGTGGCTAATGTGTCTTAAATGTGTGTGCTGTATTGAGATTGGGTTCAAAAGCAGCTGAGATCTTTTAAAGAATGTCTAACAATCCAGAGATTGAAATCAGTTTCGTTTTCAGATAGTTCAGAGACATCTTTCAAAGAGGATGTTATAGAAAACTGATACTACAGTTAGGATTGATAGTCACCCTTTTGACAGCAAGAGGGTATACATGACTATGGTGCAATATCATCAATTTAATGCTTTGTAGTTTAAACTGGATTACAATCAGATCAGGAATTACTTTGGAGTAGGGGAGATTTTCATTTCTTTAGCTATCTTATACTCTAACCAGATACTGACAAATAGTTAAAATTAAGAAAAAGTATTAATATAAGATTTAAATTTATTTCTAAGTTTAAATTAATTATATTTAATAAATATTAATTACAGTTTCTAGTTTCTTTACTATCCAGTGATTTTTCTGCTTATCTCAAATCGCAGACGACAAAGTAACAAATTTTAGAAGAATTTTCAAAAGGAAAATTCTGAAAAACGCATCTGCTTGCAATTTGTGGCAACATATGTGCTTTTAGCCTGTGGCATAAACAGAACTACAGCAACATGTGTGTGCGAGTGTGCTGCACTGTAGTGTGTGTTTGCCAGTGTGTGTGTGCGTGTGTGTTAAAACTGGCAGCCAAAGGCAAGGCAATTCAAAAGTCATTGAGGCGCAAAAGTCAAGCATAAATAGTATTTGAAATAATGTTTGTTGGCCCCGGCCCCGGCCCCGACCAGGGCTGCCGACATAGCTGTTGTTGTTGTTGCTGGGGCACAGCATACAACGCCACTGGGCACTGGCAATAGCTCTGATGATAGCACTGGGTCTGGGTCTCGGTCTATTCAGGCAACAACATCGCGTCGCTGTTGTGTGGCATAATTTGGTGAGAGTTCGAGTTCAACAGCTGAAAAACAGCCACAACAACAACAACAGCAGCGACAGCAACAACAACAACATTGGGCAAAACAACAACAGCAACACGAGCACATTAACTTGAAATAAGAACAACATGAATCTGAGAGCAGCATAGAAAAAGGCAAAGAGAGGAGAGTGGAGAGCAGAGAGAGCAGTCTAGAGCGCAGAGAGGAGAGAGCGGAGCGTGTGCGGTAGGCAGCGTTGTAATCACCGACAACAACAACAACAACATCGCTGATGACCTCAGTTAAAAATAAATAATACTTTACATTGTTTGGAATTAGTTGCTGTTTTTGGCTAGAATTTTGTTGCATCTCAAAAACGATGTAGCTGTATCTGCTATGCGTGTGTATCTTAGTATCTGTGTATCTATGTATCTTTGTATCTGTAAGTTCAGGGTGGCGCTCAGTGTCATTCCAACGACAAACAAATCATGGGGTAGCTCTACTAGATATTTATGTGAATTCTTGTCCGACATTTATCACACAACTTGGAAATTGATGTAACTGACAGATATACGTATATACACCTATATATTCCATATATAACACGAGATGTACAACTCTAAATTCTTCAAATGAAATCAACTAATGAGAGATCAACGTGTGCCAAAATGATATCATATGTTCATGATTATGTTTATGATCTGGCATGATATCATTTAATATAGCAGTATATATATATATACGTATCTCTAGCTTATTGTTTCAGTTTTATTTGCTCGAGTTTGCCGTTATATTAAACGCCTCACAACTGTTTCTTTATAGGCTTATTTATATTCCACAAACATATGTCGAATATATATACATTACTATAAACAAAAGAGTCAAAAAACCAGTTTAAATACACACACATTTAGCTCTGACTCTGTTTTTTATGCTGTAAAATGGAGCCATAACCATAACTATATCCATATCGTTCTACGATCCCTAGAGAATCGTATTAAATTAGCAGAAAGGGCTGTAGTAGTGAGAATAGATTGTTAAAGACCCTGTATATCTTAAGTAACAAGAGGTTTGGACACTATTTCCGATCGATTACTGTGGCAGTAATTTGATTGTAGTTATCCGATTCTAAAGAATATTTACTGGGCCATATAAAATCGTACTACTCTATATGATATGTGACAGTTTCTATACTAATTAGCGATTTTTGACGTAGTATTTCTATTCGAACTTTGTGATAAAGCTATCCGATTTGATCAGTTTACAGAAAATAGTGGCATGCATATATTCTATGATTTTGGTAGAGATAGTTCAAGTAGATCTAAGAATATAGAAATATATATAGCCCTTTCTGCCAAATTCAATGACTCTAGCCATTGTAAACTCCAATTTCAACTAGGCTTACTGGTGCTGAACAAGAATATATATATTTTCAACCTCCTTCTGCCTGTAACGCACATACAATGCATTTTTCTGACAAACTCAGTTGACCCCTGTACTTCCTCAAGTACGAGGTCTAAGAAATAATTCCCTTGTAAGACTTGCGACTTGGGAGCGAGAGCTTGAGGGAGGTGTCAAGGGAACGATGACGCACACGAAATGAATGAAACCGGAAATCTTTGAATGCAAATCACAGAGAACCGCAAACTCATTAAAGTGTTGTGTTTTTTTGTTTTCAGTTCTTTTCAGTTTTTGTTTCAAAAAAACAGAACAGAGAACTCTGAAATATTTCCATGAATTTCAAAAAACCAGTTCAAAAACTAAAGTAAATTTTTCAGATTATGATTGAAGCGTTTGAGATTAATTTCAAGTGCGATTTAAAGATACAGATACAGTTTGGAAAGAAGCGTAACTAACTAAGAGTTTGTTGTACTTGTAGTATTTTTATGTAGGTTATCACTAAAAAAGTTTAAAGTCAACAGAGGAGAGGAGAGGAGAGAGGGGGGAGCGGGGAGCGGGGAGCCACACAGCTGACAAGATAAAGCAGTCTGAGTGACTAAAAAAGGAGAGACAACCAAAAAGATCCATAACTAGACCCAAACTCGGACACAGACCAGGCATGGGAAGCAGGCATAAGCCAGGGACGGACAATTGCCATACTGATAGCACACACTGATTGCGTGCATAAGTATGTATGTGTATGTGTGCCTCTCTCTATGTGTGTGTGCATGTTTCTCTCTGTGTGGCATATGCCGGTTTTCTTTACGTCTGCTTCTTCTTATCCCTTGCTGTTTTTCTGTTTTTATTTATTTATTTTCTTCTTTTGTTAATTTTTGGTGTTTTTGTTTTTGAGTGAAAGTAACTGCAAACATAGCGACAACAACTAACGCTGACGTCGCGTTCTAGGAACTAACTAGCTTAAGCAAAGAGAGTGAAGAAGAGCGGGAGAGGGAGAGCGAGAGACCCACACAGATAAACTAATGTTTACACATAGATAAGCTTGCAAGTGCTCTTCACTGCTCGCACTTACCTTTAATGCTTAAAGACCAGCGTAAGCGTGAGTGAGACAGCAATACGAAAATCTACTAAACACACGCGTTTATCTGGAACAAGAACTTTGTTTCGCTGCACAAAATTAAACAATAATTTTTCATACACTTTTATTTTTCTTTTTTTGCAATTTTTGCTGCCAGATCTTTTTTTTACTTCTAGGCCCAAATGCGTTTTTTAACACTTTTCACTTTACACGATTTAACAATTTCTCGCTGTTGTTGTTGTTGTTGTTGATGTTGCGCTCGGTTTTTAACAATAAAATTTCAAATTTGATTTCGATTTCGACATGTTTTTTCGTGCGAGAATTTTGTAATCTAAAACAACAAAAAACACACGACGCGGCGCGGTTCTCATTCTATTAGGCGCACACACACACGCGCAATCGCTCACGCACACGGCACACGTACACGCACACGTAGACGTATAAGCACACCCGCATATGCATACACACGCATACACTCTCACAACGTAAGCGAAACGAAACGAAATGAAAAATAACGGAATCGCAACAGAAAACAGATTTTTACGCACTATTTAGCTTTATATTTGTGCTGTAATTTTTTTCCTGGTTGTTACACACACGCTCTTTCGCCTGTGTGCGTTAGGAGGTGGGGCGAGAAAGAGTATGCGAAATGCAAGCCCGAAAAAAGTAAGAAGAAAAAAATAACGTTAACTCGCGAATTTTCTGCCCGCGTCTTTGACAATCGAAGCGTTTGTTTTGTTTGCAATTGCAATTTCCGCGCTCGTATCTTAAACTTTTTGTTATTGCTGTTGTTGTTGGGCTGTTGTTGAGTTGTTGTTGTTATTGCTGAAGCAAAACAAACGTTTTCTTTCTTAATAAACTTTAAGCGCTCTGCTATCGTTTTCGTATATAAGTATGTGTGTATTGGTGTGTGAGTGTATGTGTCTTGTTTGTTGTTTATCGCATGTAAGAAATATTTTTCTCGATTTTGTTTTCAAATTTCGTTCACGTTCACGTTTACGTTCTCGTTCTCATTCTCGTTTTCTTTTTGTTTTGCTGTTTTGTATGGGAATTGAGTGTTTGTCGTTCCACGCAGCGCGACGACGCTCATTCATAAAATCGTAGACCCCGTTTTAAAATATTCAGCCAGACACAATCTCTCGACCCGTCTGCACGTCTGTTTAGCTTGGCAAGCGGTTGCCGACTAACGGTTGCAACCAATTCGGCCGCAACAAGCGCGTCGCGATCGTTTGACGCAGCTAGCGAACATGTTCGGTATACAATACAACCGCAACCGTTTGCGACTTGACTAAAGTTTTACTTGACTTTTACAATGGGACGGGAAAGTAAAAAGTTGAGTAAATAAGACAACTGGAAAATATGAGTGCAGACTATTGGGAACAAGATATTGAGGTTTATACATGTATGTATGTAAAAATAAAAAATAGTATCAGTTTTAATAATTTGGTATATAGCTATCACATAATTTGTATTAATTTTGATATTTCTGCTGAGCTATGTTAACTAACATAACGCTTCCAGCTGCCGCTACTTTAACAGATCGAACTTCTCGCGCCATAACCGTTTCGAACATGTCGCCTGCTCAACGAGACATGTGCGAGCACGCTTGACGCGCTTACAACGAAACGGTCAAAGAATCGGTTTGAAAGAACTTTCAACTTTTTCAGCCATTGAAAGTAAAAACTACAGTGGGGGAAAGAAAAACTCCACCTGCGGCGTTTCGGGCGTTTCGGGCGTTTAGGTGTGTAAATTTACACACTTTCCCAACGTTAACAAGCGGCGATAAAAGAGCATGGAATTACAGTGTTCTCTAGGTTGTATTTTTTTTTATGAGGGGGACTCCTCACAGCTGGCAGTGCAGCCTCCGAGTAAGAGCGTGTGTGTGTGATGTTTGTGTGTTTATCTGTGGTTTTAAATCATTAGTTGTTATCAAAAGGGCAGCGTCTGCTATCAGCCAGTTTTATGACTGTCAATTTCCCAGAAGAAGACTTAACACTTTTTCTTGTCTCAATTAAGATTAGCTCTCCCGCTCTATCCCTCTCCTCCCTCCCTCTCTCTCTCTCTCTCTCTCTCTATTTGTACTTGTAGTCAAGTTACAGTTGTTTCAGTGGTGTGGAAGGGGGTAACCCTAGAGACTAGTGTCATTTACGAGCTAACAGAACACACGTTGAAACTAAAAATTTTCCAAAAAGAATTTTCCCAAAAATCAAGTATGTAAAATTTTAAGATTTTAAAATATTTTTCATATTTTCAATTCTTATTTTAAGTCACACAAAATGGCTTTTTTGTTGCGTCTCATTAAGAAGTACTGGTCCTACCTGTCGCCTTTAAGCCAAGTTCACCGTGTGCGTTTTACCTCGAGCACTGTGATCAAGGATCGTGAGCGAACATTACGTAACATCGCGTCACCGAGTGCCTTTGTCAACTATCTGAACGATATACGTCAGACGTCACTCACTCTGAGCGGACGGGAGCGAATGCCAGTGCAGGAATCGCAGCGAATGCGGAAATATGCGTTTCTCCTCTGGTGCAATCTCAGCGAGGAGAAGAAGCAGAAATATCGTCAATTGGCAGCAAATTGGCAAAATACACGTATACAACCAATGAGCGTGGAGCGGAGTAGAACCGATTTGCCCGATAATGCACTGGAATATATATTTGGAGCCTCACGTGTGCCGAGAGTGCGTTGTGCCTATCGACCGAGATCGACGACCGGAGTGCAGACTAGGCCCAGAGCGCAGCCTAGAACTGCGGGTAGACCCAGAGCTCAGCCGAGGGCTAGGGCTCAGCCCAGGGCCACGGCCACGCCCCGAGCTCCGGCCGCCAGGCGTCAGACGCGCTCCAAAGCAACGCCAAGACAGCGAATCGTTAGAAATGTTAACACGGAGCGATCGAGAAGAAAGCGCGTTATAATACCAGAAGTTGGGAGTCTGATGATTGACGAAGGAGAAGAGCAAAGGGAGGAGAGGGGGCAAGAGCGTAGGGAGGAACGGGGGGAAGCAGATCAAGGGGAGCAGCAGCAAAGCGATTTGCCAAATCATCAAAATGCGAAACGCAAAAGACGCAACTAAAGATTGGGGGGATTCCTGAGCGTGTCTCAAGCATAGTACCACTGGAATGCAAGGGGATTCCTGTGCGTGTGAGTGTGTGTCTAAAAAACGATTAACTTCTCCAGCAAGCAGAATTAGGGAGACTCCTGTGCGTGTGTGTGTGTGTCTAGCAAATGACTGAGTCCCTTAGGAAGCAACATTTGGGTTATTCCTGCTATTTTTCTATAAAAATGAGCATTAGGGGGATTCCTGAGCATGTGTGTGTCTTTAAAATGATTAGCTTCTTCAGAAAGCAGCATTAGGGGGATTCCTGCGGGTGTGTGGTTCAGAAAGTTGATTAAATTCTATAAAATGTAGCATTAAGGAGGTTCCTGACCATGTGTGCGACTGTAAAATGAATAACTTCTTCAGAAAGCAACATTACGGGTATTCCTGTGCGTGTGTAGGTCAGAAAGTTGAATAATTTCTTTTAAAAGCAACATTGGGGGTATTCCTAATCACGTTTACGTCTAAAAAAGAATAGATTCTTCACATAGCAGCATTAGGGGTATTCCTTGTGCTCCAAAATTAGCTATATATTTTTTGAATTTTTCCCCTTTTTCTATTTCATAATTTTAAGGTGTGTTTAGACGACGCGGGACGGACACGTCCTTATCAAAGGTGCGCATCAACGTCACACAAATGTTTTACTCCATCCCCTCTCTACCCCCCCTTCCCTACACCCCTGACTACCTTTCTGGCTACGTGTCTAACGTGCCTTTGAAATCGAAACCTCCGATGTCCCATTGTGTTAAAATCTCAGCGAGTTCTGCGCTGCATTTTGATCGATAGCGTCTTCTTCGTCTGGGACTCTTCGCTGTCCCCTCTCCCCACTCTCCCCTATCCCTGCCCTGCTCAATTTCCCATGAACCCTAAACAAAAGTCGGACAAAAAGATGCTTTTGCTGATATTTTTTGGAGCATTCTTCGAATAGTTTTCAATGCCGACGCTCGACTGGATTTCATTCGATTCGATTCAATTCGATATTTCAAGCCAAAAATGTGCAAGAATTTTATTTATATAAAGTTTTATTTATTTTTTAAGAAAACTTTTTCTTGTGGTTAACTAGAAATGGGTTAAAATAAAATTTTTAAAGTCTTAAAAATAAATATGTTAAAAATATAAAAACAATGGAAATAATGGAAAAGAAACTATTATTCAAATTAAGTTTATATTGTCTTGGTAAATCGTTTTTTATGGCTTACTTTACTTTAAAAAAAAATATAAAATTTAAACAATTGAAATTCGGTTTAATTTGTTAACAATTAACGTCAAGAAAATAAAGAAATTCTTTTAATCAGTTAAAAGAAATATAAAGAAATGCTTTTGATTTAACAAGTTTTAACATAAATAAATTTAAAATGTCTATTATATTTATCTTTTAAGCCCCATAAAAAAACATTTGAAATGTTTAAAAAGAATGGAAATAAAACTATTTTATTTATCACAAAGAAAATAATTTTAAAACGTCTAAAGAGATGATGGATTTTTTGTTTAGATAATGGTTCATGGTTAGATAATCTAATCCTATTACTTTTACTAGCATTGTCTTTGTTTTTTAACAGTTTACATTCAAACAAAAAGAAGTAGGAAAGGTTACAGTTGAGCGAGACGACTGAAAAAGACCGCGCACTCATTCTAGTGCGAGTTTTTCCATACAAATCACCAATCTTCGACCGATTTTTCCTATGGTAGCTATAGGCTAAAGTTGTCCGTTATGGACCAAACTTGGTGAGCATAGTTATAATGGTACCATACACATAATTTGTGAATTTGGTCCCGTTAGCTTAAGTCGTTCTTAAGTTATGGCAATTTGAAAATAGTTTTTTACAGTTGACGGCGCAAATAAACTTGATCTGCCTGACATATACACGAACTTTCGTTCCGAATTTGGTAGCTCTAGCTCTAGTAGTGTAGAAGATTCAATTGTTCATACAAACAGACAGACATTGCTATATCTTCTCCGCTGTTGATGCTGATCAAGAATATATATACTTTATGGGGTCGAAATCGCCTTCTTCTAGCTGTTACGCACATTTGGCTTCAGACAAACTAAATACACCCCTCTACTCTTTTCTGAGTACGGGGTCTAAGAAGTGTATAAATTTACTTACTACAGGGTATTTTTAGTCTACCCAAAAGTCTAAGTAGTTTAAATAGCACAAAAAAGAGAAAATTCGCACAGCATCGAGATTAATTTTGCTTTCAAACATAAATTATTTAGTTAATGTCCTCAATTAGTGCAGTTATAAAATGTATCTAAATAATAATAAATATATAATGTATCTGTATCTGTAGCTGTGTTTGTATCTGTATCTGTATCTGTATCCGCAATAATTGCACCGCAGCAATAAACGCACTTTTCTCTCACACACTCAGCTCGCTCCCTCCCCTCTCGCTCCCCCTCTCACTCACTCGCCTCTCTCACTCCCTCCCTCTCTCTCTCTCTCTGTCTCTCCCGCTCCCTTGCCACCTATCGTTTGCATAAATAACGCAAATAAAAGACGATAAACGATAGTTTTTATATTCGCTGCACAGCGGGCGAGCTGTGGTCAATAAAGTGCCGGGGTTTTTCCCCATCTATTTGGCCATGATCTGTTGGCCAAGTGAAAATTGCCATCAAAGTGAAGAGAGAAAAAAGAAGCAGGAGTTAAATACACACACACACACCTCGCACACACACTCAGCTGGTGTAAACTCTGGCGACATCGTTCTGTTAATGGTCACACTCTCTGTCCTGCGCCTGCCACACTATCCTTCTCGGCCAAAAACGCATTTGAGCCAAGTGTTTCCACAGTTTTTTTTTTATGGCTCTACGCGCATTTAACTTGATTATAAACGACCACAGGCGGCCGAGCAATATAAAATCGCTTTTCATTATGGCCAAGGCATGTGAAATTAATATGCCAACGAGCCAGATACTCGCACTGAGCGCCAATTCAGCTAGCTGCTCAAATATCTCAGTCAAGTTCGTTGCCTAAGTCTTTTGTTTTGCTTGTTTCTTTTTGTAGTATTTTTTGTATTTTTTTTAGTATTTTTTTTAGTATTTTTTTTAGTATTTTTTTTGGTATTTTTTTGGTATTTTTTCTGTTTTTTTTTCTGACCGATTGTCGACTGCCTGCTGTGTGTGTTTGTTGTTCATTCATTTGTTTGTGTTGTTTGCTTTGCTCTGCCTTGCAGCCAAATCAAAGTCGCTTCAAATGTTCATTAATTCAAATTGATTCTAATCGTGGCAAGCTCATTAATCGAAGCGCCACGCGATTTGCCGCCCCACGCATAACTTATGTGGCAAAGGATTGCCAGCTTTATGCCACAGTTAGTTGCAACAGTCACAGCAACAACAACAGCAACAGCCACAGCCTTTACTTGATTAATGTGTCGCCCAGCTACAGTGGCAGCTGGCTACACTGATCAAAAGAAATTTAAATAAAGAAAAATCTTGTAAATGTAACAGACTTAATTTATAACTATTTAAAATTGTAAGATGTTTTAGTTACACTGAGAAAAATCATACTAAAGTACAGGGTTATTAGACCCCGTACTCTAAGAAAGAGTAGAGGGGTTTGTCAGAAGCTAATGGTGCGTAACAGGTAAAAGGAGGCGTTTCCGACCCCATAAAGTATATATATTTTTGATCAGCATCAACAGCCGAGTCGATATAGCCATGTCCGTCTCCCTGTCCGTCTGTCCGTCTGTTTCTATGCGAACTAGTCTCTCACTTTTAAAGCTATCTTGATTAAACTTGGCACAGATGTTAATTCTCTCTGCAGTTCATATGTTAAAACCGGCTAGATCGGATAACTATATCATATAACTCCCATAGTAATAATCGGTTAAAAAAAAATTTTTTTTGAGCTAATTAAACCAAATTGAGCTTATATGCATTTAGTACCAAATCCCATTTGCAAACCTAATTTCATCCAGATCGGATCACTATATCTTATAGCTGCCATAGGAATAATCGCTTGAGAATGCTGAAAATGTTTAGTTTGAAAATTTCTAGTGTCGCTTGAGCGATCTTTACCAAGTTCACGCAATAAACAATTACTATCATTCCCTATATGCTGAACAAATTTCTTCTTAATCGAACTACTATATCAGATAGCTCCCGTATATAAATCCCATATATATAAATTGAATACTTAAACAATTTAGAAGTCATTGCTGTTCTGTACTGTGATAAAGTCAGGCAGGTAGCTCAGTTTGGCTACAATTTATTTGTTTTAGTTCCTTTCTTAAGTCTGACTTCCGCTTGGCTAAAAGCAACAAAATTTAAGTGATATTTGTTTAAAAAGATAAGACAGCAGATCCTTCAAAAAGGCGGATGGACGGGGAGACAGACAGAGATAGACGAAGAGACAGAGAGATAGACGGAGAGAGACACACAGAGAAACAGACAGACAGGGAGACAGAGTAGACAATGCACCCACAGGCGGAAGACACAACAAGCAGCGGTGTGTGTTTGTATGTGTGTGTGTGCTTACCTGTGTGTGTGTGTGTGTGTGTGTGTTTGCCTGCTAACGAACAAATATCAGAGGACAGTGAAACTGCGCAAGACGGACGGACGGACAGCTGCCGTTATATACAGTGAACCTTGCTCAAGGTTGCCAGCAGCATTGGGTCAACCACGGCCTAAAGTTGAAGCCAAAGTTGTCGTTGTTGTTGCTGTTGCTGCTGCTGTTGTTGCTGTTGTTGCTGTTGCTGTTGCTGTTGCAGTTGGAGCTGAAAACGTCGCGACGTTGATCGACGTCGTGTGAAAATCTTGTACAACATTAAACGCCAATGAGTAAATACGAGCATAAATCAACATGACAAATGACTAAATGCGAGTGTTCTGTGCGCCGGACAACATCAGAAGAAGTACACGAGTACGCAGTTCAACGACTCACAGATACCCTGTAAGTAAAAAAGGAATTATAGCCCTTAGAAAGACAAATATTTACTAGAACTTGAATAGCTGTGAAAACTTGTCTAGCATACCCTAACATTTTTTTACAGGGTATATTTAGTATGTTTAAGTTATTTTGCGCTGTAATTTGAACTTGTGTTACAAACTCTATTAATTTAAATAAAGTTATCTAATATGCCCTCTTTTGCAAATTTACAGGGTATGACTAGCATGTTTTACGCTGCTAGTGTGCTTGTTCTGCTTGACGCTGCAGCACACGCACATGATTGATTAGTTGAACTTAAAATATAACACATGCTACCTGCAATTACAGGGTATTAAAATCTTGTGCTGTTTGTAAATAATTGATTGTTTAAATATTATGAATATTAAATATATAAAAAGTAGTTTTTTATCAATTAAAGTCTCGCATACTTCAAATACTTTCCAATTACAGGGTATATAAAGCGTGCAGGCGTGCCTCTGTAATCACAGGGTATGACAAGTGTGCTGTACTTGCCACAGTACACGACTCCCGTTGCTGTTGTTGCTGTTGTTGCTGTGCATGTTGTTGCCGTTGTTACGTCTTGTTGCTGCTGTTACGTGTTGCTGCTGCACCAAACCCATTGTTTTGGCCAACAAAATCTGCATAAATGGGTCAACTGTTGCTGTTGTTGGCAGCGGCAATCGCCTTTATGTACTTGTTGCAACCAAAAAAACAAAAACGAAACGAACATTGATCGAGTTGCACTGAAAGTTGTTGCTGCTGTTGTTGTTGTTGTTGCTGTTGATTGTTTTAATTTCCCTGCACAATAGCAACAGTTGCTGTTGTAATTTATGGCTTGTTAGTCTTGCTGCAAGTCGCACATTTTGACACCAAGTCAAGTCATGGCTAAAAATTGCCATCAACACCGCATGCGAAGGAGCAACAACAACAACAACAGCAGCAACAACAACAGCAACAACAGCAACAACAACAGCAGCGGCAGCAACATTCCGTAAAGTTCTCATATATCCAGAATATTTACAGAGTGCGAATCTTTGTATAGTTTCTTTTTCTTCTTCTTCTTCTGCTAAGTTCAGAGTTGCCATGAATTGTGGCATGCTACGAGCTGTGGCAAATGTGCTGCTGACAACATTAAGCCCTGACGACAGCAGCAACATCCGCTGACAGCAACTGCTGCTGTTGCTGGTGCTGTTGCTGCTGCTGTTGACAGCAACTACATTTCCTTTGAGTTGATATAAAAGTTTCATGTGGCTTATTGCTTAAAGTTGTTAATTAAAGAATTAGTTACTTAATTATATGTTATATTTCTTCAGAATTTGAGATTGAATATAAGTTGTAAGGAGTTGCTTAGTTTTGTGGTAAGCTTTGTAACAGAAACAGCTGCGAATTTGAAATTTTTGTGATGTTTTTGATATAAATTGCCGGTAGTTATATTTAAACAATTTTTTATTTAATTGAAAATTTACTTCTTAAAATATTATTGATCTAAAAAATAGTTTGAGAACTTAAAAAAAGAGCACACATTTTGATTTGAAGATCATTTAAAAACTTCTTTCTTATTAAAAGCATTAAAATAAGATTTTTGTCAGCCATTCAACTCAAAAGTTGAACTTTTTATACTATTAATATATTATCAACAGTAAAATAAAATAAGTTTTTAATACTGTTGTGCAATATAAGATTAAACAACTAAGGAACTTCGATAAGAATAAAAATTTTACTGTTACTATTATACGTAAATATTTTATTTATCTATAAAGAAATGTTTTTCAGGACCATTAATATTAAAATTCATTTGTTTTTTAAAGTAGAGGTATAAAATATATTCAAATTTTTTCATAGTTAAAAAATTCCTTACACTACAAAATTACAAACGATTCAATAACAATTATAAACAAATTTTAATACTTTTTTATGTTTAGAGCTTTGTTTTTTTAGAAGATGTTCATATCTGCCTATCTTGCCCAGAAGCTTAAAGCTTAAAGTCCATTCGACACTTACTAAAACAATTTTAAAGTTGAAATTAGTTTAAGCTCAAAATTTCTTACCTTAAGCACTGTAGCTCGTTTAAATTAAATATTAAATTAAATTTCTTAAAATTTTTTAAATAAATTTCACAGTAAATTTATTAATGTTTCAAAACAAAAACTCCTTAGTGTATAAATACATATTTTTTAATAAAATAATTAAACAATAAACAAAATACTTTTTCAACTAGTGTGCTGAATTCAAAATTAAAGCACCCTTTGTTTATATATGGCCTAAATTAAGTAAGTACTAAACAAGTTCACTGCTTGCTACAGGGTATCCCACAGTCCAGTTCTTGCACCAACAAAGCTTTCAAACTTTTTTAGATCATAGATTTTTGAGACAATTTGACTGGCAATCGAGTCGCCAGAGCGTCTACTTCATGCGAACGGGCTCTGACTACGTCTGCGTTTCCATCCCCATCTCCATCTCCGGCGTATGTCCGTTCCGACTCGGTTTGCGACTACGATATAATTATAGAGAACGCTCGACTCAAGTGCCGCCGTGTCACAGTTGCCACATAAATCAAAATGCTGTGGCGGAAAAGTCAGTCGAGCGATTGCCACGCGCGACTTGGCTTTCTGAAATCATAATTCAGTACCGTCAGCGGTACCCCCTTCCCCTCCGCCACTGCTCTCCCCTTTAACTGAACCAGTTTACTTAGACTGGAAGCTTTAGAGTTGTCGTCGGTGTGCTGCTTTTTGGCACAGACTGTGTTTAGCCAGCGAGCAGTGGCATCCGTCTTAATAATTAGGCGACTAATTATGATTTTTTCTATAACACAACACGACACACTGTATTACTTTATATACTATTACTATATATTAATTAACTTGGCTTAGAAGCCCAAACTCGACTTTAGAAAGTTTTCTTAATTTGTTGACTATTAGCGCGATAATATTTAATTAGATTTTGCCAGACACCCTGGCGTTGTGAAAGGCGGCCAACAGTCCCCAAAAGTCGGACAGATCGAAAAGATCGCACAGATTCGTAGTGCTAGCGGTTTAAGCCAAGTTTTCTGGGCACGGCTCATTAGGCAAAGCCAATAGCCAAAAAGCACCAGCTTCAAGTCGAATTCCAGCTAAGACGCCAACACCAAATGGACTGTTTTTGCATATGAATGTTTTCAAACAAACAAATAAGTATGCTACGGTAGGGTGTGCTCGACTGCGAAATGCCTAGTGAGCTTGAGCTTGGGATTGCTTTTTGAAGTAGGTGGAAAATTGTTAGAGGATTAATACTATAACTCAGCCCGAGAGTAAACTCGACTTTAGCTTACCCTGTGTTCAGTGTTATCTTCCAAAACTCAGCCATACAATTATAAAGCTCTACCTCCCTTTGAATACAGGGCAATCGGATTGTAATTTATAGTACTTAAGCTGAAAGCTGCTCAGCTTAGCTGTTTGGTTCGGCCTTGATCGTCGCAGACGAAGCGTGGCAACTGCAAGTGGCAAGTTGGAAGGGGATAGGGTGGGGAAAGGAGTGTAGAGGGGAAGAGGAGAGTTCGTTTGAATGTTGCAACGTTTGTTCTGCTGATTGTTTTGTTTATTTGCCAAAGTGTTTGCTTGGCCAAAACAGAATCATAAAACAGTAAACACGAAAAGCATAAATTGCAAGTCGACTCGTTTGCCGCACTTAACCCAGTTTAGTGGCAAACGTTGCAAGTGGGAAAAACCGACAATCGGCAATCGACAACAGCATCTCAGTTGCAAATAAAATACAAGAAAAAAGTGCAAAGAGCAGAAAACAGATCACAGTTGTGTTGCGTGCCGCGTTGCCATTGATTGCAGTTCAGTTTAGACCTGGCTAAAACAATTAGACGTCCTTGTTTGTGTGGCAAGTCCAGCAAACAAAGTGATAAATGTTGTCAGTGCACACACACCACACACACACCACACACACACTCGCACACACCTGCATAATTCAAGAAATCAACAAAGCCATCAAAGATATTATCACCTGGTCGTTTTGGGGTGGCCCAAAATGCGGTAGCCAAATGACAGCAGGATGCAACACACCCGCACAGCTGTCATACACACAGGAAATGAACACACACACACACACACACACACACACACACACACACACACACACACACACACACACACACACACACACACACACACACACACACACACACACACACACACACACACACACACACACACACACACACTCCAACACACTTGGCTTAGACAACGGCTGATAAACGGATAGACAGACAGACAGTCGGATTGTGGCAACATGGCAGCTTGCAACATTGGCAACAAGGGCGTGGCCAAGGCGACGGACTGGCTAATTTCTATAAACAAATTTCATAGCGCCTTCTAAAAACTAAAACGAAACTTTGATGTAACTGTTGGAGGGGGGAGGGGGAGGGGAGAGGGGAAGAAGAGGCAGCCCAAACGATATAAGTAAGACAAGCTACACTTGAGTTAGTCAACTGTAAAACACCCTGTAGTTAGTTAGGTACTATAGTGCAGAGTATTATTAGATATTATTATATAAAGTATATATATCTGTATTATACATTTTAAGAGTGAGAAAACTGTAAAAGACCCTGTATTTATTGATGAAAAATTATGTACAATTTTTTTATTTGATAATTATTTTTAGGTATTTAAATCTAGATATATTATAAATTTTAAGATATCTCAAAAAATCACATACTTTATAAAGAAATATCAGATTTCTTAAAGATTTCTGCTATAAATGTGTATGGTAAAGTGTATATGAAGTGTGTATTATCAAGTATATAATCATGTTTGTTCTGTATTTATAAAATACTATTTTAAATACATATCTTTAAAAGCAATAACAAATTTTTCTGACTGATTAATGATTCTCAACTGATTTGTCCTATGGGAGCATTATAATAAAGCTAACCAATTTGAAAGAAACTTGCTCAGCATTTATTTAAAATTAAAATATGTACACCATGTATTAGTTTATTTATTATTATTTAACAAACATAAAAGTTTTTCACACTAGTTTCCAGTTTATAAACCTAGATGCAATGACAGATATATGTTATAGTTAAGCGATTTCAATTAAATTTAGTCAGGTTATAATATATACTATCAGCCACAAAGTGTCTGAGTTTGGTTAAGTTATCTTGGGTACTACTCGAGTTATGACGTTTTGAAAATATTTTTTATAAGAAGGAATTCTGCTAAAGAAATTTATGATAAAGAAAATGTTTACTTAATTTATATTCAAGGTAGAGTTCTCCTCTTCTTCTATGTCTTTTTTTGACACACCTGAACAACTCCGTGCTTTGTTTCACTACAGGGTCTTAAAGCGGCAGCCAGCGAGCGCCGCGTTGTCTGCAAGTGTTGCACATCGCACAGATGCCAGCGCCGCGATAGAAGCCAAAGGCCAAAAAACAAGCGAGAAAAACAAAAACAATGGTGGCAGCTGCTGCTGCTGTTGCTGCTTCAACGGCTGCTGCCGCTGCTGCTACTTGCCACAAAACATAATCTCTGGAGATATCTCAGCTGAGTGGTGGGTGGGGGAGCGGTGCGGAGTAGGGGGAGGGGAAGGGGGCATTTTGGTGGCTTCCTTTGCTGCGACTGCACTGCAGCAGCAACAACAAGAGCTGCTCACCCTACCCCCCACAGCACTCCCTCTCTCACCCCTCACTTCCTCTCTCCCCTCCCCCCCCCACCCTCCTACTCCCTGTCTAAGTAGCTTTCCTTCTTGTTGCTGTTGCTGAAGCGCCGGCGGGCCAATGCTTTGGTTTGCTTTTTGCTTTTTTGTTGCCGTTGTTGCTGTTGTTGCTGCTGTTGCCGCTGCTGCAGTTGCAACAGTTGCCCCGGTGTCCGTAACTAATAAAAATTTCAATTTGTACGCTAAACGGTTATTGACGTATTACCGCTTTGGCCAGCATAGCCAGCACAGTCAGCTCAGCAAGCAAAGTTGGCAACAGCAGCCAAGATGGCCAAGAGCCAACGGCCAACAGAGCCAAGGTAGCAGCAACGCCTTCAGTTATTGTTTCTTTTCTCATATTTTTTTAGTTTTTTGTTTGTGGCATGCAACGCCTTCGTAATGTTTTATTCATGCAACTGCAACAAACTTTGCTTTCGCTCTGGCATTTGCCAAATATGAAAGCAAATTGAATATTGTCTGCTAATTTCAGTTATTGCCCCATCGTACACTGCCCTTGACACTGTTGCCGCACCTGTGGCAAGCTCAAGTATATGCCACCAGCGCAGTGTTTCGTCTAATTTTTATATCCGCTCGCATCTTAATTATGTACACACACTTAAACACACACTCACACACACACACACACTCACACACAACAAATCAGCCAAATTATTGTCTGTCTTTATGGTAATTATGGCCATGGTAACTAGCTTAATTACATAACCAAGTCAGTGCCCACTCCCCCCCGCGCCACGCCTCCCAAGTATGCTTTATTGTCAAATCCAATTGTCGGTAGAAAAAGCAAAGTACCCGGAAAAAAAGCTAAATTTAGCTGTTTTTGGTGATGAGGCAAGCAGCTTGCGTCGTTGTCGCTGCCGTTTCTAATCAGCGTGGAACAGAAAATTCACTACGATTTCTGGTGTTGCCAATCGCTGAGGAATTTCAGTGTTGGAAGACGGGAAGTAGAGTAGTTACACCAATATACCCTGTGATTAGAGAAGCTTAGTAAGAGGTATGTTATGATTGTTAAAAGAAATTATGTTCATCAATCATTTAATACTAGAATAACACACTGAGACACAAGTAAGACTGGTTACAGTCGAGCGAGCCGACTGTAAAAGACCCCGTCCTCCTACTAGTAGGCGTTTTTCCATACAAATCACCAATTTTCCACCGATTTGTCCTATGAGAGCTATAGGCTATTGTTGTCCGATCCGGATCAAACTTGATGAGGATAGTTATAATTGTACCATACACACAATGTGTGAATTTGGTCTCTCTACCTCTAGCCGTTTTCAAGTTGTGGCGATGTGAAAATAGTTATTAACAGTTTACGGGGGCGGTTGGGGGCTTGGGGGCAAAAATTTGAAATAAATATGCACTGCGTACACTACAGACGGAGTTTCAATCCAAATTTGGTGGCTCTAGCTCTTGTAGTTTAGAAGATCCAGGTGTTCATACAGACGGACGGACAGTCGGACATCGCTATAAAATCTCGGCTGTTGATGCTGATCAAGAATGTATATACTTTATGGGGTCGGAAAAGTCTCCTTCTGCCTGTTACGCACATTTCGCTTCTGACAAACCTTATAGACCCCTCTACTCTTTTTTAGAGTACGGGGTCTAATAAAAATTCCGAAATAAAATGAAAATTTTAAGCTAAAACTGAGTTATTTTCTCATACAATTTTTTAGTACCAAAAAATCTATAACTTCCTTTACTTATTAATATAGAAACAAATTTAAATATACACAAAATATTTAACATTTTAACATTTTTTTTATACTTTAAAGTTAACAATAATATTTTAACAAGAAGAAGTATTTAATTTCATTCATAAACATCAACGTCTTAAAGATTCACTAATAATTTCCTCATTTAATGATAACTCCCAACGGATTGGTTTAAAACTGCAGGAAGTAATAACTAAAATACCGTTAAAAATACCGCCATAAATGTGACTTAAGAGCTGTAAAACAAGAAAGAAAAGTACAGTCGAGCACGCCCGACCGTAGAATACTCTCTGCCTTTTATTCCCGATCATTTTAATAAAATCAGTATCCGAGAATATCAACTGATAGTACTTGCTGTAAAAGACGTTGAAAGACGGTCAGCTAGGAAGTTAAGCCTCTTTTATAGAGATATCTATGGTTTTAAGCCGAAAGTTTCCAAGTGATGCGGTGGCGCGAATGATTAGTATTCGATCGATGAACGGGAAGTCGTGAGTTCGACTCCTGGTCCGTCATCAAAAAGAATATATTTTATTGTGTTGTTTAAATGTGTTGCATTATCGAAAAAAAAAATTGTTTATTAACAAATTATTTATAAACAATTGAAAAAAAAAATTTTAAACTGGGTTTTGATAAAAAAAATATTTTTATTACTAAATGTGCAACCGCGTCTCGAACCCACGTCTCTGCGTTCGCCGACCAAGCACTTAACCTGCAACGCCATCACGACACTTGAAAGTTTATTGCCCAAACCATACATATAAAAAAGGCTTAACTTCCTAGCTGGAAAACTATTTTGTCAAAAATAGAATTTTGGTCGGCACGGCCAGCGTCTGCGAGCAGCGCTGCCGCTAGAAAGCAGCGAAAACGTTCGCTCACATGTTTGTATGCCTCTGTCTCGCTTGCACACATGCATTGACATTGCGTTCAATTATTAACTTTCTTACATGGATAGCTCTTTTGTTTATAGTCCGATTTATATGCAACTTTCAGGATAGTTTAATATATTTTGTCTTCAAACGAATGTGAAATAACAATACTGTACGATAAGAACATATGCCTTAAAATCGGCATTGAAGTTTGCAAATTATTTTATTTCTTGTGGGAAAAGGGGGCGTGGCAGTCCAAAATTTTTGATGACAATACAATTATGCCGTCTCTAGGAACCTGCGTACCAAAATGGGTGTTCCTAAGTGCCATAGTTACTGAGATATTCACCTAAAACATCAATTTTTTACGAGGTGTTTCTAGTTTTTTGCTCATTGTGGGCGAACGGGGCGTGGCATCGAAAAAAAAAAGATTCTTGTATTGACTGACTTAATATGGAGTCGATAGAGACCAAATTCAAACTTGTAGCTCTTACCATCTCTGAAATCTGTTTGTTCATACGGACAGACGGACAGACGGACAGACAGACGGACAGACGGACAGACGGACAGACGGACATGGCTATATCGACTCGGCTTGTGATGCTGATCAAGAATATATATACTTTATGGGGTCTGCCACGCCTCCTTCTGCCTGTTACATACTTTTTTTTTTGCACAAACCCAATATACTCTCTCTTGCAGAGAGTATAAAAATGAGAGAAAAATAATCCACCCGGAAAAAGCTTGATTAACGACAATTGACCATAAACAGGACGGACAGAAAGTATTGTCGCCAGTTCGTCAAACAAAGAACTACCAAAAAAATACAAAAAATACAAAAAATACTAAAAAAGAAGCAAAAAAATCCTGATTGCCTCCCACAGACAATTGCCAATTAAGGCGATGCGCGATCGTTGAAAACACATTTATTTTCCATTTAATTAACTTCCTTGAACGCTCAACATGTTTTTACATAATTATTGCAGCAACAACAAGAGCAAATTAAATTAAACAATGACAACAACAACAACAATATCAAGAGTTGCAAGTTATGTAGGTCAAACAGCAGACAGGCCAAAATGCAAGGGAAACGACCAAAACAACAACAACAACAAGAACAACAACAACAAGAGCAATGAGGCTGATCAACTGGCAAAGAGACGAAGCTTGACTCGACATAAAAGGCTAAACACATCCAACTGTACAATCGCATAAAGATCACGATTAAATGAGTGCGCAATTGGATCAAATTTGCGCCAAGACTGAAGCCAAAAACTAAACGAACCAACAGCAACAGCAACAGCAATAACAACAACAACAACAACAACAACAACAACAACAATAGTAACAACAACTATGTACTATGGGTAAAAGAACATTTTAGCTATTTGAAAAATAAATTTAGTTTATTTTTAGGGACTACCATTTATATTTTAAAGCAGGCTTAAAGTGGGGGAGTCTCACAGCATAAATAAAATAATATGGAACATATTTAGTTGATAAGTTACCAACAGAATTACAACAGGTTCTTATTAGCAATAACTTTTAAGATAAGATAAGTTAGTAAGCATTTTAAACAGTTTTTATAGTACTAAAAACATTAATTTTAGTTTTTCTGATTTTTTTGAACTGAGTTAACAATTATATGTTTGATTTGCTACACTTAACTACTAAGTTTAGGCACTTAATTTTAATGTTAAAATAATCAGCTGTGACCTTAAGTAATTAATAATTTTAAAAAATTAATTTTATTGTATTTTAATAATAGTTTATTTATTATAAATATTTTTTTTATGCAACTAAATGATATATAAGTTTTAGTTCTCATGTACTAAAGGCTTTTCTATTATTTATTGTTGTATTAAAATTAATTAACTAAAATAAAAATAGCAGTATTTTTTCATACAAATTATAATTTTTGTTTTTAATTTACATTTTTTAAAGCAATTCAATATTTTAAATTTAGTTGTTTTTGCTGCTTTTTTTGCTTAAAGTTTCAAAGTCTTAATATACTCTTCAAACAGTTAGTTGTTTTATTTTTGTTTAATTTGAATACAAGTTCTTTAGTTTATTGTTTTCAACTGTAGATAAGTTTCGGTAAAGTAATTTAAATTATTTTAAATTTATTTTTTTAAATTATTTTAAATTTCTGCAGCATTTGAATTATATTTAATCTCTCACTTCTTTCAATTATATTAAAGAATATGGCACAAATTTGATAGGAAGAATTTAAGGTGCTATAAATATTTATTACATATTTTAATTCTACGTTATTTCAGCTACAAATTGTGTAAAATTTATTAAAATACGTTTACAATCTATGCCAATATTTGTAGCATTTTACCCACAGTGCTGTGGAGGGACTAAGCTCTGAAGCTCTTTTTCAAATGGCTCATAAAACTGCAGGCTCCTTTCAGTTGTTGTTGTTGTTGCTGCTGTTGTTGTTGTTGTTGCTGCTGTTGCCTTAGTCAAATTGAATGCGTGTGGGTTGCAATGTGGCACATACTGTCATTATTACCAGGCAACAACCTCTCCAGGCTCATATTACCGCAGCTCAATGCAACTTGGCGGCTCGTTACAGGAAAAACTATTTTTCTTTTTCTTTCCCCTATTTTCCTCCCCACTTTTCCTTTTTTATTTAGTTTTCCTTTTGGCCATAGAAGCTGAGAGTTGTATTGCCGTAGAAAATTTATGCATTATGCAATCGTCGACATTGTCATTTGTTTATACACATTGGTATTAAAAAACATTCGCAACTAAAGTTGACATCGTCAAATGGTCGAGTGGCTAAGGTGTGTGAGTTTAGTTTAGTCTGTTATTAATGACACTATTAAGTTTTAGCTAAGCAGCGACTTTGTTTATGCTAAGTAATAGAAATATATTTTAGTTAAGGTAAGTTATGGACTAAAATAAGGTGTGGTTAGCTGGAAAGTTACTATTACTGTGAGAAATTGAGTGTCTTAAGTCATGTATCAACAAACCTAGTAGACCCCTGTACTCTTTTTGAGTACGGGGTCTAAAAATGGGCGCATGTCTCTTAAAAGGGCCCTTCTACTAGGATCGACTACAGATTCATTATAATGAATACATGGCACTAAGGGTACTAGAGTACTAGTATTAAACACACAACACTTAAAGACCCTGTAATCAATCTGGAGTGGTCACATGCAAATTTCTAAAGCTTTGTTTACAGTTTTCTTTTGCTGCAGGGAAGTGGCAAAAAATCTCCAAAAAATAGATATACATTTGCAAGCTTGCATGCAAAATTTGCTCACTCTAGCTCTTATAGACTCTGAGATCTAGGTATTCAAACAAAAGACTCTGCAGCTCAAACTCCTTGAAAGAATGTTGTTCACTCGGCGTCTCCTTCTGCCTCTTGAACACAATTTGCTGACAAACTTATTAGACCACTTTAGTTCTTTTTGGTACAGGGTACACCAAACTTTCAAATCCTGTTGAGCTTGCCAGCAGTTATTCAGAACACAATAAAAAGAATTGTTTGTGCCGCTTTTTGAGACACGGAGAATGGACGCTTAAGTGCCAAATACCAGGAGATCTATGGTGTTAATTGAAAGGTATGCCAGGTAAGAAAAAACTAAGACAGCTACTGCTGCTGCTGCTGCTTCTTCTAGTGAAAGCCAAGGAAGCAAGACAGCGAATGAACAACAACAAACAACAGACAAGAGACAACAGACATCAGACAACAAACAACGAACAACATTGCCACTGATTAGCCGGTAGCTGAGTTGGCCAAATGGCAATAAATTTTGCACTTGAAATAAAAAGTAATGTTGAAAATTGTAACATAAAGCAACTGTCACACATAAAAATATCAAGCGACCAGAGAGAGACAGAGAGAGGGAGAGAGAAAGAGAGAGACCAGCTCTAAGTCTTTTAAGCCCCCAACTCCAACTCCAACTGCAAACTCAGGTAATACAGGAGACACGATTCCAACTCTGAATCCAAGTCCAAGTGCGAGGAATTTGGCGTTGCAGCCGTTGACTGACTTCCAACTGTCACTTTTTTTGGCCAAGTTGCGTGTCTGCGCCAATTGCTACCATTTTCATTTCGTTAGCCGCAACGTTGACAATTTTATTTCAGTTTTTTCTGTATTTTTGACCCTGTAATTGAAAAAGTTGAGGGTATTTGTAAGCTAGGTGAGTTCAAAGGAACTATAGCTAAAAAATATGGAACGTGGAAATATTTTAAAAACTTTTTGCCACGCCCCTACCACTTTGGCACATTTTTGAAGCTATATAACTTGAGTACAACTTAAGCAAACTTAACCAAAATCACACAATTTGTGTTTGGTTATAATAGTTGTGTCCTTACTAAATTTAAGTAAAATTGGGTAATTATATTATCCAGCTAATATAGGAAAAGTCCGCCGAAATACACTAATCAGTGTGCTCATTTCTTTGTGTCTATCAAGATATCTAAATAAAGCTAACACATTACCAACTATACCACTAAATCATACTTAAACACATTATGACTACAGAGAAAACTCTCATAAGCGTACACCTACCTTCTGCCTAAGAGATAGGAAAACTGTTCTGATCAGAGCCTCATCAAGATCAGAGTAGAATTGGCCGCATAGGAGATGTGTTCGCTTATAATGCGTGTCCGTTTAGAGAGGTTTCACTGTACTTTCATTATCATTGACTAGTTACAATCCTTTTATCAAATTCTTTTATTCTTTATTAAAATCATATACAGGGTCTTTCACAGTCGCTTTGCTCTACTTTAGCCTAGTCCATTAATTTTTTTTGTGCTCCGCTGCAACATTCACCCAAAACGGGCGTCGACGCGTTGCGTGGGCTGCGCTTAGTGAAAATTTGCAAAAATATTTGGTCAAAATGTAAAAGTTATTGGCCAAAAGAGGGAACTGAGCGGGACTCGACTCTTCTGGTCCCTGGTCACTGCTCGGTGGCCTGTTGTCTGGCAAATGTTAATTTACGATTTCAAATTTGGCGGCCACAGCGGCTGCAAGCATAATTTATGCGCCTTAATTGAACCGGCTTGCAGGGGCGCTGGCAAAGGGGTGTGGCAAGGGGGGGAGGGGGAAGTGGGAGACAAGTAAGTTGCAACAACTTGAACTTCAAAGAGCGCACTAAGTTATGACATGAAAGTCGGTTAGTCACGTCTGCAGCATCGTTGTTAGTTGGAGTTGTTGTTGTTGTTGCTGCTGCTGCTGCTGTTGTTGTTGTTACTACAGTTGCTGTTGCCGCTGCATGTTGCATTTGACACACATTCGAATCGAGTTGCAGTCGTTGTCGATGTCGATGGATTGCCGTTTGCTCAAGGTCAGTGCGCGTGCCATGACGCGCTGCTTTTGTCAGCGAACCAATTTATATGAGTCTTAAGACCAAAAAGTTCGTTGTTAATTCAAGGGCAAACGAGCAACTGTTGCTGCCGTTTGACTGCAACACAAAAAATCCAAGTAATTTATTTCAATTAGAAACTCGTGTGTGGCAGCCAAACAAAAAGACAGTGGGTGTTGCGGGGTGTGGGGGTTGGGGCAAAGGGGGTGGAGTTTAATTCCAAAATAAATGAGTTTGTAATTGAAAAATAGCTTATTTAAAGGCAGTTAAGAGTTATAAATAAGCTACGTACACAAACAAAGAAGAAATCAGAGTGAAGTGTAAGCTTAAGATACCTAATTTTAGCTGGGAATTTTAAAAATGTAATTTCAGCATTATTTTAAAATTAGTTAAGAAGTTAGAAGTTAGTAATATTATGAACACCGATTGCTCATACGGACAGAAGATCACGAATATACATATATACTTTATGGTGTCAATTTTTGACAACATTTCAATAGTCAAGTCTTATCATAAAATTTTACGAAATAGGTTCGATTTTAAGAATTTTACATTTTGATAGCGATTAATTCTTCTAGTTGTCCAGAGTATAAAAAGGTATGACTTTTTAAGATATCGCTTCATTTGGCTGAGTTATGATCACTCAAAGTTGGTAAAATTGTGAATTTTAAATATTGAGCTGAGGACCACATATCTAAGGACTCTTTCATCCAAATTTGACAAAATGGGTTCGATTTTGAGAATTTTAGATTTTGATTGCGATTAATTCTGCTAGTTGTCCAGATTATAAAAAGGTATGACTTTTTCCATATAAGCCCCTAGGAAGTGGCTGCTGACCCAACAACCTTCAAACAACTTTCGTTGCGAGTGTTGCAACAGTGCCTGCAACGCGGTGGCATGCAATTCGAATCCCCAAAAAGCAAACACCTTTCCACCTTTCGCTTGTGGCAAGGTACAAGGCACTAGTCACTGGAAAGTAAGCAGTGGACAGTGGACAGTGGACACGGTACCACTGTACACATAGCTGCAAGTTAGTGAGGCATATCAGGCAGCAACTGCAACTGCAACTGCAACTATAGACTGCTTTCTAAAGCGCATTAAGGCCCAAATCAGCTGGCTAATAAGCCGCGCCACACAAATCTTGACCATAATAATGCAAATTGAGCAACTGTTGCAATGATGATGATGATGATGTTGGTAATGATGATGATGATGATGCAATGTGAACTCCAAATCAACTGTAAAGTAACCACAACTGCCAGTGTGTGTGTGTTTGTGTGTGTGTGTGTGTGTAAATACTGTTGGTTGATTTGTATTTTGGCCAAGCTGGCAGGCGTATAATGGCCCTCTATTATTGTTAACTCGATTTGGACAAACACAGAGCGTCAAATTATTGTTATTATTTCCGCCTCGCAACAAATTGGCAGCCAAAAAAAAAAATAGGCAAAATACCAAAAAAGTGGAAAAAAAAGTGGAAAGCAAAATTGGGCGCAGAAAATTGGCATGCCGCACAATCTCTTCCACAGGGAAGGGGGTTTTTCGGGGAGGGGGGTTCCAGGGGAGTTTCTCTTCAACATAGACATATGCTTTTTTATAGCCAAATGGCATTAAAATGTTTGCGGCTCGTTTTCGTAGCTGATACAAATCAATCATTATAGTTTTATGCTGTGGCACAGCATAATTTGTACCCTTTTGCTTGTTTTCACTTCCTATTAAATTATATTTGGCATTTAACGTTTGGCAATGTGGGCGCACCACCAGCATCACCACCACCACCAGCACCACCGCAACAAATTGACATCAATTACACGACAAGCGACTCCTGTAACAAAGAGGAGTGTGGAGTGTGACGAGTGGAGAGAGGGGAGAAGAGAGCGGAGTCTCCAGAGTGAAGTTTGGGAGACTGTAGTCTAGAGACTGCAGGGCTTTACCTTTGAGCCAAACAACAGCCTCTGGGCGCTGTGGTGGGCGCGGCATTGACCGCTTTTTGAGTTTTCATTTCACGCGCGTCCATTTCAAAAAGGCTACAATCGAGTGAGGGGACTGTAAGAGACCCCGTACTTAATCTAAACAACAACTGATTTGTTCTATGGGAGCTATATGATATAGTTGTTCGATTCGGATCAAAGTTTGTGAGGATAGTAATAATCATGATATACATATAGTGTGTGAGTTTGGTTGCGATCCCTCAACTTTAACTAGATGTGTTCATACAAATCTCCTATTTTCTAACGAATTGTCCTATGGGAGCTATTGGATATAGTTGGCCGATCCAAATGAAACTTGGTGAAGGTAGTTATGATGGTACAATACACATAATGTGTAAATTTGGTTGTGATAGCTCTAGAAGTTTTAAAGTTATAGCGTTATGAAACTAGGTTTTACATTAAGCGGAGACGGTAATGGACGTGGGAAAAATTTGACATAAATTTCAACTGCGCACACTATAGACGGACATTTATTCCAACTTTAGTGACTCTAGCTCTTATAGTCTCTAAGGTGTAAGTATTCATACAGACGGACGTTGCTATAACGTCTCGGGTGTTGATGCTGATCAAGAATGTATATACTTTATGGGGTCGGCCATGCTCTCTTCTACCTGCTACGCACCTCTAGCTTCTGACAACCTAGCAGACCCCTCTACACTTTTTGAGTACACGGTCTAACTCTTAAAAGTGGCATTTGCAGCACCACCGCATTTGACTGGGCTGCCAAGCTCTCAACGTGATTGAGTAATTTCGATTGTCTTGTGGCAGAAGTTTATCAAAACCAAATAATATTAACGACATGCTCCGATCGTTTGCTGCTGTAAAAAGACTCAAGACTCAAGACTCCAAACTGCAGACTAAAGAGCAAAAAAGGCTTCGGTGGAAAAGGCCAAAAGAAAGGCAAATAATGCGACTGCAGCACGTCATTTTTGGGTGGGACAAAAGCATAATTTTTTCCTCATTTCTGAGCCCCTTTTATACCCCTACTCCTACCCCAACCCCGCCCCTTTTTTGTTGGGTGTCGCAACGTTTTTAATTATACTCCCGTTGCAGCTACCAAAAGCTATTGAACTGAAAGTCAAGTCAAAATTTGCCAAACTTAACAACAGAAAAAAATTTATAAATTGCTTTTAGTCTGATTGGAGTTGCTGCTTGCCACTCCCACCACCACTCCCCGCCCCTACAAATTGTTAATGCATATTAATCAGTGGGGAAAGATAGTGCAATTATAAGATACTCTACACATAATTTGCAACTTTATTCTGTTTTAGTTAAGCTTCACATTAATCCTCGAGAAAGTGCAGTTATCGGTCATCAAAGGGAACTCATCAATTGTGCTGGAGACACGAATTTATCAACAGGCTTGTAACTCAATACTTCTCAGTTATTGTTGATTAAATGAGAGTGGATACTGCTGGTAAATACCCAGTAGAACAGGTAAGAAAGCTAAGAAGAAAAGTTTACAATTTTCTCTCAATATTCAGAACATTTCATTAAAATCGTATGGACTAACTATCAAAAGTAGTTTTATAACTCTATCAAATTCCTTAACACAGCACACAGAGTACTTCCAAGTCTATCTTACCCTAAGATAGTCAGCTTAATTGTCGTTTTTAGTTGTAATTCTAAAGGGTTGCCCTTTTGCGGCTTATGCAATTTACTGGGTCAACTTGGGAGAGTCTTGGAACCTGGAATATGGAGCCTGGAAGTAAATACGACGTGCTGTGCAGTTTTTCAACAGAGTAGTTAAATCTGATCAAATTTCATATCGAATGGAGACTCTTCATACCACACATACCTTTTAAAGCCTTTTAAAAACCATTAAAAGATACAAAAAGAGGAAGAAAACAACTTAAAGTACAAATTAATGAAGCAAGACAAAAAGACAAAAAAAACTGAGCTCATTTTTTGGCCAACAGCAGATTGAATGATACAAAACACAGTTAATAGCAGTACAAACATAACGAAAACAGTTGTTGCAGTGCCAGCTGTTACCAAGGTCAGATGCGTAAAATTATTAATTAAATCATTAACGTAATAAATTATTTATTAAGTGAGCCATTGAGATATGGTCGCAGTTAAAACACGCATGAGTCATTTGCCGAAATCACAGCAAAAACAACAGCAACAGCAACAACAACCGCAGCAGCAGCAACAAATTGCTGGCAATGTGCGAAAATGCTGCAATTAGCATGTTGCAACAACGGCTGGCACTGTGGCAGTTGCAAGGTAGCTGTGAAAACACTTTCCCAATCATCAAAGCCATTCAAACGCTTTTCAACTGCACGCGCGCAACAACACAATGTATCTGCCAGATACATATTGTGTTGATATATTAATGATGATTTCTCGTTTGCTTCGTGTTTTTTGAATTGCATGATTCAACACACACACACACACACATAGGTACACCATTACTAAAATGCAGCTACGTATCTTTTAGCTATTGTATTTGTATCTTTAACTGTAGCTTTGTATCTGCATCTATTATACAGTCGTATCTCATGCAGCAGTATCTTTTTTTTTTTTCGTTTTTCTTTCATGGGGGGCGTTAAATTTGTAATCCAATTAACGCGCCCGCATCATAATTTTCATTTTCATTTTCAATTTCAGCTATTAAAATAAACAAATTCATATTTAATGTTTAAATAACAAAAGTAACATAAAGAATAGCTAAATACTCTTACTTATAGCGGGCAAGTGTGAAAATACTGCGTTGTGCAATGAGAGAAGAGAGAAGAGAGAGAGAGAGAGAGAGAGAAAGAGAGAGAGAGAGAGTACTGAGATCTGAGACCAAATGATCTAATGTTTTGGCAGCCACACTCGAAGGTCAGTTTAAAATAGATCAAATGCACAAAGTAATAATATATGATTTTTAGACAGATTTTTATAGACACTCATAAGCCCAGAAAATTGCCAAATTTGATTTGGCAATAGAAATCTGTGCTCTAAATTTGTTTAAAAATTGCTTAAATTTAGCAGCAGACGCGACACTGGCAAATGACTCACCTTTTGACGTGGTCGCCTTTGAGTGATTTGTTGTTTGAATGGCAAAAAAAAAAAAGATAAATAAAAGTAAAGGAAAATAATAATAAAAGAACGTGAGTATTAGCTGCGCGAGACATTTGACACTAAATGCAATTTAAAGGCAATAAAACAAAGCGAAAAATGCATTTAAATAAATGCTCATTATGCATGCGGCGTCATATCTCAAGAACGGTTTGAGAATTGCTCGAAAAAAAATAAGGAAAAACTGTGAAAATTTGCATACAAGAGGCCAGGTATTGAGTCAAAGACAGAGACGGACAGAGACAGAGACAGGGACAGAGACAGAGACAGACGGAGATGGAGACTGACATGAGATGCCAAAGGGAGTGCCATGTCTGCAGCAATTCTCTTTTTTTCTTCTCCTCTCTTTTTTTTTGGGTTCTCGGAGGCCTCGAGGTGACAAACTGACACACTGACTCCCAAGTCTGAGAAGCTCGGTGGGGCCAGCGTCTAATTGATTAATTGCACAACAAGCAAACAACAACAACAACAACACGATTTGCATAAATATATACAGATTTTGAGGTTTTGATTTTGGGATTTACGTTGTGATTTTAGAATGCAATTGGAACTGTCAATTTGCATTTAATTCGGCGAAAATAAATTGTCTGACTGACTCACGACTTTGAGTGCAATTTGATTGGATACAAAATGAATCCACAAGGTTGTGATTAACTGGGAGACTGCTGAAATTACTCAGTCAAACACAAACACAAAAAATGGCAATAATTCAATTTATTATTATTGATGCGAATTGTATATTAATTGAACATATTAATGACATCAACTAAACGTTGACCTTGCTGCAAATCGTATAATGCCAGAGCAATTACAAATGGCAAACAGTGTTTTTAGACCCAGTAATCTAAACGTGTAGAGGGGTCTATTTGGTTTGTCAGCGAAATGTAAGTAACAAGCAAAAGGAGGCGTGGAAGACACCAAAAAGTATATATATTCTTGATCAGCGTTAACAGCCGAGAAGATTCAGCAATGTCCGTCTGTTCGAATGAACATCTGAATCTTTCAAACTACTGTCACTAGAGCTACAAAATTTGGAATGAATGTCCGTCTATGTGTTAGGCATGCCTTATATATTTCAAATTTTCGTCACGCCCCCTACAGCTCCCCAAATTGTATAAAACTACTGTCTCATCGTCACAACTTGGAAATGACTGGAGCTATCGGGACCAAATTTCCATAGTATGTATATGGTACCATTATAACTATCCCCACCAAATTTGGTCCGGATCGAACAAATATAGCCTATAGCTTCCATAGGACATATCGGCCAAAATTGGGAAATTTGTATGAAGACATGTAGTGTTAGGTGACCGATCGCAACCAAACTAACACATTATGTGAGTATCATGACTTAATATATCCTCACCAAGTTTGGTGCGGATCGGACAACTATAGCTTATAGCTCCCATAGGACAAATCGGTTGGGAGTTGTTGATGTGTATGGAAAAAAGAGGAATTGAATGAGTACAGGGACTTTTATAGTCGGCTCACACGACTGTAGCCTTTCTTACTTGATTTTTTTGTAGATGGACAACAACAAAGTGTCCGATGTTAACATTGCGACAGCGACAAAATGAAGCAGATAACTGCGGTTTTTAATCAAATCAAATGCAACAACAACAACAGCAACAGCAACAACATGGACAAATCGACAAATCGACAAACCGACCAACAACTGAGTGGCTGTAATGTAATAGCCACAACAACAATAAACAACCGAATGGAAAGTGTTAAAAATCTGATTATCATGCGGTGGCAATGTTTTTCACATCCATGCACATTTCTCTTCCCCTTTTTTCTCTCTCTCTCTCTCTATACATATATATATTTTGCATGCCGAGTTGCAGTTGTTGTTGTTGTTGTCTCAGGTAAATGAACTTATAATTGGCCATAGACAAGACTCTGCATAGACGTGCATAGACATGCATGCAACAGGCAGAAACGTGCGAGGTACTTACTTACTTACTCCAATGTTTTATGCACTCTCACAAATGTTGCAAGTTTATCTTATATGCGTCTTTGATATCAATTAGGTTTACTTTTTTATGCACTATCCAATATCGCTTTAGTGTGAGTGGCAATAAAAAACAATTTTATGCATTTGTTTTAACTGAAATAAAGAAAATTTTAAGTATTCTTTTATTTATTGTTTACATAATATGCAAAAATATCCTTTAATAATCCTTTAAATATACAACTACTAAAATTGTGTAAGTTTAGCAGCTTTAAGCTATTGTGTTAAAAAAAACTTCAATTAATATATAAATAAAGCATTTTTAAAGCATTTTCTTAACTTAAATTGGTTTCATTATGGACTGGAAAATGCTAAACTGTTGTTAAGAAATTTATAAAAAGGTAGTAAATTTTTTTTTTAAATATTTAAATATTTATAATACTAAGCGCCTTAAATTATAAAGCTCCAACAATTAAAAAAGCATTTTCGTATCCAAACATATGACATTTAAGGCTTTAATTTTAACTTTGAACTAAAATAAAAATTTTTAAAAATGTATATTAATTAATTTAATAATAAATTTACATAAAAACCAATTTCTTTTAAGTAAACTTAGAACTTTGCCATTTAAAAATGTATTTTTTAATTAGTTAATTAATCAAAACTCACATTATTATTCTAATAAAATCATTCCATTAAAAAAAAATAATTAGTTTTACTACTTGGTAGTAAAATTTATAAACAAACTATTGTTTATTTTATTTTATTTTTATTAAAATTTTCTTTATTAAATACGTATACTATTTAAACATTTTAAAATCATTCTGTTAATTTAAGCTAAGAATAATAATAAAATTTATAAAAAAAAACTTTTGTTTGACATATAAAGATTATTATATAATTTTTAAACTCTGTTAACATTTAAAAATCTGTCTCTTAATTCATATTAATTAATTAGTTAAACTAATAAAATTTACAAAAAGAAAGTTTTTGTTTGGTAGTTAAAAACTTATTTCTGATTTAAATAATTGTATAAAATTTTAAAAGAAACTATTTAAGATTTCCTAAAATTATTTTGCACAATACAAAAATTTATAGAAAATGTTTTCGCTTTTAAAATAATTCAACTTTTAAACGATTTTGTGTATAATCCTAATAGTAGCATTATTGAATAAAAAAATATTTAAAAATATTTAATTTTATATCAAAATATCTGTTTCAATTTAAACTGAAAATAAATATAAATAAAATATAATTTAAATAAAAATATTTTAATATCATTATTTGTCTGAGAAAGTAAAACAGTTAGATTAAATCAAATGGATTGAGGTATCAACATCCGTTTTGTGCAACATTGTGTGGCATGGCCGTCAGCAGTTTAATTAAAATGTCACCGCATGTGGCAGACAATTTTTCAGCACATTTCAATATTTATCGCCCAGCTGCCAGGACAAAGCAAATAAAATGATAAATATGTGCAGATACAAATACATATATATATCTGCTGCTGCTGTCCATTGTTCGTCGATAACACATAGTAGCCAAAAAAGAGGAGAAAAATAAATAAATAAAGCCAAGTAGCCAAGTAGCCAACTGCAACTGCAGTTGCAACTGCCACAGCCCCCATTTTGTGGTGGCAGCAACTGCAGAGCTAAGCAAATGATAATAAACTTTCACGCCCATTAATTGGCTTTGCGTGTTGTTGTTTCTGCAACTGGACAGTGGACAGTGTACAGTGGACATTGGGCAAGGGGACTGTGTACAGTGGTACACTGGTCACTGGATGACGCTGGCGCTTGGGCAGCATTTTTTCAGTGTTTTTATAGCATGTAATTCGTCAGCATGCAATGGTTAATATTATGTTGGCAGCCATGAAGCCAGTAAACTGCACACACACACACACACACACACACATACACACACACACACACACACACTTACACATAATAAAGGTCATAAAACAGCAAACAAAAGTAAAAACACTTTCACTGCAACCTTGAGACTACGCCCAGTTGCTGTTGGGAGATTTGCGTGTACACTGCCTGCCAAATGTTACAGTCACTCAACTGATGACCAATTAACCACAAGTTTTGGGAATTAATTTCAAGTTCGATTACGCAAAAGTTCTCAAAGAGGAAAGACGAAAAAACTAAAGACTTAAGCAACAAACTCGTTTGGTCTGTAAACTGCTATCTGACTATTGAAACGAACTAAATTAACAAAATCATATAACACCAGATACTTGAACGACCTCCCAGTGAGTTGACTTGCACTACCCCCCCAACCCCCCAATCCCTCAACCTCCGATGCCCACCTCATCCCCATGATCGCTTGTTGTTGGCCTGATTTATGTCTTGCCACAGTTGAAATGAATTGTGTAACCCTTTTTGCAACAGCAGTTGCCGGCAAGTTTGGCTGTTCGTATAAACCAAGTTAACGCGAATTTCTTGTTTTTTTTTTGATTGTGGGCAGCATCATCATTAGCATCATTATGATCATCATCATCATCTGTAGCAGGCTCCATCTGCCATTTGCCATCTTCAAGGAGTCGCTGCTTATCGCTGGCGGCTCATCGCGAGCACGTTATGGCCATAAAGCAAATCAAATTGCAACAATTGTTGGTAATATGTTAATAAATTTTTACTCTTTATCCTCTTCTTCTTCTGTCCTTCTTCTTTGGTTGTTTGTCTGCCAACAGCAGCTTCACTTTCATTAAGTTGTGAATGATTCTGAATGTGGTTCGTTTAAACTGAATTTATTACTAACTTGGCTCGCATGTGAATTGAAGATAACAATCGGCTTAAAGCCTACGCAATGCGAACTTGTATTACGCTGATTGTGATTATTGGTTTACTTTCCAAAATTTGTGATTCGTACAAAGAAATTAAATCAATCAAAAATGTTTGGGAAGTAGGATAATCCCCAAGATTTCTTTGTCGTGCAGGGAGTAATTGAATTAATTACTGATTTTTCTCAAAAATGTTACAATTATCGAGTCAGTGATAAAAGATTTGTACCCAAAACATTATTTCCAAATTTATTTATACCTCCATGTGCTCATTTAATAGCATCTTACCTAATTTTCAAATCAAGTTCATAATTAAGTTTTTATACAAAAACTGTTTTAAATTGTAAACATTTAATCCAAGCTAAAGTTCAGAATTATGATGTCACAATCGAAGATAATATGCCAGAGTCCTCAGATGTGTCATATATATATGATCATAACTCAGCCAAATGAAGCGATATCTGAAAAACAAATAGCAGAATTAATCGCAATCAAAATCTAAAATGATCAAAATCGAACCCATTTTGTCAAATTTTCATGAAAGAGTCCTCAGATATGTGGTCCACAGCTCAATATTTAAAATTCACATTTTTCCAAACTTTGACTGATCATAACTCAGCCAAATGAAGCGATATCTTAAAAAGTCATACCTTTTCATAATCTGGACAACTAGCAGAATTAATCGCAATCAAAATCTAAAATTCTCAAAATCGAACCCATTTTGTCAAATTTGGATAAAAGAGTCCTTAGATATGTAGTCCACAGCTCAATGTTTAAAACTGACAATTTTCCCAACTTTGACTGATCATAACTCAGCCAAATGAAGCGATATCTTAAAAAGTCATACCTTTTTATACTCTGGACAACTAGCAGAATTAATCGCAATCAAAATCTAAAATTCTCAAAATCGAACCCATTTTGTCAAATTTTATGATGAGACTTGACTATTGAAATTTTGTCAAAACTTGACACTATAAAGTATATATGTATGTACTTATATTCATGATCTTCTGTCCGTAAGCGATTTTCATAATATTATTCTATAATCGGGAATAATATGCAGAGAGTATTATACGGTCGGGCGTGCTCTGCTGTACTTTTCATTCTTGTTTAAAATAGATTTTTTCTAAGGATATTTTTTTCTCTGTGTATGATTATTAAATCATTATTATCTTCTTATTTTTATTAAAAGGGAATAATTTTTCTCTGTGTATAATTATTTCATCATACATTTTAGTACAATATATTTGTCTCCGTGTATAATTATTTCACCGCACTTAACTACCCACAAGTGCTATGTTTAATTTATAAATTACAAAACTATGACTAAACAAATTACAAAGGTTGCCTGCAATTGGCATAAATATTTAGCAGTTTACTGCTAAAAAGACGCTAATAATGTGTATACATTGCACAAGATTTAATTGCAAATTGTTTAGCTAGGATTTCGCATTATTGCTTAGCTATTTTTGTGTAATTATTTATTTCTAATAAATGATTTTTAATAAAGCCAGTTGGTAGTGATCAGCGATCAGTGATCAGTGATCAGTTAGTCAGATCGACCACATTTTAAATTGAAACGAGACAAAAGGCGGCAAATTGCGGATTTGTTGACCGCAAAAGTTCTCATGCCTGTCAATTGACAACAACATCAGTCAATACGTTTTGGCCGAAAAGTCGACAAGCCGTAAAGCAAGTTGGCAGTTAATACTTATGACTATTAGCCAAGCAGTTTGGCATTTTGGCCAAATATGGTTAGGGATTTCAGCGGCAATTTATGTGATTTGTGAGAGATTTTGGCAAATGTTGCGCCAATGTATCTGAGCCCATTGCCAATTGACTTGTTGTTGTTAGCTTTTTTTTCGGTGGATACAAAACGACACGATTTATGCTTGACTGTGAATGTGGCTAATACAAAACTTTATGGCTTAAATCGCATCAGAACAAAATCAGCTTATGGCCAACTTACAGTAGCCGTGTTAACTTTTCTATTTTGAGAGCAGAAAAAAGCAGAGGAAAAACGTCATAAACATGGGAATTAAGGCGAGAGGCGTGGGCAGTTGAGGAATCAGAAAAATCAGAAGAGTCTGAAATGAATTAACTGAGTTGTTTGTGTGTTGGCTTAGGTCAAGGCAAAAAAGGTGCATTTACTAAACGCAGGCACTGTGCACGACCTTGATTCCCCTTGTCGGCACGGAGGCCACGCACAACAACTTAATTTGCCCATAATGAGAATCAACTAACTGACTGAATGACTAACTGACTGAATGACCAACTGACTGACTAAACTGACTGGGCACAAACAAGCGTGGCTAACACTGCTCTATAGAAGTAAACGACGCTCCTTTTTCTCTTTATGCTGTTTTTTTTTGTCGTAATCCTGTAACCATGAATTATGCGCCAACCCCAACCACAAAACCATTTAACCACAGCACAAAGTTGGTTTGGGTTGTGGCCAAAACCATAATCATTGCAGAACCTTGAAGTGCATTTTTAATGCCAGTGCTTGTCTGATAAGATTAAGTCATGAAAAGGCTGCGCCCAGCACAAGTTGTTAGCAACAAACAACAGACAACAACAGGCAACAACAACCACTGTGCAAACCACTGTGCAGCAATAGAAGAAAATATTAAAGGGGGCGTACTATTTTGCGAAAGTGCTTGGCTTAGGGTCTCGAGTGTGTCTACATGACTCTCACTTTTGGGCCACAGGAATCAGTTGTGTTTGTGTTTTTGGCCAGAATGGCACAGCACTTTCCTGCAACACGACAACAGCAACAACAACATCGAACAACTTTTAACAACTTTGAACAACTTTGAACAACAATTGCGAACAACATTTTTAATGTACATTTAAATGTCGATTTTGCAAATTGTTGCCTTTTCGTGTTGTTGTTGTTGTTGTTCAATTTCAATTTTGTTCGTTGCGCAATGCGTTGAAATTGCGCGTACTTTTTTTTAGACCCTGTACTTAAAAACACTACAGTGGTATATAAGTTTGGTATTGAAAACGATGTGCGTTGTGGGTAGAGCAAGCCGTGCGGTACGCTATAAGATATATATTCTTGTTCTACATTAGCAGCAGCGTCGTTATAGCAGTGTTTCACTGTACCCACATTTAGAACTCAAAGACTATAAGAGCTGAAGAAAAGCTAATTTGGTATGTTAGTCTGTCTAAGTGTCAATCGTTGGTTGTAAATTTTTGACAGTCCCTTGCATGCTGCTTTGAAATGAAAATTTCAGTTTTGAAAACAGCATAACTTGAAAACTAATGAAACTATCTTAACCAAAATCACGTATTAGTTATATGGTGTCGTTTGGTATGTCTCAACCAAGTTTGGTTAGAATCGGACATCTATATCACATAGCTGCCATAGGACATGTCGACCGAAAATCAAGGATTTGTTTGGAAAACTTTTATGATCACTGTCCTGCTTCTACCAAGCTAGCACATAATGCATATAAAATGATTTTATTTATTTTAGATACAATTGGATCATGAAATCTATAAACTGTCATAGAAAAAATTAGTTCGAATCAATAGTTAGTATGGGAAACTTTTAGTGGTTTCCGGCAACTAAACCAAATTTAGATCTGAGGTATATAAAATGAAATTTAATCTTATTATTATTAATATGACATCATTTGGTAAGAAATATATAACTATATCATATAGTCAGTAAAGAGTACGACGAACTCTTTCTTATTTGAAATATTCCATTTGTTCATTTATTGATACACTGATAATTCTAAGTACGCGGTCTTCCACAGTCGTCTCACTCGTCTGTAGCCTTTTCGTACAATTTTGTTTTTATTTTCTGTGGTTGTTTTCGCAGTCGTTGTTGTTGTTGGCCAAAATAGTCATTGGCTTTTGTCTTTGCCATTGCCTGTTGCTTTGGGCAACCCGCAAATTGTTTCCGCCTCTTGCAACTTAATTGTCTTGAACAACATAATTTGGCCGCATTTACTAGCAACAACAAAACAACAAAATACAACAAAAGCAACAAATTTTTATGTAAGTTAATTTCAATTCAATTTGTTCGCACACCAAATTTTGCCTTGGCGAATTCTCAGCAAAAGGCAGAAGAAGCGAAGGAGTGTGTGGAGGAGACAGAGAGGGGTAAAGAGCGAACGAGAGGGTGGCATCGACCTAAAAAACAAACAGCTATAAAAATAATGCCAATTCATGCAGTTTAAAACATTTGTTCGACATTACACAAAAAGCGGAATTCAATTCAGTTCACAAAAGAAAGGCATCAAAAAAAGGAAAGAGTGAAGTCTCAATTCTTCGCTTTCCGTTCTCCACTCAGTCTACCGCCCCTACCCTACCCCCCTACCCACTCTGCCACGCCCCACAAACTCTCGAGGTTGTTGACCTTGCACACATTCACCGTTTTTGCAGCACGTGAACAGCGAACAGTGAACAGCGAACAGTGAGCAACGAACAGTGAGCGACTAACTTTTGTCCCAGCCAGCAATTAAGTTATTTTTGCAGCTGACTAAGACAAGATGAAAACCGTTTGCCACTGATTGCAATCACCCGAAACCAACACACAGTCATCCACACACACACACACACCAATGCCACACAAGTTGCCCCAAAGAGTCTGTGTCTTGTCTGGCATTTAAGTTTGATTTCGATTCGTAGATACATAGATACACAAATGTATCTTTTGGGCCAAAGTGATGCGAGTGTAGCACGTGCTATGTTTATGGCCAAATCATTTCTGCCATAAACATTCTATGGCCATGACTCAGAAGTGGTAGTCGTAGTGGTAGTTGTACTCAAAGTGGGTTGTTCTAACTTAAAGCTAGAAGTGTACACTGGCAAAAAATACTACTTCATTTGACCAAGCCCAATGGAAGTGATGGAAGAATTTATGATAAATACATAAAAATTATTTAATTCCAAGTGTTAAGTGTTGAGTTATGTTTACTTATTTGATAGTACTACACTTTTTGAGAACCTTTATTTTTGCTCAGTGTAATTTCATGCATCGCCAAATCATCGACATGCAAAATGCTGACTAACCAACTGAGACGGCCAATGAAATGAAATGAAATGTAATGAAATGGATCCCAGGCATTTGGAAAGTACTCACAACACACAACACAACACACAACACACAGCACAACAAAATACAAGCAAAAAACTGATCGGCGATGTGTTTGCTCTGGTTATTGTTGTAACAGTTGTTGTTGTTGCTGTTGTTGCCGTCTTTGTTGTTGTGGCTCTTGTTGTTGACTGCAATTTCCGCGAAATGTTTGCCATGATTCACTGAACAGTTTGTGGCATGTTCGAATACTTCCATTCGTAGTCGTATTCGTATTCGTACTCGTAATTTATATGTAGATTATGGCAAAGCGAAATGCTCAATTTGATTTTCAACTGTCAATATGTTTGTTAGCATTGTCATTTCTAGCAATTGTGATGGAAAGTTGTCGAGATAGCAGCAATTGCCAAGTCACTCGACTGCAACACAACAACAACAGCAATAGTAACAACAACAACTGTTGTTACTGCCTGACCTAAGACACAAACAACAACAAAATGTAAGAAAAAACACAACAGCAAACACAGATTTAGGCAGTCGTGGCAAGAGACAGCAGAGACTATACTGTGCTGATACCCTGTAGTGCGGTAGTAGCTTAAATCAAATAGTTCCTAGAATTACCAACAACATGAGACTATGAACGAGTTTAATATAAAAGAAATATTTTCTAGTTTTAGCTACATATTGGCACTGCAAAGCTGGATATTCCCCCGTCGTGTTTAATATAAAATAATAATAAAATTACAGGGTATTTTCTAGTCGAGCTTATGCATTAGAGACTGTTGTTATTTTGTTGCTGCAAAACATTTTTACTAATTGCACATGAACAACGTTTATCACTCTGACAACATCAACTGTCAACAACAGCAACAACATGCACTGCGCAGGAGCAACACATCTGTCTCTGTCTCTCTCTCATAGTCTGTCTCTTTCTTTCCCACTCTCTCTAAGCTCTCCCACTCTTTCTTGTGGTTTTTACTGAAGCTGTTACAAGGAAAACTCATAAGCATTATCATTAACAATATTATTGTTGTTGTCATCAACAACAGCAACAACAGCAGCAGCAGCAGCAGCAGCAGCTACGGCAGCAGCAGCATCATCAACAAGCACAACAAACAACTGAGAGTTGTTGCTTGCTGCCTGCGCATAATCAGCAAGGCATTTAATAATTTTTATGTTTATATATTTTGTAAATTTTCATACGCCCACGCAGCAGCAACAACTGCACTTCAAGATATATATTTTTTTTTGTTTTGTCTGGGAAAGTTGTTCGTGTTGCTGTCGTTCGGTGTTACCACCAGGTTGTTGTTGTATTGTTAACGGCGTTGATTTGTCGTTAAGTTTGCGTTAAGTGGTCATCATTAGTTAAATATGTGCATTTTTCTTTAAGGATTTTTTGCGCACACACAGATAAACTTTGTTCCATAGTTATTGTAGCTGCTGTTGTTACTGTCTTCAAATTGCCATAATTCATAGCTGGCAGGCACAAAACTTTCCATTTCCATGCAATTTCAACGAGTTTGGCTACCTTCAAATTTAAGTGCAATTTCAAAGTGTGTCAGAGAATTGTTAGAGAGAAGAAAAACTTACAACTAATTGAATTAGCTGCCAGCTGATCACATAAATTGGCAAGTCATTAAAATGAGTCAACTGGTTGGTTGGTACTTAACGGAAGCCAGTCAAATGAAATTGAAAGACAATTAACCTGATTAGCCTAGTATATATACTATATACATACCATATACATATATGTATGTTTGGCTACTGTAATGTAGCGTTACATTTGTATCTTAAAGCCTGGTGGTAAGTCTAACTCCTACCGGCTACCGACTCTGGCCAGGCGAGATCATTAATCACTTGTTGGTTGGGGACTGCAGCACGGATACGTAATTTAGTGACCATAAATAAAAGAAACTTTACCAAGTGAAATTGAAATGTTTTAAGCGATGAGACAAATGCTCGACTTGATTGCAAACGCAGTTATAAACTCCCCTTCAAAGCATCTCTCTTCTTTGGGTATTTTTAGACCCTGTACATATGAGTACAGGGATTTATTAGGTTAGTCAACAGGCAGAAAGTGGCTTGGACGACCCCATAAATACATATTCTATTCCAAATATACATATATTCTTGATCAGCATCAACAGTCGAGACGAAATAGCGATGTCTGTCTGCCCATATGAACATCTGGATCTCAGAGACTATAAGAGCTAGAGCCAACAAATTTGGAATGAAAGTACGTCTATATGTCAGACAGATCAAATAAATATCAAACTAGTGCCACGTCCCCCACCGCCCCCGCAAATTGAAAAAACTATTTTCACATTACCATAACTTGAAAATGACTATAGCTATCGGGACCAACTTAACACATTAGGTGTATGTTATCCTTATAACTATTCTCACCAAGTTTGATATAAATCGGACAACTATAGCCTATAGCTTCCATAGGACCATTTGGTCGAAAATTGGTTATTTGTATGAAAACATAATGCTGTAATGAATCGATCTCAACAAAACTTACACATTATGTGTATATCAATATTCTATAGATCCCTACCAAATTTGGTCCAAATCGGACAACTATAACCCATAGCTCCCATATTACAAATCGGTCGCTAAATAGTGACTTGTATAGAAAAACGCCCACAAGAATGAGTACAGGGTCTTTTACAGTCGCCTCGCTCTACTGCAGCAATTTTACTTGTTTATCTTCAGTTTTTTGCTCTGTTTTGGCACTCGCCGAGTCAACGATTAATGACATTTTGTATCAATTTCGATGTAGTTTATGAAAACAGCGCTCAATACGCATTTACAGTTTGGCCAACTGATTGAATGTAGTAAAGTAGCTTATGGCCAAAAGGATGCCCACACAATTTTTTACATCTTTTATAGACACACAGTTCACGCCCATAAAAATTGTGTGTAGTGGAAACAAAAGACTTAGGCAACGAACTTGCCGACTAAGTCTCAATTTATAGACTTTTATGAGAGCAGTAGAACATAAAATGATAAAAAAGAGATGAAAAGAGATGAAAAGAGAAGAAAAGAAAAATACCACAGGGAGTCATAAACCTGGCCTACTGTGTCATCTTCATTGGGGAGAAAGTGTTTCTTTGGGGGCTCCGTGGAGTCTGTCAACGCCATCGTGGACATCTGCGTGAAAAAACGCGTAGTAAAATTAAATTATGGCTAAAACAATAATCAAGCAGAGACTCAAACTGTAGTAGAAACTTGGCGCTTGTGTTGTAATTTAATTGAAATCGTCATCACATAAAAAATAATAAACTTTTAAAGCTTTGTGCCTATTTCGCCGCATTTAATTAAAACATGTGAAGCCATTTATGATGGGCGGCCAGCGACAGCTACAGCAACATGCGTTATAAACAAAGGCGAACAACAACAAAAAACAACAGCTACAACAACAATAGCATCAAGATCAGCTAGATCACTGGGAAAATGTGTGAAAGAAATGCCCGAAGCAGTCAGCTTCCAGCTGTAAACTGCTGCGGAATTTCAATAGAAGTGAAATTTTTGCCTTGTTTCTATTACTTTTTTTTTGTTTTTTGAGTGTGTGTGAGAACCGCAAAGCAATTAATTTGTATAAAATACCCTAGAGCTATAAAGCTGTTTAACGAGGGTATTAACAACTGCCGAGGAATACAAGAAATATTTTAGTAAAAACAAGAAAGAATGCTATAGTCGCCTCGCGATTTTAGGATATAATATATTATTAATAATATTAATAATATTACAATCGGTTAGGTAATCGACCCTATTGATTTTAATTCAGATGACTTGAAAAACTCAGAAAATTTTCATACAAATTCATATTTACAGCGTATTTTTGACCGTTCGTCCCTATGGGATCTATACGATATAGTAGTCCGATTTGAATGAAACTTGGTCAAAATATTTATATTATTGACAGATATATTCTGTTTCCCTTCGATTGCTTGGCCAATGCAAAAGTAATTCACATAAATTCATATTTGGAGCGTATTTTTGACCGATTGTCCCTATGGGATCTATACGATATAGTAGTCCGATTTAGATCAAACTTGATCAGTATATGTAGTCCCTGGACGTGTACTTTCTGTGTAAATTTGGTTTAGATAGCATTGCTAACAAAAAAGTTTTCTATACTAAAACATGCTATTTTTACCTGTTTTACCTTTGTATGCACATCGAACGCCCTTAAGTGGGCGTGTCAAAAAACAAAAATAAACTTGTACTGCTTGGGCATTTTATCTTTCATTTTCGACCTCTCGGGCCTTTCTAGCTCTTATAGTCTCTAAGATCCTGAGAACCACAGACGGACGGACGGACAGACGGACGGACGGACAGACGGACGGACAGATGGACATCGCTATATCGACTCGGCTAGTCATGCTGATCAAGAATATATATACTTTAAGGGGTTGATTAGTTGTAATAACTACATTTAATAGCTATAATTATTATAATAATAATTAATTTTAACTAAAATATTATTTATATATTTAAATACTATTATAATAATAATTTATTTTAATTTAAATTGATTTAAATTACTACAATTAAGTAGATTATTATTAATATTTTGTACATAAGTAACTGAAATACGCTTTTAAATGGTCTAGTCTGTTAGTATCACTAACTATAAATATTAATTGATATTTAATTACATAGTATTTCTTAGACTTTAATTACATAATTGAGGTGCTAAAAAAGTTAATTATATATTTTAAGCATATTTAAATTAGAAAATGCTAAGTGCTTTAACTAAAAAATTACTATAAATAATCAATGATGAATTTGTTTTATGGCAAACATTTAAATACCACACAATCATAATGCTGAGTATCAATTAGTCTATAAGAAATATATGTGACTAATAGCAGACTTGAAGCTTTTTTGTCTTCCACACACTTTTAGCCAAGTTGGTAGCAGAAAGTATTTTATAAATTAGAGCAACACTTGCTGAGCTGCTAGCGGCTGCTGTTGCCAGTACCAAAGTTGTTGCCGTTGTTGTTGTTGTTGTTGTTACTACCGCTGTTACCACTAACGTCTTTGGCTGTTGTTGCCGCACCTTGCATGCGAATGAAAAAAAAAAAACTCTTTTCACGCCTCGGGGCTGGCAACATGCGAAAAACTAATTTCGGCGCACACATCGTATGTCTTGCTCCGACTGTAACTGCGATTTGCCATGGCCAATGCCGGAAGATGTTTCAATTTTGTGAAAAATCGCAACAATTAAGTGATTTAGGTGCCCCGATTTCTAGCCAACATACAGTTTACATATGTGTGTTAGTGTGTGTGTTGGTGTATTGGTATGTATTGGTGTGTGTGTGACAGCATTGGGTCACATTTTGATGCGACATTGGAGTGACATCATTTCAGTGTATCGAAATTCAAATGCTGCTTATTTTGCATAATTTGTCTAAAATTGGTCAAAAGGCATTTGTTTTTCTTGTCTTTAAGTTTTCTTGATTTTTGTTTGAATTTTTTTTTAATTTTTTTTGTGCTTGTCACAAATGAAACGCTGACAAATCAATCAACCGTTGGATCATTTGACAGTTAATACAAACCACAAAAACACAATCGAATCGAATTCATATTGTGTTGGCGCTTAGTAGCTGGTTTAAGCCAGACTTTAGGCCAGGTTTTAAGCCCCAAACCGATTTGACAGTGCTCCAAAACAAGCGAACTTGAGGCCTCTACAGCACTTGACCATAATTGATGAAAAGAAGCAACTGGCAGTTTTTTTTTTTTTTTTTTTTTTTTTTTTTTTTTTTGCCTTTGGCCAGCGAGCGTCTCGAAAAACGCTTTTCCAGCGCACCAAGCGCAGGTGAAATTTCCATCATTATTAATGATGATGACTTTTTTCGCTGCCGCAAATATTTGACCAACACTAGACACGGCCGCAGAGCACAGAAATAAAAAAAAAAAAAAAAAAAAAATTTAGAAAAAATAAAAAAATAAAATGGTATCCAGTGCCGGGCCAAACAACTGGGACCCCATTATTACTTGGCCAAGACAAGCTGACCCACTAAGTCTGGTCCACACAGCGCTGTTGGACATTTTTCCCCCCAAAAAAAAGGCTAAGCAAAAAAGCTTTAAAGCCCTGCAGCAAAATGGCTATAATTTACAAATATCAAATACTTTGTGCAGTTAAATAAATTTAGTTACTGCACAAATCAGTGGCTGGAAAATATAATAAAAAGAAAACTGCAGAAAAGTAGGAAAAACAAGTAAGAAAGGCTACAGTCGAGCTAGCCGACTGTAAAAGACCCCGTACTCCTTCATACAAATCACCAATTTTCGACCGAATTGACCTATGGAAGCTATAGGCTATAGTTGTATAGTATAGTTGTCTAGACCAAACTTGGTGAGGATTGTTATAATGATACCATACACATAATGTGTGAATTTGGTCTCTCTAGCTCCAGTCGTTTTCAAGTTGGGGTGATGTGTAAATTGTTTTTTACATTTTGCGGAGACGGTAGGGGGCGTGGCAAACAATTGAAATAAACTTGATCTGCTCGCAAAGCAGACGGACTTTCATTCCAAATTTGGTGGCTCTAGCTCTTGTAGTTTAGAAGATCCAGGTGTTCATACAGACGGACAGACGGACATCGCTATATCGTCTGGGATGTTGATGCTGATCAAGAATATATATACTTTATGGGGTCGGAAAAGCCTCCTACTGCCTGTTACGCACATTTCGCTTCAGACAAACCTAATAGACCCCTATACTCTTTTTAGAGTACGGGGTCTAAAAAACAGTTGCCATAGTTTTCCGCGTAATCAACATAATTCTTCTTGATTTTTGCATTTTCAGCAGATGAAGTTAAAGCTGAAAATAAAATTTGAATTTAAATTTGAATTTTAGTTTGAGTTTGATTGAAGTAAAATGCAGTTCATGTCCATTATGGACAGTGTATAAAAATTTGGCTTGCTGCAGAAAATGGCACATTAAAACACATTTCAATTTGGACAGTTCGAATGATGATGACGATGACGATGACGACGATGACTTCATTAACCAACTCGTTTTTGGCTAAAAGTTTTCCTCGATTTCTTGATTAATGCCGGCCAATGACGGTATAGATGCCAGTCAACACACACACAGACTGGCACACACTTCTACACACTCCGACACACACTTCTACACACTGTGGCACACACATGTCTATTGTGCTTTTTGCTGCCTTCATCTTCATCTTCATCTGCCTCCACTTTCACGTCTGTCGGTTTGTCAATTATCATCATCTTGAGGCTCTTGCTCTTTGATCGTTTTGGCCAGAATTATTATGTAAGTTTTTGGCATATTTAAATGATTTATGGCCCACGGCATTGGCCATTGGCCATCGGCCTGGCCCGGACTTGGCTTGGCCTGGCCCAAACCACGCTTGGCCTGACTATGACTTGCTCTTGGCTTCAATTCATGTTCGCTTTTGGCATCGATAACTTCCTGTCCATGACCGACGTGTCGATCGTTTTTACTCTCTGTCTGTGTGTGTGTGTGTGTGTGAGTGTGTATTTTTTTAGTATTTTTTTTTTTTTTGGAGAACTTTTCATATGCGGGACATGAACTTTTGGGGGCGCTAAGTCGAAACCATTTGTTAGCTGGCGGTAAAAGTTTTGCAGGCTCTGAAATGTTTTACAGTTGTGTGTCATGAACTTTAATGTTAAGCATGTTTTTGAACCGCGTACTTAACAAAAACTGCAGGGGTCTGCTAGGTTTGTTGGAAAAGAGTTTGTGTTAAAGGTAGAAGGAGGCGTGGCTGAGCTCAGAGAAGGCATATGTTTGAAGTGCAACAAGAATTGAGTCCTTCTATTGAGCCATAGAACTCAGAGATTCCAACAGCTGGAGGCTGAAAACTTGGCTTGAGAGTTCATCTATATTTGAAGTAGTTTAAGCTTATTTTACAGCTTGAGCATACTCCCAGAAATTATAAAAAATTGTTTACAAAACTACACAACTTAGAAACTACTTTAAATATCTTTATCAAACTCATGAATTAGGTTTATAGCTTCACTTATTATATACTGCCTAAATTTAGGCAGAATCAAGCCACTATATTATATAGCTAACCTAGCCACAATGTGTCCAAAATCGATGTATACTTTGGCTAGCTTTTTTGTTTATTGGAATAAGTTAAACAAATGTTTAATCTCCTTAAAAAGTTTACTATGGGATTGATAAAATTTCTTATTGATTTTAGTATTTTTTAATATTTAATTTAAGCAAATTTTTTACTTAAAAATTTTCTAAGTGCTTGATTACATTATTAATGTTTTAAATTTATTAATTTTTTTTATTGTTTTTTAAGTTTTTTTTTTTAATATTTAACTTAAAAATTATTTTTTAAAGATTTTAATATATTTTTTTTAAAATTAAATTCTAAATATAAATATTATTTTTTTATAACTAAATTTATATATTATTATCCCTCATATAATCCTCATTATATTCCCTCATATTGTTTCCCTGATATTCTAGCACATGATGGCTTCAGATTACCTACAGGGTCTTTTTCAGTCGACACAACTTTTCTACATTTATGTTGCCAATAGCCTTATGTAAGTTTCCCTTTAAATAGGAACAGTTTAATATTTAATATTTTTTAAATTATAATATTTATTGCTGCTTAATAATCATTTTACCTATTGTAAATGTTCCTGTTATTCACCAGATATTTTAGCGCACCACAGCACCAGAATATTTACAGGGTCTTTTACTTTCGACTTACCCTTTTTCATATTTCTGCAATTGCCTATGCTATTTTTTGGTTGTTGTTGTATTTTGGCAGTTGCCTTATGAAGTTTTCATTTACCTTTAAATGTGAACAGTTCATGGGAACAACATTTGAGAAAGTTGTTGTTATTGTTGTTGTTGTTGTTGTTGTCGTTAGGTGGCAAAGCTCGCAGACGTGCTGAGGCCGCGCCAAGCATCAAACATTAGCATCAAACGACGTCAAACGTCAAGCGTCAAACGTCAAGCATTGAGTGTCAAAATGGCAGACAAAACACATAATTACACGTGCAAAATCTTATCTATGGCAGTTTTGGGTTAACGTGACCAAAAAAACACAAGACAACTCAAACACTCGACGTGTTTAATAACTCAATTAAATGATGACCAAAAATTAAGTAACAAAAACATTTGGCCAACTGACCCTCATCAGATTTGTTATAATGATTTAATTATCAAAACAACAATTAATAATTATTGCCATTTAAAGTTGTTGTAGACGCGGCGTGTGAACTTGATAGACTATAAAAAAAACGTAATAAATAAAAAATAAAAAAAAATAAAACCGCAAAATCGGCATTAATACGATCTTAATTGAAAATGAAATAAAACTAGTTTAACAAACTCAGTTTTAATGGTCTAAACGAAGCTTGAATGCTCTATAGAAAATGCTGATCTAGTAACTAAGGCTCTAGGTTTTCCGGGGTTTCCAGGTTGTCCAAAGATTCCTGGTTTTCTTGACTGCCATCATCCTCCACCAGCTCGTAGGAAACACTCACCGCCTCGCTGTCCATGCGCAGCAGATACTTGACCTCCTTGAGGACACTCGTCTCCGCCGGTGGTTTCACGTGCTTCTCCTGCATGGAGTTCCTCAGACGTCTCCTGCGTATATTTCTCATAGGTGGCGTTATGCCCGATGCACACAGGAAACTCTCATCCACTTTGGGCATAACTTCATTAACCAATTTATTTTCCTTCTCCTCCTCATCGGAGGAAACTAAAGTCTTCACGGGTTCTCTCAGTTGCCAAATGTTCTCCTTCAGTGGTTCCGTGGTGCAGACCAACATCTGGGATATATCTGCTGTCTTGTAGAGATTTACCTTATCCGCAGTCTTGTAGCTCTCGATGACAGTGGGCAAATCCACAATTTTTGCATGAAGTACCTGATTATTCATACGCACCTCGCCATAACGTGAATCAATGTCCAGTTGAATGGTCAGTTTCTCGTGTATGTTTCCAGCTTCAATGGATTCGCGGACTGCTTTTCCTAGTTCCTGTTGAAAGGGGGAAGAGCATGCTTAACCCTCTAAATTTAATACCTAAATTTCAACTAGTAACTACCTCGGGAAAGCGTATGATGAACTGCTCCTCCAGCTCCAAGTTCCCAGTCTCTTCGTTGTTTGTATTTGACTTGGACATTTTTCCCACTCAATTTTATAGACAGAACTTATCTTAGTAAACTTAATTGTCAAACCAAATAATTTTCGGCGAATGACAGTTAATTTAACAGTGTTGATAAACGCTTTTTGAAGAGACATCGATAATTTTGACAGCTAATTTGTCACAAGTATTTCATGTATACCGTTATTACTTGAAAATATATTTATTCAATACATTTTAACTTACTTTAAATTGATTAAAACTGTTTCTGGATGGCAACAAAAAAATGGTTTTAGCTTAGAAATTACAGAAAACATAACACACAAATTTATTTTAAATTTAAAAACAATTTTTGGATGGAAAAATAAATGCTTTGACTTTGAAAACCATAAAGCTTACTTAACTAATTTTATAAATTTATAAAACTTATTTTCTAGTCCAAATCAGTTAATGCCTGACAAATAATCAAGCCAATAAATGTGATTATATAAAACAGCAAATTATAGTTAAAAGTGACATTTTTGACTGTAATAAAACTATCTGTTTACTTAGAAAATACTTACCTAACAAAAAAGAGTATATAAATTACGAAATTTTTATTTTAAAAAAATCATTTTTGACTGCTATTAAATTAGTTTTAGCTAAGAAAATAATTCAGACAAAAAATGTGTGCAAAAATTAATTTTTATTATTTTGGAGCTATACAAAAAAATAGTTTTATTTAATTTAGCCAATTTACTTAATTACAAAGCAAAGCTAAAATTATTTCAAAAATCTTTGTTAACGGTAAAAAAAAATAAGTTCAAGATTAAAAATAATTTAGTCGACAAATTGGCTGAAATAATGTAAATCAGCAAAACTTATTTTAAAAATCATTTTTGAGTATAATTAATTTAGTTAAAGCTTAATAAATAATGTAGCCAACAAATGTGATTAAATAAATTAGCAAATTTAATATTTTTAATCCATTTGGACTGTTATAAAATTACTTTATGCTTAAGAAATAACTTAGCCAACAAATTGAATTACAAAAAACTAGCAAAAAATTTTTTTCAAAATATTTTTTGAAAGTCATATAATTTGTTATAGCTTAAAAAATAATATACTCAACATATGTGATTAACTGAATTAGCAAATTTAATTTTTTAGACCCCGTACTCTAAAAAAGAGTAGAGGGGTCTATTAAGTTTGTCTGAAGCGAAATGTGCGTAACAGGCAGAAGGAGGCGTGGCCGACCCCATAAAGTATATATATTCTTGATCAGCATCAACAGCCGAGACGATATAGCAATGTCCGTCTGTCCGTCTGTCCGTCTGTCCGTCTGTCCGTCCGTCCGTATGAACACCTGGATCTTTTAAACTACAAAAGCTAGAGCCACCAAATTTGGAATGAAAGTCCGTTTGCTTCGCGAGCAGATCAAGTTTATTTCAAATCTTTGCCACGCCCCCTTACCGCCCCCGCAAATTGTAAAAAACTATGGTCACCTCGGAAAAATTGATGTTTTAAGCAAATATCTCAGTAACTATAGCACTTAGGAATACCATTTTTGGTATGTAAGTTGCTAGAGACAGCATAAATGCATTGTCATTAAAATTTTTGGACTTCTACGCCCCGTTTTCCCACAAGAATGAAATAATTTTCAAACTTCAATGCCATTTTTAAGGCATTTGCACTTATCGTACGGTATTGTAATTTCAAATTCGTTTGGAGACAAAGTATCACAAACTATCCTGAAAGTTGCATACAAATCGGACAATAAACAAAAGAGCTAGACACGTAACAAAGTTTACAATTACACGCAACGTCAAAGCAAACGTTTCACTGCTTGTGTAGCGACTGCACTGCTTGTGTAGCGACTGCACTGCTTGCGGACGATGCACGCACATGTATGCATACTATACGATTTATTATATATCGATATTCAATACCATAGTAATTATAAATGCGATATAATATCGCTTGCGATATTTGGTCATTATGTCTATATCTATAGCGATATATCGTATATGAATTCAGTTGTAGATAATATCGATATTTGATTTGATGTGATATTTTAATTAATATCGATATCGGCATTTTCTTGGCGATTTGCATCCCTATTACAAACTGATTATTTCGTTTCAAAGTGTTTTATTGCAAATACTATGAGTACGGGGTCTTTTACAGTCGGCTAGCTCGACTGTAGCCTTTCTTACTTGTTTAATATTTTTTTTACTGGTAGAAAATTAGTTTTCGCTTAAAAAAAACAATTTGGCCAACAAATTGGACTACCAAAATTAATGAATTTTAGTTTTAAAATTATTTTTGACTGTTATAAAATTTGTTTTCGCTTAAAAAACAATTTAGCCTAAAAACTATACTACAAAAATTAGCTAATTTTATTTATAAAATTATTATTTGACAGTAATAAAATTAATTTAAGCTTAGAAACTACTCCCACCAACAAGTTGTACTATATAGTGCATGGACTGTCTATAAATTAATTTTTTTCAATTTTGAAATTGAAACTCACCACATAAAAAAATCAAATATGACCACAAGTTAATTGCAAGCGATAGTTTTGTGGTGCATTTAAATATTTCAATTAGTTAAAGTCGGAAGGGTTGGGTTAAATGAGGGTGAGGAGGGGAAGGAGGAGGGGACAGGCAGCCCAGGTACCGCGAAAGAAAGTGCAAGCGCCATTGAGATCTTGAAAGGTCTGTTTGCTTAACCCCGAGTCGAGTATTGGTAAAAATTTATGAACATAAAGCTGCATTTATGCGTGCGGCTTATTTGCAATAAAGGTAACTTAGTGCCAACAGTGTCATAAAGGCCGATACCCCAGCAACAACAACAACAGAAGGAACAACAGCAACAACAACAACAACAACAACAACAGCGACAGCGACAGCGAGCTTAAGCTATAAGCGAATTCAATAAGTAAATTTATGTGGCAAGACTAAAAAAGCGTAGCAGGCAGTCACTTATTGGCCAAAAGCGAAAATAAAATTAATAATCACAAGAATTTCACTTTTCACGCAACGACAGAAAACAGCAACAACAACAACAACAGAGGCAGTAACAACAACAACAACATCATCGTCTGTCACCCACAAAGAAAACAAGTAAGAAAGGCTACAGTCGAGCGAGCCGACTGTAAAAGACCCCGTACTCATTCTAGTGCGCGTTTTACCATACAAATAAGTAATTTTCAAACGATTTGTCCTATGTGAGCTATAGGCTATAGTTGTCCGATCCAAACCAAATTTAGTGAGGATAGTTAGATAGCTACCATACACATAATGTGTGAATTTGGTCTCCCTAGCTCTAGTCGTTTTCAAGTTATGGTGATGTAAAAATAGTTTTTTACAATTTGCGGGGGCGGTTTTAAATAAACTTGATCTGCCTGTCATATAGACGGACTTTCATTCCAAATTTGGTAGCTCTAGCTCTTGTAGTTTAGAAGATCCAGGTGTTCATACAGACGGACGGACGGACATCGCTATATCGTCTCGGCTGTTGATGCTGATCAAGAATATATATACTTTATTGGGTCGGCCACGCCTCCTTCTGCCTGTTACGCACATTTCGCTTCAGACAAACTTAATAGACCCCTCTACTCTTTTTTAGAGTACGTGGTCTAAAAAAGCGAACGCAGTTGCATAAATTTATTGAAATTTGCATTTCGGTTTTTTACTCTGACGCTTTTCTTCCTCTTCCTCTTCTTCTTCTTCTTCTTCTTGTCGCTCCAAAGTTTGGCCTAAAAAAAACAAGAAAGAAAAGTACAGTCGAGCACGCCCGACCGTAGAATACTCTCTGCAATTTATTCCCGATCATTTAATAAAATCGGTATTCGGGTATATCATTTGAAAGTACTTGCAATAAAACACGTTGAAACAAAAACATCTGATTGTATGTATACACACACATATACATTTGACATTAAAAGTATGCACGCACATATGTATTTGTGTATATGTTATACATACACAATTGTTCGGCACAGCCAGCATTTGCGAGCAGCGCTGTCTCTAAGCTACGCAAGCAGCGAAAACGTTCGTTCACATGTTTGTATGTTTCTATCTCGCTCGCACACATGCATTGGCATTGCGTTCAATTATCAACTTTCTTACATGTCTAGCTCTTTTGTTTATTGTCCGATTAAGATACAACTTTCAGGATAGTTTAATATGTTTTGTCTTTAAACGAATGTGAAATAACAATACTGTACGATAAGAACATATGCCTTAAAATCGGCATTGAAGTTTGCAAATTATCTTATTTCTTGTGGGAAAAGGGGGCGTGGCAGTCCAAAATTTTTGATGACAATACAATTATACCGTCTCTAGGAACCTACATACCAAAATGGGTGTTCCTAAGTGCCATATTTACTGAGATATTCGCCTAAAACATCAATTTTTTACGAGGTGTTTCTAGTTTTTTGCTCATTGTGGGCGAACGGGGCGTGGCATCGGAAAAAAAAAAGATTCTTGTATTGACTGACTTAATATCGAGTCGATAGACACCAAATTCAAACTTGTAGCTCTTACCATCTCTGAAATCTGTTTGTTCATACGGACGGACAGACGGACAGACGGACAGACAGACAGACGGACAGACGGACATGGCTATATCGACTCGGCTTGTGATGCTGATCAAGAATATATATACTTTATGGGGTCTGCCACGCCTCCTTCTGCCTGTTACATACTTTTCACAAACACAATATACTCTCTCTTGCAGAGAGTATAAAAATATGGCATCGATTGATCGCAACGCAAGATATTTCAATTAGCGTAAATACATTTTTGTCGTTGTTCGATCGGACAAACTGGCAGACAGACAGCTAGTCGGACGGACGGACAGACTGTGAGACGACGGCTTGAAAAAAGCAGACATGAAAGAGAAATCGAACATCTTTAAACACTTTAAGTTACAGCTAAAAAAAAAATTGTTAGCAGACCAGATTTCAAGCTAAAATCAAAACTAGGCAAGTTCAGAATATTTTTAAAATTGGGAAATTTAAAAAAAAAATTATTAAACCATAAAACAAATTTAACTTGGATTAAAAATTAAGTTAAATTTAATCTTAAAGTTATAAACTTTATTTAAATTTATAAAAATAAACTAAATACTTGCTTTAAAAAATTCCAGCTAAAATCTAGCCAGATTACTGTTTTTAGTGTAATTAATAAAATTGTTTAAAGACACATTTAATTGATTTAAAATTGTTTAACTGGCAATTGTTATAACAATAACATTTAATTACGATAGTTTTTGTATTTCTTTTTTTTTTTGTTTATATCAAAATTAATTTTTTATAGTTTACCGAAATTTCATATCAATTTGCATCGTTAGTTTTGAAATTTTTTATAGTTTCTTGTCAGTTCAAGTAGTTGTAAGACAAAAAGCTGGCAGCTATGCGACAGTGAGCTAATGAGCGACTGCAAGTTGCTCACGTTTTTTCATACTTTTTTGGGTTTCGTTATATTGCAAATCATAAACATTTTTTACAGATTATGCACGCACACAATAAACCAAAAGTTTGACAGCGTTATGAGAACTTGGCGATCTGTACGGTAAACGAGATCAGGGATCTTCCGGTGTTATGGTCACACGCAGCTGCTTCACGCCACGCAATATAACAATGTCCAGCTCCTTGTTGCCATCTGCCAGAGCATCGTAGACATCCGAGGAGTTCTTGATCTCCTTCTTGTTGATATGGGTTACAATGTCACCAGGCTGCAGACCGCCACTAAGGGGGAGGGGAAGGAAGGAAAGGGATTCCGATTAATAAAAGTTTTCTTTAGTTTAGGTAACCTCTGATTACCTGTGCGCTGGTGAGCCAACAATGACCTTCCATACTAGCACGCCATGGGTCAGATTGCTGGGCATGTTCTGGCTACGGGATTTCAACTCAAAGAGTATGTCGGGAGTTAGTGTAAGCATTGTTATGCCCATGTACCGCTTCACCGGATAACCCGTTTTGTAAGCGGATCCCTTTTTACGCCGCTCGGCTGCACGTTCCAGGAACACCTTCACATAGTCAATGGGTATGGCAAAGCTGATGCCAGCGGTGACTTTCATGGAATTAACACCGATGGCCTCGCCATCCAGATTCACCAGTGGTCCACCTGAGTTACCAAACGTAATGGCCGCATCCGTTTGCAGGTAATTGATGTCTCTATTGCGTAAGCCCAGTTCCTGTGAGGCACGTTGGGTGGAGCTAATGACACCGGCGGTTACCGTATTGCTCAACGCCAGTGGACTGCCAAGGGCAACCACCCATTCACCGGATCGGAGGGTGCTGCTCTTGCCCAATTTCATTACGGGCAAATTGGTTACCTGAATACGCAATGTGGCCAAATCCGATGTCTGATCCACATCCTCGATGGTAGCAGGGAATGTACGGCCATCGGAGAGACGTACCTGTACCATGGTGTTTGGCTTATTGATAACCACATGGGCATTGGTTAAGATCAGACCATTCTGTTCGATCACAAAGCCAGAACCATTCGATGCCGTTATGGGTTGTCCACTGAAATAGTCAAAATGGCGGGTATCCTTGATCTCTATGTACACTACAGAGTCTGCGCAGCCGGCAACCACATCAGCAATGAAATTGAACTCACGCCGGCGTGCACTCAACGCTCGTGCCGAAAGCGATGGTGTCAGCTCCTCGCGCTGTGCCACAATTGTGCTGGCCAATGCTCCAAGTGAGAAGGGCACAAAGAAGCGGAAAGCGCCACGCCAACTGAAGCTACCAAATCCATTGTTGTGGTTGTTGTTATTTTTGTTGTTACTATTATTTTGGCTGTTGTTTTTACTGTTGTTGTTGTTGTTGCTGTCGTTTGCTGTGCTTTTGCCTAAACTGTGCGCGGCCCTACAGCTGCAATAGTACAACGTGGGAGCAGTGCAACGCTTTAAAAACAACTCCAACTTGTTAATGCTGCGCAGCGCCATTAATTTGTGTGTTAATGTATGGAAATGTAATTGTTATTGTTATTTAATTTGTGCGTAGCTTTTTGTCATTTTTGTGCTCAGCTGTTTGACACATACGGCAAGCTGCTTGATACGTCACTCTGTCGCTGCTATTGCTTACAATTTATCGATATGTGACGCAAAATGCCAAGAATACAGGGTTATTACTCTTTGCGGAATTTGAACAACAGTTTGCAACATAATTATATTTAATTTCTAGTGGAAATAAACGACTGTACATATATTTAAAATGCAAATTTATGTTAATTTGTTTCAAACGACAATATTTAAATATTAAACAAATTATTGCTGTATTTAACGTATGCTTTTCCCACTATTAACACGGCCGCTGTTTGTTGGTCCCACTATTATGACGCCTATTCGTTTCTGTTGCGTTGAGAGCACCAGTATTTAACAGACAGCCAATAAAATACAATAGTACAGGGAAATTATTTTGTTTGTTGGACTCTTTAACCGCCATCACTCGTAGTGAAGCGAGCGAGAGCGAGAGAAACACTCGTAGCTGCTGCTCGATGTTAATGTCATCGATAAAAATAGGCATTGCAATCGATGACAGTCCCAAAACAGTTGCAGCTGTAACCATGAAGCGGAATTGATTGTGCGGAAGCAAAAATAGTTTTAAACAAAATGCAGGTGTAAAATGTCGCAAATAAAATAGCTCAATTTATAAATACCTACTTAACTATGGAGGTTTTCCAAACGGATACACATTACATATTCGTTAAGCGCGATAAAAGTCTCTGGTGGAATCGCAAAACATCGGAGTTCACAATAAAGCCAGGTAAAAAAAAGAAAACTCAGACAAACGGAGATGAATCACATGTGTAAGTGTGTGTTATGTGTAATGAATGAACTGCTGTTTTTGCTGTAATTTGCTAGCGTCGTTATTGCACTGCACGTTGTTGTTGCTTTTGTCTCATTAAGCCTTATCAGCATTTAGCTCACGTTTCTACTCTTGAAAACGAGAACAGACGCCTTGATGTCTGCCCAGTTGTTTGTAAATACACCCTATAAGTGTGAGTGGCAGTGCGTATATAGGAGAGTGTGTGTGTGTGTCTTTGCCTGTGTGTGTAAGCTGCTCTAGTTATTGGCTGAATGTCAAGGCTGTGCTTGAATCTCGAGTCCAGCTTCTGTTGCGCACTTACAACGTCATTATAGCATTTAGCTTTATGGTGGGCGTCTGTGTCTGTGTCTGGCTCACTTTATCAGTTGAGCACAAACATACATAGTACATAGCTATCAGCTTTTGTTCCTATTCCCTTTGCGCTCGTTTCCCAGTTTTATTTATAGTTGTTGGAGTAAAAATAGCTAAAAACCATCAATTTAGCTGCATGTCCTTTTGTTTGACCTATGTCCTCTGACCAATTTCCGACTGGTAATTGCTTGTTAATTGCGCAGGCATTACAATTTGGCTAACACGCAACTGTCAAACTGTACTTTTTCCCATTTCCAACTTTCATTTATATTGAAATTCAACAGTGTTCTTTGTCCTTTATCCTTTGTCCATTTCCATTTCCATTTCCATATCCTTGGTGTGGAGTTCGTGTGACTCATGCCGCAATGTCCCTGACTTTTGCCATTGTTTGGAGCTTTTGGCAATCATAAATCTCCTTCAAGGTCACAACAGCTTTTTGGGGTTTTCCGCTTTTCATCTAAAATTTTCAACCTTTTGGTAATGCTATTAATGGCAAGTCAAGATGTTTGTATCATTAAGTTTTTGCTGATAACTTTGACCGTGTTGACTCAGCATAAACAAGATATATCGTCTAATGTGATAAGATTAGCTGGAAATTGCTTTGTGCTGAACAAATGTCTCAGCAGAATTAGAGCAACGTTTTTAAAGTGGTTTTTATGAGGCCACACCCACTCGTTTGAGTGCTGCCCAAGGATGCAACCGATGGTGTGGCATGTAAAGTGCAATTTGCCACATGCTCTTCACATTTCTGCTCAAAATTCGAGGTTGTAAACTCTTGTGGTTAGAGGTTATTACTGTACAGTAGTACATGAGTAAATGAGTTCATTGACAGAGTATAAATAATAAATGTTTCACTTTAATACTCATCGGGGGCAAACAGCTAACATTTATGTATCACTTTGTATGCTACTCTGACATTTAAATATAATATACATTTTATGTGCTAATCTGACTCTGTTAATGTCGTCTCATTTCAGTAGAAAACAGCTTGAAATAGGAATTATTTTTACAGCAGTTTTGTTATTATTTTAATTACTTAATTTAAGCTTCTTTGCTGTTGTTTGCTTTAAGGGGCGTATACGCAATAATATTATTAGCCAGTCGACAGTCAATAATGGTTAACTATCGTTAGTCGCATTCTGTTATTAGTCGGTAATAAAAATAAAAGCTCTAATGACCACAACAGTGTCCTTTTTTATGGCCAAGAAGCACACGCAACTTGTTAACTACTCAAACACATATAATAATTGCTTATTTCCAATCAATTTCTTTAGGATGGGATCTCAGCTCAGTGGAGGACATCGAATGTATTGGTGTCACACATGGAATTGTGGGTGTCATCTCTCTGCCCAATGTTTATGAGCCACATCTGGTGGTGATCAAGGAGGCCACAGCTGTGGGTGTGCTTTATCCACCACATTTGGTCTACAAAATCAAATCCATTTGCATACTAAGCGCTGATGAACCCGACACTGAACTGCCCAATTGCACCAAGCATACCAAGTGAGTTTTAAGTTTTTCTCTTAAGAGAATTTTTCAAAGTGTGTCTCTTTTAGAAGCAATCATTCGACGCCCACTCACAGCGCCTCGTCAAACCAAAGCAATTCAAGCGGCAGAGCTGCACCAGCTGCTGGTTCGAAGAGTACCAAGCTCTTTGAGGGCATGAACAAGACCTGGGGAGCTGTGAAGAGCGCTGGCAATACAATTAAGGCCACCACACAGCAAGCTGCTAACTTGGCCACCAAACAAGTTAAGAATTCGGTGGGCATACGCGAGCCAAGGCACATAGAGCGAAGGATTACCGAGGAGCTGCACAAGATCTTCGATGATACTGATAGTTTCTACTTCAGTTTTGACTGCGATATTACCAACAATCTGCAGCGACATGAAGTGATGCCGGACAACACTCAACCACAGCCCGATGAGAGATTCTTCTGGAACATGCACATGATCAGGGACATAATTAAAATGAATGTAAGGAGCTTCTAATTAGAGGAGTTATATATAATATTAATATGTTTATTTGTAGGACAAAACCTGGATACTGCCCATTATTCAAGGCTTCATGCAGGTCGAAGCTTGTGTTATTGGCAACGATTGCTTTACTTTGGCCTTGGTATCAAGACGATCGCGTCATCGAGCGGGCACACGGTAATGATTTAGAAGAATCTAGGAATACAAATTAAAACTCCCTACTCTTAAGAATCCTTTTTGTTTATTAGCTTAAAAAACTTAAATAAACTATAAGATTTTATATACCTTTACAGATACAAGCGCCGTGGTGTGGATGACAAGGGCAACTGTGCCAACTATGTGGAAACTGAGCAGATTCTCTCATTCCGTCATCATCAGTTGTCCTTTACGCAGGTGCGTGGTTCAGTGCCCATCTTCTGGAGTCAACCTGGGTACAAGTACCGTCCACCACCGCGTCTTGATCGAGGTGTGGCAGAGACACAACAGGCCTTTGAGCTGCACTTTACCAAAGAATTGGCCATCTACGAACGGGTATGCATTGTTAATCTAGTAGAGCAGAATGGCAAGGAGAAACTAATTGGAGATTCCTATGCGGAACATGTGATAAAATACAACAACGAACTTTTAATCTATGTCACATTTGATTTCCACGACTATTGGTAAGTGTTTTAAAGCCAAGTTAATACTCAAACTATCTAATATTTTCATTTTTTCCGTACAGTCGCGGCATGCGCTTCGAGAATGTGTCGGCTTTAATTGATGCAGTTGGTCCGGAGGCAGGTGCCATGGGGTTTCATTGGCGTGATCAGCGTGGCATGATTTGCAATCAGAAGTCAGTGTTTCGTGTCAATTGTATGGATTGTTTGGATCGCACAAATGTTGTGCAAACGGCAATTGGCAAAGCTGTGCTGGAGTCTCAGCTGGTTAAATTGGGTCTCTCACCGCCGTATTCACCCATACCGGAGCAATTGAAGTCGCCGTTTATGGTGCTCTGGGCAAACAATGGTGATATAATTAGCAGACAATACGCGGGCACAAATGCCCTGAAGGTAAGTTTGTTCAGCATGAAATTAGGAATAATTTAATAGAATTATGAGTGATTTCAGGGTGATTATACTCGCACCGGAGAGCGTAAAATCAGTGGCATGATGAAGGACGGCATGAACTCGGCCAATCGGTGTGTATTTGTCTACTCTAATTATGCAGTTTTGTTTGTATTTTCCTACATTATTTGCCTACATTTTATTAACATTTATTTGCCTCATTTCATAATGATTAATCGAAAGTGAAATTTCCTTGGGTTCTACTTGATAAGTAATGCCGGATGGTCATCGCACACTAATCAATCAACTTTTCGACTTGTTTTTGTGTTCGTTTGAGATAACAAAAGACAAACAAATTGAACTTCTAACGCTGCATGCTTTTTTCTACTCTTCTAATTCTGTTAAAAAATGTTAACAATTTATGTACGCTTCACCCAAAGATCTAAGTTGTTATCTTTATACTTTATACCCATGCTCTGTACTTGGGTGAAGGGTATGCCAGACCACTACACTGCTTTACCCTGTTAATTATGTGACTCTTGGCTAATGTCGTGACAACTTCTTCGTAGCTTTTTCATACAAAACTTTGCCGACTCGTTCCGTCAGTGCATTATCGATCTGATGCAGGGCGAATTGCGGCAGGCGACAGAACTGCAAGAGGATGATATACTTGAGACCATTGTGCAAATACTTACACCCGAATCTCAACCACCTTTACGTGGCTATTACCATGCAGGCGTACTGGGACCTGAGCTCAAATTGCTCGAATCGATTGTACTGAACAGGTGCGCATTTCGGACGATGAACCATCCAAATCAAGATCAAACCGTTGACCCAGCTAACAATTATGAATTGTTATCCTTATTAGTTGCTCCAATTATTATAATTTGTTTGTCTTTTGCTTTGTAACCTTTTATTGGTATTGTGATTTATTGTTTGTCATGTTATCATTCATCTACCATTTGCTTTCTTGTATAATTAAAGTATTTTATGCGTTTCAAACTAAAAGAAGAGTTGTCTTTGTTGTTGCAGTTACTATTTGGCTCGATTCAAGGACTCTTATCGTCAGGCGACTATTGATCTTATGCTGGGCAATCAGGTATCATCGGAATCGCTAAGTGCCTTGGGTGGCCAAGCGGTGCCCGATGAGAACGATGGAGAAAGCGCTGAGCATGCCAAGATGCTGGTCGAGGATTGTCGTCGTTTGTTGCTTAGCTCCGAACAGTATCCAGTTGGTGCCTGGGGACTCATCGATGCTGATCCTAGGTGAAGAAAAGCTTAAATCATAAAGTTCTTAATACTAATTAACTTGCCTTTCAGCTCTGGTGACGCCAATGAAACCGAAGTGGACTCTGTATTGTTGTTAACCGACGATTGTTACATTGTAGCCGAATATGATTCTCATCTGGATAAAATTGTTCGTTTTGACAAGGTGCAGTTGTCCCAGATGCGTCTCATTGAGCTGGGCATGCATCAGCAGACCAAGATCTTTCAAGGCACTGCCGCTGCTCATCTTTGTTTGCGCTTAAACTATTCTGTGGATGATCAGGATGGATACTTCCACATGTTCCGCTCCGCAAATTTACGTTTTTTCAACAATGCAGCGTATGCTATTAAGACACCAGAAGAACTTGCCGAATCATTGACGGCAATTGTGGACATGTTCCGCATTGCTTTGGAGAATGCGGGCAATACGGATGTGCAGTTCACCACTGGCGGTGTCTTGCAGCGACGTAAGAGTAAGCTGCCCTTGCTGGATGTGCCCAAGGGAATGCCACGAAACCTTTCCGAGTCTCAGCTGGTGCAGTTCAGCTCCAAAGCTCTGTCCAATGTGGCCGGGCAGTTCTCGAAACTAGGTCAGACTTTCAAGAAACCACAGAGCACACAGCAGCCCAGTAATCTTGCCGCTACCATTAATCCGCAAGTGATGCGTCAGGGAGAGGGTGCAGATGTGGACTTGGGCCAGGAGGCGGAGAAGGCCATCTTCACAGTTGGTGGAAAGAAACGTGCCTCGAATAGTACCAGCAGCACAGACACGGAGGAGCATGACAACAGCCTATATGAGCCCGATGTGGATTCGGATGTGGAGATTGCCATGGACAAGCCCAACTACAATGAGAACGCCTTCCTGCCCTCGGTTGGCATAGTTATGGGCAGCCAAAAGGAGCCGCCAAGTGCATCGAATAGCATGCAGCAGTTGCAGCAAAAGGATAGCATGTGCAAAACATCTGAGGATGTGCTTACCATATCCATAACTACGGTAACCGATAATGTTAGCTTGCCTACGGGTTTACTCGAGAATGCTCCTCCCGTGCGTCCCATAACGCCAAATCCGCAGATATGTATTCAAGCCCAGGAGGCCAGGGAACTGGATGTAGATGAGATGTTGGTGAAACCTTTGTCAAGGTCGGTATTCTACACCTAAAAGTCTTTACACACAATTAGTTGTAGTTTGTTTTGTTTCATTAAGTTTTATTTTAATTAGTGAATTGTATTTAAAAATAGTTGCTGTCTTTGTGTTCTCAAAACTACAATCATTAAGTATTATTTGTGTATGTTTCTAGTGTATAAGAATTACATGTATAATTGTATCATTTTGAAAGCATGTCTTATTGTACAAAATAGTCCAAAATCCTTGTGCCTGTGCTCACACTCAACAATCAAAGTGCTTTAATTACTCAGAAATGCTCAAAGAATAAATCAATATAGGAAAAGTTATATCGCGTTTTTCTTCATCTAACTACCATTTAGTGCTGCTGCTGCCAAGAATTTAAACCTGGCTTTGGGACAACCCGTTCACTCTGAAGCCAACAAGCTGAAGCAATTGACCAGTCCGCTCTCCAAGCTGGCCAAGGGCATGCAGAACATTGGTTTGAATCTAGATCCACGCAAGATAGCCACCAAGGTGAGTAGTAAATTTTGGAAGAGATACAATATGTTAACCCCTGACTTCTTCTACCGCCCACAGACCGGTGTGCTCTCCCCCACAAATGCTTCTGCGGAGAATTCCCCTCCCGAACGTAGTCCAGGGAATCGTGATCTGCTGCTAGAGATGTGGAACACTGAACAATGCAAATCCAAACTGATTGCGCTATAAACGAATTGAAGCTACCAAAATTAATTTAGTGATATAAAAATATATTATTTATTATATTTATTCCGAGTGTTTTACACAGCACTTCCAGCTTTAGGGAAACTTTAAAAATACTAAACTTGTACATGCACGATATATGCAATGTTTGTGATTGTTACTAGGGGTTTACTGTAGCTCGTTAAATGATTTATTTATATGCGTGTCTAAAAGCTTAAGAATTTGCCAGTTTAAAGTGCTTTGTTCAACTAGATTGATGCAATTATAGCGTTTTAGAGTATACTCAACACAATGCCTACAAAATGCAAACAGTTATACGTAAAAATTAATAATAATATTAATAATAATATACACATTAAAAGACAAGCAAGACAAACAAAAGACTTGGCTTAAGCTGCAAATTTTTCTACACGAAACACACGAAAATTTGGCTAAAATATATACACGAAAAAAATAAGATATAGAAACTTATAACTTAGATGTGTCAGATTTATGGTATAGTTGAGCAAAACTAATAGTAATTAATGTATTTTATTAAACTTAGTCATGTTTCATGTAGTTGTAATTTGATGTAGATATATTGTATGTACATACAAGCCACCGATTACTTAGAAATATATATATACATAACTTGTGTGTGTTTAAACGGCTTAAAATTATGCAAGTTCCTTTGATTCCCAGTCCCTGAAAGTCCCTGTCAGTGCCAAGTGTTGCCGCCTTGATGGCCCTTGTTTACATAAGTCGGCTACAAGCCACCCCCGAGTTGGCCAGCAAATCAAAAATCCATTAAAAGTCCACGATACCGGACCATATAACATATATATATATATATATATAACAATGCTGCCAATCATCAGCTTGTGTCTACAACTTGCTCTTCCTGTGTTCCTCTATTGGATATTGGAGTTTTATTTATGCGAACTTTGGCCTGGCGATAACGATATTGAACTTTGATAAGAGCCCAACTGTTGTGTGTATTTTCTTTTTGGCCAATATCATGCTAATGTTGCCACACAGTTGCATCAATTGTTTTGCAATCAAAGTGCCATCAATCTTTTCAGAATGTTTGTTTAATTAACGCACAGGCCGTCAGTACTTTTTTCTTCTTCATTCTCTCTCTCTTACCTTGGCCAAAAAGCAGCAACTGAATGTATAGAATTTTCATGCGCAACCCATTTGACCCCTGGTCACGCTTGATTGCCATGAATCCTGCCCCCCGACTCTGTTGCAATCCTTACCCTCTACATCATCATCGTTCTCAATTTTATGTGTGTGTGTGTGTTGGGTGTGTGTGTGTGTGTGTGTGACCCCATCCTTGTCTGCTTTACTTTGCCATTTTTCTTTCGCATTTCACTTCTTAACTTTGTCCATGTCTTTTGCGTCCATTAAGTGTGTCTGTGCTAAGACTTGGAAATTGTCTTTTGAATGTTTCAATTACACGCCTTCTTAAGCACAGCTTCTCTTTCAAATTGAACCCAAGCAATGCTTTAGCCACCAGTCAGTGTACCCAGTTTTCTCAGCTCTCAGTTCTTGTCCTTTGGCTTGACGGGCAGACTGTATTTGAATACCCTTTCTGAGGGTGTATTAATTTTGTCACAAGGTTTGTAAAGAGGCGTGACAGAGATCATGAAACACAGATTTTTATAGTTTAGTAGCTGTTTGTATAAAATTTATTAAAGATTCGTCTTTTTAGCAAGCAGTTTATATGGTAATATTGATCGACGTGAACTACTATGTCATGGAACTGATTTACAATCTATGAAAGGGATTTCGGGCTTATATATATATCGTATCTACTATATCGTTGTACTTCCCTAGAAACGAAGACTACCAAGATTATCAAATTCCTAAGTTCCTCATAGTTCTTGTACACAACTTAGGTCTATAAACACCTCAGGAACGATTCCAAATTTACTGTCCTCAGGGGCTTTAAAGGGTATCAAATCTTTCTTATACCATAGAAATTCTTTCTTTCTTGTATTTTTTTTTTTGGTTTTGGTTTTTATGCGCCAATAAAGTGAAATACACAGATAGTCGAAGAATTTACTGCCTTCCATCTATCTATACTTCTGTATGTGTGTGTGTGTGTGTCTTGTACTATATGAGTTCCACACTTTTCAGTTGCCCCTAAACAGTCGCTCTTTCCTCACGCCCCTCTCCCGCCCCTCTTCCGCCCCTCTAGCCACTTTCGTTAAACACTTTTGCCTTAAACCATTAATTTCCTATACGTTCGACTTGTACTACGTGTTGGTTTTCCCCAACAACAACCACATGGAGGTCTATAGAAAAGTTAATTTTATTGCTAAAAGCGGGTTAAGTGCTTGACGCACAGCTGAGTGCCTCTATTATGTAGCAGAGTGTTCCACATTTTCCTGTTTAGATTTGGATTCGGTTTTGGATTTTGGGTTTGAGAGCTTTGATAGAAATCGAATTTGCTTTATGGCATGTATGCTAATTTTATGTCGCTTTGGGACTGAATCAAGTAGGGTGTAAGTGTGTGTGTGTGTGTGTGTGAGTTCCCTTGACTTGGAAGCTCATTTGCTCTGATTGACTTTTAATTTACATTTGAGCCCGATGCAGGATAACGCCAGAGTAGTGCCAAGTAATGCCAGTGCCAAGATAAATATCCGTAATAAACGTTTGTCAATTGAGATTAATGGCTATAAATGTTTATAAACTTATAGCAAAGATTTAAATTGAAATAAATTTAGCTGATATATTTGAAATTTTATATTTAAATATAATTCTATATTTTATTTCATATGTTTCTAAACGCTTAGCACATTTATAAATTAGTATTAAGGTACCGTGTGTTGGAGGCTGACATTACCCTATAATATAGTTATATATTCTTTAAATCAGCGACAATAGCAGATCCATGTACTTTTAGAGATCAGGGTTACTTACCATGAACTAAGCACTACTTATGAGTACAGGACTAGTGCAGGGCCCACTGCTTTTGTAGTGTAAAACGATGCTTAAAGTCTCACAAAGATTGAATCATAAAGTTATAGCAACCATCATAATTTTACACCGTAAAAAACTGCTTATATCTGAAACTTTGAATCTTCATAACTCAGCCAAATGAAGCGATATCTTAAAAAGTCATACCTTTTTATACTCTGGACAACTAGCAGAATTATTCGCAATCAAAATCTAAAATTCTCAAAATCGAACCCATTTTGTCAAATTTGTCCTCAGTCCTCGGATATGTAGTCCATAGCTCAATATTTAAAGTTCACAATATTTCCAACTTTGACTGATCATAACTCAGCCAAATGACGGAATATCTTAAAAAGTCATACCTTTTTATACTCTAGACAACTAGTAGAATCGATCGGAATCCAAATTTAGTTGATTTGAAAATTTTGGAAATTTGCCAATTTTTGGAAATTTTTATGATGTTACCCCTTTGCATTTTTGTCAAAAATCGATCAAAATTTTATTTTCTTAAATGTTCAATATTTTGATGCCAATCGATAATTGTGGTCCTAGCAAGTCTAAAAAGGTATGCCAATCCATAATCGGACGTTTGAGTCCCAAAATATGCAAAGACAAAGTTGGAGTATGTTGGGTCTGAAGAAAGGACAAGTTTTAACGGAGTTCCTAGAACTTTATATGATATTGGTTACTTAAGCACTTAAAACTGTATAAAAATACTAATATTACTGCCGTTAAGGAAAGCTGGATATAAGTATGAACTCACCTAAATCGGAAGCTAAAGAATATATTGGATTTCTAATCGTCTGATAAGTCCAATGAAAGTCTATATATTCTAGCTGGAAAACCAGGCGAACTGAACTTTTAGTAGATACCAAAGAAGTCCCAGCTAGTATTTATATATTTATTGTAAATGAAACAAGAGCTTAGGACCTTTTAAGGGTATATTACCGCCGGGTGAACTCAACTGTACTCTATTACCTTCTTCCAAGTTGTTTGTTTAACCTGGTCTGTTCTGGTAAATTTCTTTAAATTTTATATATTTTCCATTTAAATTTTTTAGCACAAAAAGTAATTAGACAATGTGAATGAAATCAATTGCATAAACCTAAAACTCAAATGATGCATGAGTGCAATGAAAGCAATACAATATTTGTAAACGCCGATAACCTTAAAGGTCAAAGTGCACAATGTGTGCATGATATATGAGCCAACAAGTTTATGGCCACAGTTAGCAACCAGATTGACACTTGAAAGCAAATTAAATAGAAAATTGCGTTTTTCGAGTTGCAAAAATTTTGTGAAATTTTATACATAATTGAATTTATGGTCATAGAAAATCACACACACACACACACACACATACACATATATAAGATAGAAAATCTGTGCATACCATTAGGCAAATACATAGACAGCTGAGGTCAGTTGAACGCAGAGTCGAGGAGGGTTCACTGTACGCTATGTCAAGCCTTAGCCTCATCATTGGCCAGTTGCCTGTGGCTATTGGACCACAGGCCAAACAATTGGAAAACCGAATGTCATCTTCAATTTCAAATTCAATTATAAAACAAATTGGTTTGAGCGAAAATAAATATGTACACACATACACACACAGAGATACAGTGGGTAGGGTATGAACTGGTTTACCCACACACACACACATACACACTCGAGACGACATGAAACGACGACAAATCCATTCATCCATTCATCCACTTTGCAATTGTGTCCAGTCGATGCGAGGAGTGAAATAAATGTAATGAAATGTTAACAAATGACAACAGGCTGGCAAACAAGAGCAGCCAAAGCAGCCAAAGGCAGCAAGAAGCAAGCAGCAAAAACCGCAAAGGGTGGCTCACATCCTGCATCCTTGTTGACCACAATCACACACACACTCACTCGCACACACACACAAATGGTACCCACACGTATCGAATTAGTTTGATGAGATTTATTGGCTCAAGTCCCACTTGACCAACAGCAGCAACGTTCGGACCAGACAATTATGGATTAGTGCCATTTGTTTTTGGGTACCGCTAAGTGACTGCTTCAAGTTTGATAGAATCACATGAACATACAGATGAACCATGCAGATCATGCTAATAACGATTCCTATGTCTATTATCTAAACGTGTTGGATTACCATGTGGGCAAATCAAAACCCAAATCGAGAAACTGTAACCCAATGCCAAAACTCACTTCTGGCCAGTTGAGCCCACTCACGACGCATGTCAACGACAGTTTTCTCTCCCCGTTTTCTACACCTACCCTGCCCGCTCATGCCACTACCACCCACAACAGGGGTCCTTTGGGGAAATTTGTCAGAGCATCAGCAGCGTTAAGGTGCCAATTAAGGGCTTTTTAGTATCAATTACAAAATCGCACGTTTCCACACCTTTATCAATGTATTCCTCCAGTCAGCTCGAGTGTGTGTGAGTGCGTGTGTGTCTGTGTGTGTCTCCCTCTTTCCACCTGAGTTGCTGAGGGGTTCGATTATATAATCTGGTCCCTGGTCACTCAATGGTTTGGGTTTGCTCTTGCGAAATTGTTTTGTGTCATTGTTTTTATTTCTCCACACGTTTTGTTTTTGGTTTTTCTTCTTCTTTTATTCTTTTTTTGGTCTGTTTTGTTTCCTTTCTGGCTGTCAGTCCACATTTGACAGCGTCATTTCGCCAGTGATTTATTGTCTCGACTCGGGTAAATTGGGTTTGTCATTAGAGCAGTTAGATTGCTGAAAACCATAATCGACGGATTACGAACATTTTGTGCTGGACTCACACTGGAAAAGTTCCACTATGATTTGTTTTTTATAGGCAGAATGCACTGTAAGTGGTTGAAGGGACAGCAAAGTGTGTTGAATTAAAGTTATAAGTATTTTCTTAATTTTTTAAAATTTGTTTTTATCATTGTGGCTACTTGAATGTTTTTTAGAGGCACATACAAAATTTAAAAAGGCATAACTTCTTTGAAAACAATTTTAGACATTATTTTTTTAAGATTCCGGGATAATTTTAGACAAAGTACTCAGGTTATATATATGGCAGATAGTTTCCATTGGACAGAATAGTAAAAAATCAGTGAAAATTTGAAAAATGATGTGTTTTTAAACCTATCTCAATTCAACTTACACATTATTTAATGGAATACATTTACGTATTTGTTATAAGGTATTCAAAGATACACAGAAAAATTCTCAGGATCGGACACTTACAACCTACCTGTTCCATCGAGAGAATTTTTGTCCGGTGAAAAGAGTTTCCCGCCTATGAGGGAACCAAATTGTAATAGGCGCGTTCGCTTATAAGAGGAGAGGTTTCACTGTATCATAAAGTTTCCATAGAAACAATGTATCAAATAGTTGTAAAACTTTTTGTTATGTGTGATATGTCATAAATACGGGAACTTATCAGTAAAAAAGTTGTGATTAGTTATGTCGTAGAATAAGTTAAGGGGATTTTAATGATGGCTTGCTCGACTGTAGTTTTTCCCAGTATGAATTATATTATAGTCCCATTAAACATTCAAGATACATTGTTTGATCTTTGAAGTGTTGTTAAAGTTGTATACAGTACACCAATTGGCATTTAATAGATAAATAGACAGTACTCATAATTTGCATTTCAAAATGTCTAAAAAGTGTGTTACAACTTCTATATTACAAAGGATTCAAAAATGATTTAAATATACAGATAAGATATACAGACAACTCTTTTAACTCACATTGATAAATTCTAAAAAAATATATTTTTTTCAGCTTTGTTTTCTGTAATATAAAACAATTTATAATGATTTAACAATATTTTATAAAACTTTTATGGAACTGTCTACTACTTACTCGTTTTTTGAAAAGATTTATACAAATTTCAGTAGTTTTTTTAATACCAAATGTTTTTCCTGCCTAACAACTATCCCAGCAGCGTGTGTAATTCTGTCTCTGGCACAGGTAGAAAGCCTTCTCAGTACAAACCCAGTTATTCATGCGGAATTGACCATCTCGTAGCCACAAATGTACGCACTGCTCTCGGCCAGGATAATCCGGTTGACCCGTTGACCAGGAGGTGAATGGCAATGGTAGTCCATTTGTTATAGATGCAAATTTATGAGTTTCAACCAGATCATTGCCAGATATCCAAAACCAATCATTCCCATCATGACCATTCTTCAAAACATTCGAAATGTTTTCCATTTCCTTGGCCGTCTCAATTAAAGCCAAATCTCCACCATGTTTACGGCAAATGTGGGCGGCACTAAACCAATTGACTTTGGTTTTGCCTAGGAAGTAGTATTTCTCACCGATTCGTAGATATGACTGAGTCTCGCTGTTATGACAAGTGACTAAATGTGAATTATTAGAAACTGTAAATTCTCCAAACACTTCTAGTTAGTTTACCTTCAGTAGTTGGTCCATTGGGATAGTTAAAGTTAAATGCCAACGCAAGACATAGACACAGGGAGATTATTACAATCCCGGAATAGATCATTCTGATCTGAAGATCGTTCGACGACTGACAACAATAAAATCTGTCTGTGAATTTATATTCCCAGAACTACATACACTAATGAATTATACGACTGGTTTTTGTATAAATAAGTTAATATTTATTCTGTTCGAGTTCTCTGTTAACATGCATCACCTATTTCAAGTCATTCTCTTTATATACTATATATGTATAGCTAAAGAGTATAATCCGGTTGCTTAGTGTAAACGATACTTTTAACAAAACTAACAATAAATGATGTTTATGGGGTGGTTGATAAGTTAACGAAGCCAGTTTAACAAGTATTTGAAGTCGTAGGTCATAAAATTATGAATATATTAATATAAACTTATCTGGAGTATAAAAAATATAACTAGACAATTACTAGAAATTCTTTCTTTATATAACTTATGTAACAATCGGGCCTTATCAAGTTTTAAATAGATAACTGGGTCATATACTCTCACACAAGGTTCACTGTACACTTGTTTACACAGTAATAAGTAAGAAAGTGAACATTCGAGCGAGACGACTGTTAAAGACCGCGTAATCAATCTAGTGCGCGCTTTGTCATAAGAAAGCTATAGGATATAGTTGACCGATCTGAACCAAACTTGGTGAGGATAGATATAATCATGCTATACACACAAAACGGGAGTTTGGTTTATATCGCACAACTAACACAAAATGTCTTCATACAAGATTCCTATTTTCGACCGATTTGTTCTATAGGAGCTATTGGATATAGTTGACCGATCTAGACCAAACTTGGTGAGGATAGATATAATGGTATCATACACAAAGTGTGTAAATTTAGTCTCGATAGCTTTTGTAGTTTCCAAGTTGTGATATTAAGAAAATGTGTTTTTATAATTTACGAAGGCGGCAAGGGGTGTGGCAACAATTTAAAATAAACTTGATGTGCTCACGAAAAAGATGGAATTCCATTCCAAATTTGATGGCTCTAGCTTTTGTAGTCTCTGAGATCCAGGTCTTCAAACAGATGGACATTCGATCAAGAATATATATATAAACGAAGCTCATATCTAACAGTTAGCTAGAAGTTACATACTGGTGTACAACATATAATTATTTAAATTATAATTAAACGTTTTTTAAGTGAAACTTTTATTAAAGTCTGATAAGTACACATTTATTAAATTAAATTTTCCGTCTTAAACTTGAGTCACATGTTTAGATAGACTCTATTTCGTTAAGCTCTTAAAAATCTATTTAAATCGCATAGAATTTTAAGCTGAGTTTGTTTGCTAATAAATATTTAAATTACGAATTGTTTGGGGACAATGTGTGGATTTAAGTACTTGTTTAGTATATATTTAGTTAAACCCGACGGTTTGTTTACAGAAATTGAATGAGCAAACAAATGATTGTATTTAACAGCTGCTTCAGTATTTTATTTATAGTATATATTTGCATATTTTATACACTCGATAAAGACAGCAAAGAGTTCGTTCAATTTGTCTATCAGAATTAAGTGATTAATCAGTTTAATTAAGTATGCTTAGTCATTGATTAGCTGGTCTGACAATGAGTGTTATTTTGTTTTTGGCATAGGTATAGTCTTCTCTGTGCACAGTTGGCGGAATTCATGCGATAAGCGCCTTCAATTAAGGTTAAATAAATGCAATCTTCGTTAAGGTGATCGGGTTTACCCGGTGCCCATGAGGTGTACTGCAAAGGGTAACCTGTGCTGAGGGATAGAAATTGTTGCTTTCTGAAGCCAGAAATCCAAAATGATAATTTCCGATCGATTCCTTGACTCTGTAGATATGATGAAATCGCTTTCAGTTCATCTGATGAATCGATTTGTGCCAAATCTCCCCCAATGCGACGACACAGATGAATCGATTCCATCCAGGTTTCCGGTAATTCACCAATTACGTAGTACTTGTGTCCAATTCTCGAATACTGATTTGACTCGGAATGCGCACAAGTAACTAAAAAAGTACACAAAATTAAATTAATTAATTTTATTTATTGTTTATTAAATTTCGTACCTTCTAAATTTGGCTTTGTTGCATAATCGATTTGATTGGCTAGCGTTAGGCTTACAGTCACTGCCAAAACTAAGCTCACAAGTGACTTCATTTCAACACTATGTTCCACTTGAGACTGACAATTAGAAAATTAGACACTGTGTTTTGTACTAAATTTAAATTGTACTCAAAATTCAGTAGTTTAAATTGTATGCATATGTCTTAAAAGTTGACTCAAAGTTGTGTATTTAATTATCTATTTGACCTGAGCGACAATTTTGGTATAAACTCATCGATTTAGTTGAGACTGGCAGTAAAATTGGAATGCCAATTGGAGTAGTTTCCACTGTCTGTTCAGTTTTAGGCGTGGTAATCTCTTAAAGAAACTCATTTCTTCCATTTCCAGATTTAGTCACACTTTTTGTCTGCGGTTTGTGCCTTTTCTTTGGGAAAACTCTCGCTGTTTCAGCTCAACTCCAACATCATGTCATCCCCCTGCCAGTTAGTTTGGTGTAATCCACACCTTAAATCCATGACAGCGTAGCGAAAGTTACACCCAATTTCGACTCGTATTACAAATTAAAATGTGCCGCAACGCACACACACACACACGCACACACTCACACACACACAGCAGGCAAAAACACATGGAAGGCGACCTTTTAAACTGATTAGCTGACACCTAATACACTGATCAAAATAAGTGTTTGGAAATGAAGATTTAGTTCTGAACTGAAAGAACTGGAGCACTTAAAACCATCCTTTAACAAGATCCAATAAAGGGTGAGAATATAACTAAAAAAAAAAAAAAAAAAAAAAAAAAAAAATCCGACTAGTTCAAAATTTTGTTAAAATTTTTATTTATTTTGAAAAGAAGATGTAAAATGGACGTTTCTGTTCTAAGAATATTTTCTTTTTGAACAGTGTAGCTGCTCACACTGCCCCACTCCTTATACCCATTTCAATCCCTCTCATTCTCCCTTTTCCACTTCCATTTCACTTTCACGTACCTTGGACTTGTTGTGGCTGCCACGGGTCAATGAGATGCTAAGCATATGACAACCCATTGAAAGGATGCCGTGTAACCTTCAAAAAGAGATTCTTCAATTTTTAAACAACTCATGGATGGAGGTAAAAAACAGAAAAGGATTTAGACAACTTTGTTAGCTGTTCTGTCGCTTTGTGGCTTTGACACTTCCAAGGGACTGAATTGGATTGGATTGATGGATTTTATTTTACAAAACTCACACAGTTCACCGAGCATATCCAACAAATTTTCCTCTGATACTCATTGATTTATTTCCAAACGCATAGTTTTTCTTGTTTCTTAAAAAATCACCCAAAACTGTCAACAGTTTGGAGTTTTAAAACTATTTGCCATACATCATGTTCTTTATGATTAATCGCTGGTAATTAACTTGATTAATTGCCTTATTAGAGGCGTTAGTTTTTTGTCTATGAGAGAGAGAAGTTCGTGAGAAGTTCGTGAAAAGTTTGAGCTGAGTAGAGATTATGGTATAAGGAGCGTGCTGCGGCTACCGTTGGAAATAGAGGGAGTTTGGCTTAAAATAGCCAGGTTTTACTGGGCTCCCTCTTTAATTACCAGAAAGCCATTTGGCGCAAATGTTTTCCTTTGTTCGCTTGTCCGCACGGCAAACAGAGAGGGGGAGAGTAGGGGAGAAAGGGAGAGAGAACTCCTGTTTCTGCTCTTGTTTCTGCTCCTGTTTCTGTTTCTGCTCCTGTTCCTGTTCCTGCTGGTCAAACCATAATATTTCATTATATGCTGCGGTTTCGTCTCCTTCTTTCTTTTTTTGCTTTGCCATTTCGACGGGCACTTAAAATTAAGCGTGCCCAAATCCCCAAAGACCGCAAGCCCAACATAAACAAACTAACCGAATGAATGCAGCTTGAAATGCTCTGCGTTATCCTTTGGGAATATTGGCGGGGATGAGGGGGTGTTTGGCTGTGTATATACTGGTGTGTGTTGGGTAACCGCAATCATAAAAATAATAACCACATTATTGTGTTTAATAATGAAAAATATCATTTTCGGCATAACTTTTGGCTTTTGTTTGTGCAGCCCCGTTCTCCACCCCCTTAGCCCCTTCCACCCTGTAAGACACCCGCATTTTGGTTGGCTGACTTGAAGGGGCGCAAAAGCAACCCTTAAATACGCTCAAATATTAACCGTTGGAACATATTTTCTAAATTATGTTCATTTACTTGCTGGTTACCAAAGTCTTCAAATTGGGTGCCTTTTGCTTAATTTGCCAGTGCCGCAGGCCAAAAGCAGCCATACCAGCAAAAAAGGGGTGTGTTTACAGCATCTTGAGTACCTGACAGTTCAGTCATGGCTTGCTTCCTCTACACCCTTACCCTCCCACGCCCCCTCTTGACTCTCCTTATGCTGCTTGATGGCAGACTTTGTTGTTTTTATTGGCATGTTGACTTTTGAAATTAGTTTTTAATATGCGCAAATACTTTGCATATTTGGCTCAAGCTCCTCTTCCACCCCCTTACCCCCCTGATCAGATTTTTCTGTCAGATTTCAACACAATTGCGTCATGTGTCCTCCTTATCGCCGAGTCGACAAAAAATCAACTCAAATATTTGTAAACAACCAAAATGCAATTTATAAAACAGTTGAAACTCCTTCTCCCCTATCAGCCCCTTTCCTTCCCTCCACTTCTCTTTCCTCTTTTGTTTAACAAAATCTCTGCATATTGACATCAATTAAAGTGCATCAAGTCGACACTCAAACAAACAACGTAATTCACAATAAATGTGTTTTGAGTACCCAAGTTCCGAGTTCCTTTCCGTATCTCAACTACAACTATTCATTAGCTACCAACCTCGGGCTACAAATGAACCAAAAAAAAAAAAACAGAAAAAGGTTCAAGCAGCCGCAGCATCCCCTCAGCCGGGGGTCTATAGTATTCGTAGTACATCTAGGTTTTTACCCTTGTTGCTCCGATATCATTCCCGAGGCGACAAGCGACAGGCGACGGCGGGTTTTGAGTGCGTTTGATTTTGCCTTTGGCTGTTTTTTGGGCACACCATGGAGGTCAAATGCTCAAAATAGTTGTATAATGAACAAAAACACATTGTAAATTGTCCTGCTTGCATTGTAAATGGGCACAAGTGTGCGACAAGCGGCGTACAAAGGAATACACTGCGAAAAATTTGAAGTAAAAACTAAAAATATATTTAAAAAATTTATTAAAATTTTTTTTAGTTTAAGTTCAAAGTTTGCTTAACAATACTTTGTTTTTACAAAGTTTTTGTAAAAATTAGAAAATAAATTTGAATAAATTTATAATATTAAAGCTTTGACAATTTGACATTTATAAAAATTATTTTCTTGATAGTAAGTGTACAAATTATATAAACATTAATTCTATAAAATATATAAATTTGTTAAATAATTTATTGTTTATTTCTTACATTATAAATTAACTGCTGAAATCATTGGATTTGTTTTGGAACTTATGAGTTAATTATATATGTAACATTACTTATAAATATTTCTCAGTGTAGAGGCTTACAAAGGCACTCCACACATAATAAAGTCTTTTCTTTTGGTCCTAAATAAATAAACAACTTTTTTCGCTTTTTTATATTTTCTATATTTACTATAATTTTCCAATTTCAAAGTTCCATGTTATGAAATTCTTTCAGTGTAGAACCTGGTAAAAGCTTCCTTACCGAAGCTTCCCCAACTCAGTTCCTAACCCATTTCAAATCACAGTTCTTTCCAAATCCTTTCTCCCAGTGCAGTCTCAAACGAAATGTGTCTGAAAGTTGGCTAAGTGTATACTTTGTCTAATGTAAGGGCAAATTAGCAGCAAGCAGCCCGGCAATTTAAAATAAAATGAGCCTGGCAAATGTCCTTAACGGCAACTGCCTTTTACTCTATTACAAAACTTGTCCCCAGACAATTGAATTTTGACTAACCCAAAAAGGATGTCTCGACGAGACATTTACGAGCACTCGCAAATTGTTGCAGGCAAATGCAGGAGGACAAAGGAGCTGAATACGCACAAATCAGACTGTGTTCTGTCTATCGTTGTGAGTCCTTCGTCCTTCGTCCTTCGTTCTGTGACATGCAAAACTGCCGCCACAGCTAATTTAATAATTTATCATTCTGGCTGCAGGGCTACAACAAAAGATTATTTAAATTCGCGCGTTACATGAACGGGTAGATCAGTTTGTTGAGGAGTAGGGGTTGAGATCGGGGTCTGGGGGTTGAGATATTAGCCCATTGGCAATGCAGGGTAATAATTTAAAAATTTCCACACCCCTGAAGTGGCATGAGCTTGTAGCGCTTAAGGGCTACAGGACTACAGGACTACAGGGCTGCAGTGATTGTTCAATTATTTCAAATTAAATGATCTGGCAGAATTCAAATTTTTCAGCAAAAAGAGAAATCTTTACTATTCTAATTGCCGCATCAAATGCCAAATGCAGCGAATTGTAAAGTGGGTTGAGAGAGGGAGAGGGAAAGAGAGAGGGAGATAACCCTTTTTTGAAGAACGTCACTTGAAACAAATTTGTTTACGCACAGTTGTGAAATATTTTGATTTATATAGAAAGGCACTCGAAGTAGCATACACACACACACACACACTGACACACACACACACATGTGTGTGTTTGTAATCCTTTCGTGCCCAATTCAATTGTTCGATTTGACAAATTGATTTTCACTTTAACCGACTCGCACTGATTGCTTTGGATTTGTCTTGTTTGCTTTGGGAATTGACAATTTTTTTGTTGCTTCTTCTTCTTCCTCTAGTAGTCCTCTAGTTGTTGCTGTTGTTGTCTGATTGCTGCACCTCTTGTAGTTGTTGTTGTGTATTTTTGCATTCTAAGCCACAAGCCCGTAAATATTTATTTAGTTCTGGACACTAAAATCTAGTTACGCACACTCCACACCACTCTATGCCACGCCCACCATTTAAATGTACATGAAATTGCTGCTTACCTTTTGCTCGACTTGGCCAATTGCACACTAACTGGAAAGCCAAACTCTATTGCTAGTGACACCACAGTTCTTGTTGAAATTTATGTGCCATTGGGCGTCCAAAAAAAAAAAAGAAAACTGGAAAATATTAATTGCTTTTGCAAATAGAGTCGGTGTGCCGCAGTTTGTGGCGACACCAAAATGGCTGCCCCATATTGCTGCTAACTTGGCCTTTTGTTACGGTACGGGTTAGCTGCTTTTTTGTCTTTCTTGGCTGCTACACAAATAATTACACTGAGAAACGGTTTGGATATCATCATTAAAGAACCGTTTTTATGTAAGAGAGACTTGGTTTTGTATTCATCGAACACTTATAAATTTATTTTTCAGAAAATTAAAAATAATTTCTGAAAATAAAAAATTTTATTCATGATTTTATGTAAATCAGCTAGCTAAATCAGCCCTTTAGTTTTAATAGATCAAGCATAAAATCTCTTGAGCTTTCTTTGGAGTCTTTGTTATGAGTTGATTAATATTTAAAAGTCAATATTTTATATCTATTACATTATTTGTATATAGTACATCTGATGTACCCTTCCTACCCAGCATTTTAAATCATATATGAGTGTCATGAGTCAATGAGCTCATTTTTCGATCATAAATGTCTCAACTGTAGGGAGATAATTTAGCCCTATGCGCAAATCTTCCTGAGGAGTCACTAATCCCACCTCCTTCTAATCAGTTTCGGATCATATTTTAGTCATATATTCATACATAAATTGCTTCTTTTGTAAAGAGCTAATCATTTTTAGGTCTTCTTTGAATCGAACGAAACATAAGTCAATTTTTGATCTTTAAAACTACCCAATAAGACTCACCGAAAGAATCGTCCAAATCCTGGGTGGGTGTTGGAGCACTACAAAAACAACCTAAATTTTATTTTAAAACTATTACAAAAATATTTAAAAAATCCCTTGTTCAAATATAAACTTGTGTTCATAAAAATAGATTGTAATAATAGTATAAAATGGGTTGGAAATTATTTAATATATGATTTAAGATTTCTATTCCCATTGTAAATATTTTTCTACAATACTGGAATATTGCTTATAATTATCACATACTATATTTTTTTTTAATATTTTGTACTACTTGTTTCCTATATTGGTATTATATAGTAAAAATCATATTTTTTTATTATTTTAAATTCAGTTTCTTTTAAGTTTCTCCCATTTCTCGCAGTGTCTTAATTTTGTTAGCCATATTGCCATATTTTTTAGACCAGAACACACTAAGTCCGCCATTGTTTTGCAACTAAACGAGGCAATTGCAGGTTGTGTCCACATGCTCTCCCTCCTTCCCCCTCTCTTTCCTGCTCTTGTTACCAATCTGCTTTCCTCTTCGCTATTTCCAACATTTCCTCCTGCCCTTTTATACAGGGCAGCGAATATAAATTGCGGCTTTATCAAAGCGCACGTCAAATCTCGTTTAAATTAATGAGTTTAAGCGTTGTTTTTTAGCGCTTTGCTGCATAGTTTCAAATTCAGTTTATTTATGCTTCATAAATTGCCAGAAAAAATGATGACACCGAAGGCAGGAAGTGGTAGAAGAGAGCGAGAAGTGGAGGAATGCCGCCAGACAGTGGCACTAAAATTATGAAACATTGTTTGCCACTTTGCGCTGAAGGCTAAAATCGATTAGGTTAAGGGGGAAATTGAAGTAAATTGAAGCACTAACCAATGGGTGTGTGCTTGGGGGTGTGTGTGTGGGGTGGGTGTGAAATGAGATGCCGTTAAGTAGTCATAAGCTTGCCAAAGCCTACAGCAGTGAACAAGAAGTCTCTCACACATTGGCCTCCATCAACAACGTCATCACTTCGATATTTGTGCCTCGAGTTAATTAAAATGTTTATCGCGACGAAGTGTTGATGCCAACAACAACAACAACAACAGCAGAAACAACAACAACAACAGCAACCACAACCACAACCACAACAAAGCAGTCGCCTCCAAAGTTATTAAACTTATTGTGGCGTGTAATTAGCTGACGAGCTGTCAACAATATAAGCGCCAGCTCCAAGGCTCCAAGCCTCTAAACCTCCACTTACAGTTCCATCTCCTGTTCCTTTGTGCCTTCAGTCAAATGGATCATTTTATAGGCATTTGCTTCGTTTGCTTACCAAATTGTCGGCTGATAAATCAATTCTGTTTGTTGCCTCTGGATGCGAATCCTTTTCCTGTTATTTATTTAATTGACTTGTGAGCATCGCATCACAGTTTTATCTCTGCCACTCCCCTCTACCCCCCTCTCCTCTCCCCTGCTTTCTACAAACGTTCCTGTGCCGTAACAAAATTCCATAATTTGCCGTGTCGTGTGTAAATTGCGGTTCCTATTACAACGGCGCTTGTTATTTCACCGGCTTTGGTGTTTAGGATGCGCCGTTACAAATTGCCAACACAATTATGTCACGCTTTTCCAGCTCCTGGCTCCTGGCTGCTGGCTTCCTTTAACGCGCATTTCCCGCGCCTCAAATTTCATTTACTTTTCTATACTCGGCGCTGAAATTTAATAGTCGGAACCGGACACATTATCTAAGTCGTATATGATATAGATTTATATGACTTAATTATGATCTAATGTAAGAAACTGAAGGTTTCAAATGTAATTAGAAAAATATGTTTATATTTACGTTGGAATTTGTTGGATACATTTTGTGATTGATAAGAATCAAGAATAAACAAGATAATAATTTTTAGGCTTAAGATAAGTTGACAACCGACCAGAGATAGAGAGACCAAACTAACTCATTGTGTGTATGGTACTATTGTATGCATCCTCACCAAGTTTTAACCGGATCGGTCAACTATAGCTTATATCTCCCATGGGACAAATCGATCGATGACTGATGATTTGTATGAAGACATGTAGTGTTAGTTGAGCGATCACAACCAAACTAACACATTATGTCTGTGGTACTATTATAACTATCTTCACCAAGTTTGGTACGGATCGGACAACTATAGCCTATGGCTCCCACAGGACAAATCGGTCGGAGACTGGTGATTTGTATGAAGACATGTAGTGTTAGTTGAGCGATCACAACCAAACTCACACATTATGTCTGTGGTACTATTATAACTATCTTCACCAAGTTTGGTACGGATCGGACAACTATAGCCTATGGCTCCCACAGGACAAATCGGTCGGAGACTGGTGATTTGTATGAAGACATGTAGTGTTAGTTGAGCGATCACAACCAAACTCACACATTATGTCTGTGGTACCATTATAACTATCTTCACCAACTTTGGTACGGATCGGACAACTGTAGTCTATAGCTCCCACAGGACAAATCGGTCGAAAATTGGTGATTTGTATGGAAAAACTCGCACTAGAATGCATACGGGGTCTTTCACAGTCGACTCGCTCGACTGTAGCCTTTCTTACTTGTTTCTTTTAATACTTTTACGAGAATTTTCTAAAATTTGAATTCTCAACGATTTCTATTTATTAATAAAAGTTTACTTACAAGTATTTTGGTTCTCTAAATTTTCCAATTGCTCTCTTCGTATATCTAAAGATCTATTTCTTTATCTGTCTCTGATTCCCAATAATAAGTTGGGGATTTGTTGACACAGATTTGCTGTTGGCTGCTGCTTTCGGCTTGCAATCTGTCAATTGTTTTGCCATTAATTAAATTAGTTTGCATTTTGCTTCAAAGTTTGCAGTCTTAATTGAAAAATGAGCTTAAGCTGCTAATTAGCATATTGCTTGGCTGAATCAAGGGACAGCAGTAGGCCAAGAGACGAGAAGAGAGTGGAGAGAGGAGAGAAGAGAGCAGAGTACAGTGAGTTCTACTCATTTGCAATTAGCAGCATAAATGAATCAATTACTCATACTTGAGGCGTGAAATGAAAAGTTTTTCGGACATTCCAAAAAGTTTTGCCTTCACTTCCGTATCCGCTGTCCCTTCCCCTTTTGCTCCACCAACTCGACAATGTCCTTGAAGTGACCGCTGCTGCTGCAACTCTAATTGGGCACAAACACACACACACATGGAGCAGCAGCAGCACAATCTGGACTAACTGGACAGTTTGTAAAGCCTTTTTGGAGGCCGCAACCATGCGTCAAATGGCAAATTGTTTTATTACAGTTTGCAACAACTTTTGTTGTTAATGTTTTTTATTTTTTACATTTTTTTAGTACTCCCACACACACACACACATACACACTCAATTAAAACTCAAGACCCTTCATAATGCATACGCCTTTTAGTCTTGATGTTTTAACCTTTCTTTTTTTACCCCCTTTTTTTTTTTGGTTGGCTGGAAAAAAAGGATTATTTTGGTTTTTTTGTCGGCACATTTAGCCATGTTTTTCGGTGCTGCTCGTCTAAAAGTGTGTAAAGTTTAAAGAGCCTTAAGGGATTATGCGCGCAAATGTGTTGAAATTCGGGTTCTAATGAAAGAGCAAGTGGCATAAGGAAAAGTAGCTGAAAGTGGGACGAGAAAAAAGGGACGAGGGTCCTGCACAGTGGTTTATGGCTATTTATAGATAAGAAGGTAACTTGGCCCCAAACAACTCAGCACTTTCCCATTGACTGACCACTTATTAGTGCTCCCTCTGTCCTGTCTGTCCACTGTCCACTCGGCCGTGTCTTTTGAGCCAGCTGTGACTTGGATAAGCCTCAAAGGATGTCTGTTGAGTAACATTTATTAGAGCCAACGGAACCGACTTCTGCCACTAATTCCCCTTTAAGAATTTTGTAATTTCTATGTAATTACATTTATTTTTATTTTGTTTGCTCAGCATTGACTCGCTGACATTTTGTGGACTCTTTGAAGTCTGTTTACTCAATGCCAAAATCTGTCAACTTCCCTTTGATTCAAGTGGCAGCTCAAGTGGCCTCTGCGAGTACTCAGTAGTCAGTACTCAGTACCCAGTGCTCTGACTATTTGTATTCGTTTTCGTATTCATATTCGTATTAATTTCTGTTTTCGTATTTGTTTGTTTTGCGACATTGACGCGTGCTCTCAAATCTTGTTGTTTATGCAGCTTGACAGGGACATGGACAGTTTGCAGTGACAACAAATAAATAAGAAATGGGAGAGGGTTGTATTATCAGTACAGAGTGTAGTTTATTATGATCTTTAGACAATTGAAAACAATAATTTCTATCAAAAGTGTAAATGTAACAAGCAAGGCTACAGTCGAGCGAGCCGACTGTAAAAGACCCCGTACTCCTTCTAGTGCGCGTTTTTTCATACAAATCACCAATCTTCGACCGATTAGTCCTGTTGGAGTTATAGACTATAGTTGTCCGATCAGGACCAAACTTAGTGAGGATAGTTATAATGGTACCATACACATAATGTGTGAATTTGGTCTCTCTAGCTCTTTTCGTTTTCAAGTTATGGTTATGTGAAAATTGTTTTTTACAATTTGCGGGGGCGGTAGGGGGCGTGGCAAAGATTTGAAATAAACATGATCTGTCTGACATATAGACGGACTTTCATTCCAAATTTGGTAGCTCTAGCTCTTATAGTTTAGAAGATCCAGGTATTCATAAAGACGGAAAGACGGACATTGCTGTATCGTCTCGGCTGCTGATGCTGATCAAGAATATATATACTTTATGGTGTCGGCCACACCTCCTTCTGCCTGTTACGCACATTTCGCTTCAGACAAACTTAATAGACCCCTCTACTCTTTTTTCTTAAAACGTCTTCCTTGCAGTCTCTAGTCCCAAACTAAATGTTTCCAGTCTTTAACCTGTCTCAAGATCTCACTTCTTCTACTCACTAAACTCCATTGAAGATCAGTTTATTCTTCTGACGCCCACAACTTCGTCTCTTTCTACTTCCTCTTGAGGAATCTAATCCAGCAACTATGCTACACTTGTGTGTTTGATACACGTGCCTCCAAAAAAAACTCCAGTGAGTTTTGACCTCCGCTCGGATATCTCATCACCCATTACAGACAACAACACTAAGAAAGCCGAGAGCAAAAACAAAAGACAATCACAAAAGGCCACACTGGACGCATTTCAAGCCAAAAAATATAGAGACAAGAAGAAGAAAGAAAAAGAAAAGCAAGAAAAAAAATCCAAAAATAAAAATAGAAGAAAACTCGTAGAAAAAAGTTGCAGCCAAGTTTGTACTTTTTTTTCTATTTTATCGTTGAGGGTAAATTATACTATGTGAGTGCACATGGTGAATTTCCCAAACTCTACTTAGTCCTCATCAGCGGTGGTGCGGAGTGATGCGGTGGTGGAGAGTGGCAGTGTCTCAGTGGTGCAGATATAAAATACATTTAAAAAAGTAAACTCGTAGGTATTAAAAAGCGGCAAAGACAAAGCCAAGTGTAACTAAGTAGCAGCGAAGGAAGGGGCGAAGTGTGTTGTGGTGAGGGGGTAACGGGGCGGGAAGTACGGCACTAAGTACGTGTATTCAAAAAAAAAGAACGACAAATGCAACTGACTCTGTGGCAAGTGGCTTACAGCTGATGCCGTTACTATTGCTATTGGTATTGGTATTGGTATTGGTATTCCCTTAACTTGGCCAAAAGCCTGACTATGTTAATATTGGTTTGCTACACAAACGAGATTGATTTCGGCATCCGCACACTTGACTTGAGTCGATTTAAAATCTTGCACCACAACAGCATGAAATATTCAAATGGTATTCAGTCAGCAGCACACACACACACATACACTCACACACACATAGAGAGAGAGAGAAAGTTCGATTTGTTTCGAGTGGCTCAAACAACTGTGTGTGAATCATGAAGAGTAAACGAAGTATTCGAAAAGCATCCAACGATACTTTGGGCTCCCAACAGGGAGCCACATCATCTGTTTGGTCTTAAGTGCGGTTGCAAATGTCAATTGGCCTTTTGGCCAAGACTGTAGACCGAAGACCAACGAACGAGTCCTGAAGACCGGTAACAGGCTGCATTTTAATTTGCCTTTTTTCCACTCGATAGTTGGGTAGGAGTGAGGAGAGGAGAGCAGAGGAGGGGAGAGGAGTGGAGAGGAGTGCAGAGAGAGGCAGTCGGAGAGCGTGCTGAAGAGATTGGCAAACGATGGCATCGATCTCGTTTTCTTATTTACATTAAAAGCTGTTTGCATTCACTTAAAAGGATAAGCAATGTCCTTTTAATGGGTTTCAAATTGAATAAAGGATTAAGTTGTTAGTTTAAAATTGAATTGTGTGCGCTCAAGTGTATGGCTAAGGCTACCGTTATACCCGTTACTTTTTCCAATTATTCCACGGGTCATACCTGAAATTTTGGGGTTAGTTTTTGACGGAAACAGTGTTGACAGAATTAAGTTGGCCAAAATAGGCAGACTGTTAGAAGTTTAGCTAGAAATAGCTAAAATTTGTTTAGTAATTTGCTTTAAAATTAATAAAATTTTAAACATATAATATAATATTTAATTATTGATTAATGTATTTAAAATAATTATGGTTAGTCAAGTCAACTTGAAAAGTTTTTTTAGACCCTGTACTCTAAAAAGAGTAGAGGGGTTTATTAAGTTCCTTTAAAGTATTTTTTTATACCAATTTTATTGGTAACATGTTAAAAAGTACAAGAAGTTTAATTTTTTAGAACTATAAATTATAAAATATTAATTTGACCTAGAAAAATACTTTATTTTATAACAAATACAAGAATATTTATATTTTTTAACCTATAGACTCAAAATTCTAGCTCAAAAATTCCTTTCAATTTTTAGAAATGTGCCCAAAATAGCCGTAATATTTTATATAAATGTCAAAACTTCAAGCTTGAAGCTATTTCTGTAATATAATATCATTAATTTTAAACAAATAACAACTTTAGCTATAAAAAAGCTAAAATATCAGCACTATAACGAGCTGACAAACTGACAAATTTCACGCCGCACATTTGACGCGTTTAACGACTGCTGTGAAAAACCAATAGAATTGATATCCAAAACACCGTGTACTAATTAGCAACGGCTTGCACATTACCAACATACCCGATCCAAACACATAAAAGTCCTGACAACGCGAATTGCGAATGGCAAATGGCGAACTGCGAGCTGCGAACTGCGAATTGTGAACTGTGAACTATGCGTTATGTGTGTGCGTGTTATGTTCGGGGTTGCCAACGGCAATTACTTGGCAATTTTGGGCAAATCAAATGGTTGCGAATGGATGTATTGTCATAACGACCACATGTAAGGATTTCCTACCTCGATAATGACCATGTTCGCAGGTGTTTGCTGCTTTGCTGCTTTGCTCATTTCCTGTCAGCGTAAACTCTAACGAGCACATTAGAGTCACAGGCAGCAGACAGCAGTCAGCAGGAAGCGGACAGCGGATCATGAGATACAATAAGTCACAATCATTTGAGTGGAAAACTAAGTTGAGTTTTTGGCCTGGTCTCATGCTGGCATAATTAAGTTTGCTCATTTTAAAGCTGCCAAGTGTTGGGTAGCCAGAGCTTAGTTGTTGTCTCATTTATATGATAACAAATTTGCTCATTATCCGTACAGAACACAGAAAAAACCAAAGACATTTGCCAAATGTCCTCCATTGCCTATTTGTTTTCGTTGTTGTCTAGGAAAATCCTTTGTGTGTCTACCATATTAAACAAGTAAGAAAGGCTACAGTCGAGCGTGCCGACTGTAAAAGACCCCGTACTCATACCAATGCCAATCATTGGCTACCAACCTGTGTAGTAAGCATTTTCCATACAAAAAAGAAAATGAAGAAGAACCTGATTGATTCCTATTTTATATATGTACATATGTATAATATGCACGGTACATAATTAGATTTCCTTACATGCCTTGTTTTAAAATTATGTTTTGCGTAAAAACAAATCTCGTGTTATAATTCAAAATGAATACTTTTAATTTAATTTGAAATTAAAAATAAAGTTAATAAAACTGTCGGCATTATATTAATTAATCTATATTGGAGTATTACAATGGATAGTATTTGCAATAAAAGTCTTTGAAACAAAAACATCAGCTTGTAATAGGGATGTGAATTGCCAAGAAAATACCGATATCGTAATTAATTAAAATATCACATTACGCGTTCGATATCGATATTATCTATAACAGACAATATAGATATCGACAAAATGACCAATTGTCGCATTCAATTATACATATCGTATTGAATATCGATATATTACATATCGTATGCATACATGTGCGTGCATCGTCCGTAGGCAGCGCTGTCGATACACAAGTAGCGAAAACGTTCGCTCACATGTTTATATGCTTCTGTCTCGCTTGCACACATGCATTGACATTGCGTGCAATTGTTAATTTTGTTACGTGTCTAGCTCTTTTGTTTATTGTCCGATTTGTATGCAACTTTCAGGATAGTTTGTTATACTCTGTCTCCAAACACATTTCAAATTACAACACCGTACGATAAGTGCAAATGCCTTAAAAATGGCATTGAAGTTTAAAAATTACTGCATTCTTGTGGGAAAACGGGGCGTGGCAGTCCAAAAATTTTAATGACAATGCATTTATGCTGTCTCTAGCAACCTACATACCAAAAATGGTATTCCTAAGTGCTATAGTTACTGAGATATTCGCTTAAAACATCAATTTTTTTGTAGGTGACCATAGTTATTTACAATTTGCGGAGGCGGTAAGGGGCGTGGCAAAGATTTGAAATAAACTTGATCTGCCTGACATAATGACGGACTTTCATTCTAAATTTGGTGGCTCTAGCTTTTGTAGTTTAAAAGATCCAGGTGTTCATACGGACAGACGGACAGACGGACAGACGGACAGACGGACATTGCTATATCGACTCGGCTGTTGATACAAGAATATATATACTTTATGGGGTCTGCCACGCCTCCTTCTGCCTGTTACGCACATTTCGCTTCAGACAAACTTAATAGACCCCTCTACTCTTTTTTAGAGTACGGGGTCTAACTAGTTTATTCCCCAGTGTATACCACAAGTGTTTGTGTATGTGTTTGGGTGTGTCTGTGTGTGTGTGATTGAGAAAAATCTGGCGCAACAAATGAAAAGCAGACATGAAAGGTGTAATTTCTAAGAAGGTAGCTAAACTGGACAGGGAAATAAATGGCATTTCAGCTAGTCCGTAATTGCATGACTTCATTTTGGTTGTAATGAGTTGGGAAAGTTGGCCAAAATGTACAAATAGACAAAGATTTAAAGGTGGCTTTGATGGCGTCTTTTGCCAAATGTGGCATGAACACACTGATTGACCCACTGCAAAAAGCTGAAACAGAAAACTGAAACCAACAACAGCTTCAGCTGCTCTAAGCACTTGAATTTGTTAACGTCTTTTGGCCAAAAGTCTTTGTGGCTCTTAACTCTTGCCTTGCGTATTAATTGCTTGAATTTGGGGGGTTTCTTATAATTACAGTAGTTTGTTTGCCTGTCTCTAGCTGAGTTTGTACACTGGTAATAAAGAACTGCTTTAAATTGTAAATTTTACTATTAAAAATTAACTTTTGTAAAGATAAATACAAATATTAAAGCTAAGAATGTTTTAATATTTTAATTACTAATATTTTTAATAACAATTTTAAGGTTTTTAACACCTTTTGTAACATAAATCTTCAAGTAGAAATCTTTTTGAACAGTGTAATGACTGTCTGTGTTGGTTTTAATTATGGCCCTGCTTTTGTTTTAACATGCTTGTAATGTCGGCTTAAATATGAGACACACATAAGCGGATGAAAAAGGGTATTCATAGCCAAGCAGCTCACATACAACAACTCACACTCCGAACTACTTCAGTCGTATGCTGATAGTTTTATGTTTGTCAGTGACAAGATGAAGAGGGGAAGGGGAATGAGAGAGGGTGAAGGGAAGGAACAACACTTTACCAAATTTGCGAACAATGCCAAGTCGCGTGGCGTTTTGTGGGTCCAACAACAATGAGAACTGCGACTGTAACTGATTTGCCAACGGCGCGCATCTAAGCGTGGTTCAACAACAACCCGCTCACTGCTCACCGCTGCTCGCACCCCACTCCCCACTCCCTGCTGCCTGTTTACCACTGCCTCCATCGACTTTCACGTACGCCACCGCCCACAGTATAAACAACTCAATTTGAATGCATTTAACCGCGTAATTGAGCCACGTGTTGGACGCTACGCGTGCGCTATTTGTGGCCAAATCCACCCGGGGCCAACAACACTACCCCGTGCCTCCTTCTCACTACCCCTTCCTCCTATGCCACAACAACCCCCGCCAAACTAAGCACGGCAAATTGCAAACCAATTGGCATGCAACTGGTCGGATAATGCGACTGGAATGCCCTTTTTAGTGCACGCTGTCGAGAAATTAGTGCGTAAATGTTTTCTCACCAAATAAAAATGAGCCAACATCGAAACGAGGCTTCGTCCTCGGTCTAAAACTCCAATTCGAACTTGGACTTTTGGGTTTGTGCCTCATTTCGTTGCGCTTGGCGGTGAATTAACTGCGAATTAGACGAGCACGCGTTTAATTTTGTTGAATTTGCAATGCTTTTCACTTGACAGGTAGCTAAACGATGATGAATTACTGCTATCATACGCTTGGGGTAGATCAAGCAGCTAATTGCTATACTTAAGACCGTGTCCTGATTTTGAGTCTACCAAATAATCCCAAGAAGCGTCTGTTACCTAATAGTTCCACGCTAAAATATGTTAGTTTTAAAGGCTGTAAATATGTTCAATTATTCTCTAATAAGCTGCAGCTAGTTTAAAGTTAATGTACCACTTATAATTTCAATTAATAAAGCATTTAAATAACGAAACTAAGCAGTTTTTGCAGCATATTATTATAAAAGTTGCGCGCAAAAGTATGCTTTGAAAAAATTAAGTCTTTACTGCAGCTCTCTTCGTTTGGTTCGCTGCCTTCGTCTCTGTCAGCGTCACTGCCTGCATCTCTGCCTGCGTCTCTCTTTCCTCTTTAGCTTTATATTAGCATACGCAAGACAAACGCGATCAGTCGCTTAGCTGCGTTCAACGAGGTAAGAGCTTCGCGTGCGTCTTCTGCTAACATTTTGCTTCTCTTTCTTACTTATGTTTCTACTTTTATAGCATTTCTTCAACATATAGCTGTAAATCGCCTGATAACACTGTTTAATATTAAGCTAACGAAGCTCCATTTTTAACTCCCCTTTCATGCCTTCTATTTAATTGACCATCAAAGTATCAAATGTAATTTTGAGCACAAAAGCAGTTTACAATTTTATTGCCACACAAAAAACACTAATAGCAGCTGTTAGAAAGTGTTATATTTATGACTCTCTCACTCTCTCATTTTCTCTCTTTCTTTTTTATCTCTCTGGAGTTTAGTAGCTCTGCTTCAATATTACATGAGCACAAATTGCAATTTAATCCACAGATGTCAGCATTGCGATCACTGTGACTCCTGTGTCGCAGCCCTTTTGCCCTCGCCGAGCACGTGCCTGGCTGTATACACCCTGTAGCCCTTTACCCCGCTACTGTATCAGCCCTTACTGCCGGTAGCATCCCACGAGCGTGTCAAGTTGAAAAATGGTATTAAAGTCACATTCACAATCATCAAAATGCGATTCGCTTGCAAAACAACAATGGCAATCCTGTTTTCCCTTCCGCCTCCCCCACACTCCTAAAACGACGCATCTTTTGACTCAAGACACATGTGGCAGGCGGTCTCATAGTCCTGCTCCCTGGTGACACTTTAGCGTTTCCTGCCCCCCACTTCCGCATCCGCTTCATCAAATGCGCTGCGCAAATCTGTCATATAGAACTTTGGCAAAGGGACTCTTGGGAGCTTGTTTATGTCAAGCTCTGGTCATAATTTATACACGCGACGCCAGGCGACTCATGCGGTACAAGCATACACTGAGAAAAACAGTCTAAAATTTAAGCTTCATATTAAAAATTTCTTTTAGGTTCAAGTTTTTTTAATTTCCCGTATTTTTCTCAGTGTACACACATCCTCTGTTTGCCAATGGGCGTGGCGTGCTTGTTAAAGTTTAATTGTCACGCTATGATACAAATAGAAGCGAAAAATGCAGCCACAAATTGTGAACTAAATGAACTAAACTAAGTCACAAGTTGATCAAGTACTCGCAATTAGACATTCCACTTGCCAAGCGAGATCCGCTATTATCTATCCCTCCTCTCTCCATCCATCGCTACTGCCTTTAACGGGGAGTTATCTATGCTCTGCCAGCGTCGCTTTGGCGTGCACTCAGTCGCGAAATTGTCGCCGGCGTCGAAACCAAAGCCAAAGTCGAAGTCGTCGTCGTCGTCGTCGTCGTCGTCGTTGTTGTTGTCGTCGCAACGCGGCAATCCAAATTCAATTAAACAAACACAATAAGTTTCGATAAAGCTGCGCTGATAAGCACAGTAAACTAAATATTCGCATAAAATTTACTACACACTAGCAGAGCAGAGCAAGAGAGCGAGTGAACGAGCAAAAGAGCGGTAGTGAGAGCGGGAGCGCAAGAGTAAAAGGGCGTGTGCGAGAGTGTGACAGCAAAGCTTGCATGAGGGTCGGTCTGTAGAAAAGTCAATGGTGCAGATTAAATGTTGCCAGCGTGCCACACACACACACACACACACACACACACACACACACACTTACGCTCACGCACACTCTCACACACACGAACACTTTGAAATGAAGTATGCGTAATCTGCAGCAATTCAGGCGCAAAAAAAGGTTCTCGTAAAATACGTAAACACAAAACAGAGCAGAGAAAAAAAAAAACGAAACAAAACAAAACAAAATAAAGAAGGAATCCAAAATAAGTCGCATAAAATAAAATTCAAAGTAGTTTAGGCAAAAGACCCAAAACAGATATAGAGAGAGTGCGAGTGAGATGGAGAGTGAGTGGGGGTGACAGCGAGGCAGAGTAGGATAGCAGACAACTTAATTGCGTGAGTGTCGCGTTTTGATTCTGCATTGAAATAAAGAGAAGAAAAAAATTACAATGAACAGTTAGAGCTGTCACTCACTCTACATGTTGTTGTAGTTGTTGTTACGGTACTTGTTGTTGTTGTTCTTCGCCTTTTTCTTTCCGTTGTTGTTGTTGTTGTTGTTGACGGTGGTGCGAAATGCTTAAAATGGGATTTGCTTAGAATTGGAAAGCAATTGTCTTGGATTTGCGTTTAGCCGTTTTCCAGCCAACTCCATGGCCAGTGCCAAGTAATAAGGGTAAGACGGTTAGCGGGTAAGTGGGTTAGAAGGGGAAGTGGAGTAACAGGGTCAGGGTATAAGTGGGCTAAGGATAAGGGTAAGTATTACTTTAAGTGGGCAGGCGCCTCGTTAATTTATCGTTTCACTGATTTGTTTGTGTGGCTGAGCAGCAAGTGTGAAACACATTACAATAAATTGCATTTAGTTCGTTTGATCATTAGATACTTTTAAATGTTTATGGTAATAGTGTAGTATTTTTTAGAAGGCTAACTTAATTGGGAGAGGAGGGAGTGAATATCTATAAAACTTTAGGGTGGAGTAAGGAGCAAAGGTCGAGAATAATGAGTATTGTACTCAAAATCAAAAGTAATACTTGACTTGGAGCATTCTTTCTAAAGTTTCTCACATAAAAAATGTGTATGGAAGCCTTTACTTAATACATATATATGTACATATATGTACATACATATATAACTTACAAATAAAATAAATTTAAATTCTTGCCTTTAGTCTGTAGTCTGTGTTATCCCATATAATGTTACTTCTGATAGTCTCCGGTGTATTTGCCATATTTCTCTGCCAATTTCATACCATATATGGTAGGTCACGCCTACATCAGACTGCTTTATACTCATTTCTTGCATCTAATTTCAAAACAGAAATACATTTTTTTAATACAGACCCTAAAAGCTCAACATTTTATTAATCAATTGCTTGATTTAAAGCTGTACCTTCATTAACAGTTGAGTTCTCATGGCGAACTTATACGAAATCTCTTACTAAAAGCTCTAAAATGTGAGTTAATGCAGTCGTTGCAGCTAAAATTAGCATTTAATTGTATGCAAATTAAACTCCACAATCACTTCGTGGCTCTCTGTCTCTGTCACTCTCACCAGCTTCTCCTCTCTCTCACTTGCTCTTTCCCACTTCTGCTCGCTCTGTCTCTCTTAGTCTCATTCGCAGTTTGCTGAATAGTGTGCAAAATGCGCTCACATGTCTGCAGTTGAATAATTTAGTGACTTACATTTACAGAAATTAACGTACACCTACACACACACACACACTAGTACTAACACACATGTACCCACATGAACTCATGCATAATATGTACATGTGAGTGTGTGTGTGTGTGTGTGTTTGGGTGTGCTTCAAATAGGATTTGTGCGACTAATTGCAAAGTACTTAAGCAAAAGCTTAAAACAAATGTAAAAGCAAATTTTTAATAAATTATTTATGCAAATGTTCATTGCAGAAAGTGAAAAAAAAAGAGTCACAGACAGTGGGGTAGTTGGTGGGCGTGGCTACGTGACTGCTTTTGCCCACGAATGCAATCAAAAATGTTGTGTCGCGTGGCTTTTCACACAGTGCTCAGCTCAGGATTGGGTGCGGTGACGTAATAGATATAAAAGGATTTCCGCCGTATCCTTGTTTATTTGTTTACCTCGCATCAATGGCTGTCAACGGCAGTAGCAGTCGTAGTCGCAGTCGCAGTCAGTAACTTCTGCATTCTGAATCCTGGTCATGCGTAGATTTCTGTTTCAATTATGCACTGGACAGAGGAACAACAGGGACAGCGAGGACAGGGAAGACAGCGAGGACAGCGAGTACAGAAAGCACCAAGGAACCGAGTAGTTATTATAATATCAATGGGCTCGAGGTGTGTTCCCGTGAATTTATTCATTTGTCTCTCACTCACTCTACCTCTCTCTCTCTCTCCTTTACCCTCTTTCTCTCCCTCTCCCGCTCGCTGTCTGTTTTGACAACCTCGCAGCGACTTTTGGGTATATTTGGTGCTTATATGCCTCGCATTGTATCACACAAATCGGATTAAGAAATTTCGTATTCGTTTGCCACATAATTGAATAGCTCTGAGTGTGACTCCGAGTGTGCCAGTGAGTGTGTGTGCCAGAGTGTGTGTGTTTGTGTGTGTGTGTGTGTACAAATGAGAAGCAAATTTAAAATTTTACACTTGACTTAGCTTTGTTGTCCTGTCATTTCACACGCTCTGCCCAGGAGAGACAAGAAGAGAAGACAGTGTGCAAAAGAGAGAGACAGAGAATTGTCTCTGTCACTCTGTCTGTCCTACTGTCCAACTGTCTGTCCAACTGTCTGTCCTACTGTCTGTCCTACTGTCTGTTAGCTTGTTTTTCTGTGTGCGCCATGGCGATAAATTGTTTTTGCCCTACCCCAAAAAACAGCTGCAAAAATTTCTCTCATTTTTTTTCTTTTTACACTTTTATAATATTTATTTTAATTTAAGTTTTTGGTTTTTTATTTTTTTGGTTTTGATTTTTGATTCTGCTTGCCACTTAGCTGCTAAAAATAATTACATTTAATTTTATTATTATTAATTTGGCTGCTTTTCTTAGCTTGTTTTAGCTTGTCTTCGGCTTTAAGTTATGCGCTACAATGTGTGCTATATTTAAGTTATATTTTAATTATATATAGTTAAATATTTAAATATTTAATATGTTTTTTTTACAAGAACTATTTACAGGTGCGATGACAACATTTAAAGCGTTTCGAACATTTACAATGCGTGCTCAAGGTGCCTCGCCCAACAAACCCAAAGCGGCTCCCATGCCCGACTCTAAACCTGATTCCAGCTCCGTACTCCTACCAGTTGCCCCCACTCCTTTGGCACGCTTATCGAAGAGTTGCAACAAACGCTGTTGCATCTTGCAATTTTATGAGTGCGAGTGACTCAAGTGATGAGCACCCAGGGGATGGAAGTAGGGTCCGTAGGGGGGATAGGGTACGGCATGGGGATAGAGCAGACTGCTGGCATAGGCGCCAGGACCAAAGGATCCTCCAGCTGGTGGCGGCAACGTCGGACTGTTAACATCCATGCCGGGATTCTGTTTTTTCCACTTGGTGCGACGGTTCTGGAACCAGATCTTCACCTGCAAAAGTCACCATTGAGTTAATAGCAGTTCAGGGAAATTTCCAGCTAAATCCCGCTTACCTGTGTCTCCGTCAGACTCAAACTTAAAGCCAAGTTAAGACGCTCGCAGACACTCAGATAACGCGTCGTCTTGAACTTGTTCTCCAACGACACGAGCTGCTCGTAGGTAAATGCGGTGCGTGCACGTCGCGGTTTGGAACCACCGCCACTGCCGCCACCGCCAGATTTGCCATCGCCATTGCGACTGCCACCTTTCTTGGAGTCCGTCTCACTGCTGGGATCATCAATGTCGCTGCCATCATCACACATATCATCCTGATCCATGTCATTGAGATCCTGAGCTGCAAAATGGAAACGGAAATAAATTTTATTTTTTTTTGCCTGTGCGAACATTTCATCATCAATCAAACGATGATTCACCCAGGAGACAATGCCAGTTTTGGGTGAGGGTGAAATCAATCACATTGTGAATTAATTGGAATTTTTGTGTTTGGGGTGGGGGTGGGGGGAGGGGTCACATGTGTCTGCGTTTTGAGGGCGGAGGTCAGCGTTGGGTCAGCGTGAAATGGTCGTGGAATTGATGGCAATGATACGGCAATCAAAATTCAATTAAGCCTACCACTGTCCAGCTTATAGGCCATGCCAACTGCGGCATTTTGACCAGCGGCAGGTTTCAGCCTATCCATTACTACACTGAAAACAATTGAAAGTATGTTTAAGCTTGGAGTTTTTAGTCTAAGCAGATGATCCCAGATATTGTTATTACATGAAGAATCAAAATTTCTCCATTTGTTTGTCAGTCGAGTGATCTGTTCTCCAGGACTTATGGACTTGATGACGTCATCAAACAACTTAGTTTCTAATAACTTTTTGATTTTTAGACCCCGTACTCTAAAAAAGAGTAGAGGGGTCTATTAGGTTTGTTTGAAGCGAAATGTGCGTAACTGGAAGAAGGAGGCTTTTCCGACCCCATAAAATATATATATTCTTGATCAGCATCAACAGCCGAGACGATATAGATATGTCCGTCTATCCGTCTGTCTGTCTGTCCGTCCGTATTTCCGTCTGTCCTTCTGTATGACCACCTGGATCTTCTAAACTACAAGAGCTAGGGCCACCAAATTTGGAATGAAAGTCCGTCTATAATGTAAGCAGTGCAAGTTTATTTCAAATTTTTGCCACGCCTCCCACCGCCCCCGCAAATTGTAAAAAACTATTTTCACATCACCATAACTTGAAAACGACTAGAGCTAGAGAGACCAAATTCACACATTATGTGTATGGTACCATTGTTACTGTCCTCACCAAGTTTGAACCGGATCGGACAACTATAGCCTATAGCTCCCATAGGACAAATCGCTCGAAGATTGGTGATTTGCACGGAAAAACGAGCACTAGAAGGAGTACGGGGTCTTTTACAGCCTGCTTGCTCGTCTATAGCCTTTCTTACTTGTTATCTATCAGATAGACCAAACCCAAACCCTTTTGGTTTAATCTTCGATACAACTCAGCAAGTGCTTAGGCTTGGATTAGAAACTGCCACTTAAACTTGTTAACAAATTATACAACATGATAAAAATACGTTTATTTTAACCCTTTTTTGTTGGCCAGAAACTTCTACACGAAAAGTTACTTCAAAAACTGTCAACCCCCATCAAAGGGAGCCGCAAAGTAACTGAGAGGGAAAGGGAAGAAGGAGCGAAAGTAAGGGAGAGTGGAGAACACAGAACTCGCAGTGCTGTAAAATGCATTTGGCTGGTAATTGGTCAACATGATTGGCCATGTTTGCATGTAATTAGCCTGGCCAGTTGGCTGCCTAAAAGTGCGCTACAGACAGCGCGCCAATTAAACAGAAAATTAACATGAACGCTTCATTTAATATTTAACGAATTTACTGGTGATGCAATGGGCAACGAGGAACCTGCAACATGGTATATGCTACGTGCAACATACAGACATGCTACGTGCAACATATCCTTTCAAATGCAAATGATTCGCACTCGCACTGGTAAATGGGCTGTGGAGTGTTTACAGCCACTTTGATATGCATTAATGGCACATTAGATGCTCGAATCTGCCGATCAATACACACACACACACACTTACACACACACACACACACACAGCCCTTGACTGGTTTCGTTGCCAACTCTAACGGCGCTGATTGACCACAATTGGTTTGAGTCAATTGAATTAACAGCGCCGTGAACTCATGCCAATCATTACACACACACACACACACAAACACACACACACACACCCAGTCCGCTTGTAGCAGACGTTTAATGTGTTGGCAAACAAACGCGAAAAAGTCGAGAGTCCCGCAGACAGTGGAGCAGGAGAAGAGCTCTTTCTGTTTTGGCCAAAAAGGGCTGGTAATTGAGCCTTATAAACAACCGCAAACGCAACCTCAGCTGGTTTATAAGCGTTGCAGCAACAAGCAATGGCAGGCGGCAGTCGTAGATGGACTTTAACTAACTTTCTGTGCAACATAGCGTATGAGTGATGTCTGTCTAGCAGCAAAGTGAGTACGGAAATAATCAATATTTTAGTTGGTAAAGAATTCTATATCAAACAAAAATAATATTTATGAATATTAAGTAGAGTGTTAAGGTTTATAGAAGTGTACTAAATTTATAGGGTATTTACAGGATATTTTTAAAGAGCTCTTTGTTTAGAAATACAAATTTAATGGATCGAGAAATTTTCAGTTGCTCTGAAGCTTATCCTAACCAGCTTTCTAAATTGCCCCTCCCACTGTTCCACCCCCTTTCTTATCACTTGGTGGCTTATGTGGCAGTTGTAAAATAACTGTAGTTAATTATAATTACGCCGAAAAGCACTTCATAAGCAATTTTGATGATATGGCTCGTCGAAGATAAAGCGACGTTTATGGAAGCACAAAAGCGCAGACAAGGCTCATTTACCAACCCACAGAAACGTACATATATACAAACACACACACACACACACACACACACCAACACATCACATATAGACCCTCTCGAGAGGCTTGTTGGTGCAATTTAAAAGCCAAACTCGTCACCCCCCTCGGGTTCAACAGCAACAATTTAAATTAAATCGACAAACGGGATGGGAAGTGGGGAAGAAGTTGGGGAAATGGTGGAAGTAAGGGTATACGAGAAAGGAATATACTTTAATAAATTTTGACAATTTTTATAAAATTTATTTTTAAGATTTATGTTTTTTAAATAGTCAGTAAGTTTTGTATAAAATATTTATGTGGAAATTTAGTATATTTAATGTGCCAAAAGGTAAGTAAATTTTCTAAGCACAAAGTTTTCTTTAAGGAACTAAGATTTGGTTAGAGAAAAAAAAAAAATTATTAAGAACATAAAATTTCTGTAAATGGAGATCACATCGTGATTTGAATAACATCTTAAACAAGATCAGGTAGCAGCAAAGTACTCACTTTATAAGACACATTAATATAAAAATATTTTTATAAATTTGCCGATTCAATTTTTCTTTAAAACAATAAAAACTCTCATAAAAACTCTTTCAACCAAATCGGTCCGGTTAAACATGAAAATTTTTTAGTTGCATCAACAAGATCAGAGGAAATTTTTTCGCGTATTAGGGGTGTTCGCTTATCAAAGGTGTCTGTTTAAAGAGCTTTTGGCATAGTTGTATCATTTATTCTGGGTAATAGTTTTGCACAGTGTTGTATCAATTTGTCTACTAAATGGCATTAAATATCTTAATATTTTGTAAATATTATGTAGGAGAAATAATAATAAATTCTTAAAAAAGTGTTGAGATCCAAAACTTCATACCTTTTAGAATATAATGACTAAGTGTTAATCTATTCCTAACGGTATGGTTGTATTCTTAAATTTAAGACTATATTTTTTAACAAATAATGTTTCAGATGTTAGAAATTGTTCCTTTTTATCAGTGTAGTCAATATACTTAACTTCTTGGTAAGAGCATAACACAAGCAAATAAACAACGTACAATTTTAAGCCATAAACTTAATTATGAAATCTGAGTGTTAATTACCACCACCAACGCATAATTTACACCAAGAGAGAGGGAGAGGGAGAGAGAGAAAGAGAGAGGGAGAGAGAGAGAGTGAGTACGACCCTTACATGCTGGGGAGCTCTTACAAAATAGCTTTTAAATTTGGGTTCTGCGTGACATTCATGGAACGCCATTGTCGCAATCATTATAATCGCATACGCTCGGCCAATGCGGCCCCGGGGAGCATTTGTCGTCTCATTTTGCCATTTTCATAAAATAATAAATGAGTTGCTGATGACGGCGTGTGCTATATACATACATATATATATAAAAAGAAAAACTCAACGAAAGAAAATGCAAAATTGTCGCACAACTTTTGGCCAAAAAACATTTACAGAGGCAGAGATAGAGTGGCAGGACTTCCGGGTAAAAGTCTCCCCAGGAGCACAGTCTGAGAGCAATACCAATACATGCATACAAAGTACCGCTATATATACACGCTATACATGCAGCACTGCGTGTGTGTGTGCGAGTGAGAGAGCAACAGAATTGCTGAGTGCTGAAAAGAATAAAAGTTTTCGCAGCCATTTTACTTTTTTGGGGGTTGTTGGCTTGCCCTTTTTGGCCATGCCCACCCACATTTAAATGTTGCCACATAACCATTTTATTCCAAGCCCAAACTGGAGAACAACCGGGGGCTTGTGGGCGGGGTTGGCCGCCCTCTCACTTAGTTATCGCTTGTTTTTTCATATGACTTTTGGGGCGCGTTTTAGCTACAGTTTCCCGGGTTTTTGGCCATAACCCAGCTAGCCTAGCTAGATGTAACTGTTTTTTTTTTTTTGTGTACAAGTAGTATCCATGTTGTTTTTATATCGTATATATTCCCCTTAACTTTCAGTCAACTTCAATGTTATTGTGTACTCTATACATAAGTAAATGTATTTTGTTTTGTGGCTTTCGTCGCTGCTTTTAGTGCATTTACTTTTGACTTCGAGTGAGTTGTTAATGTTGTTGTTGTTGTTTGTTCTGCAATTTATATGAAATGCAAATTGCTATGCGCCTAGCGCGCAGTGTGAATGAATGGCGCCTTAGAGACCAAGCTGGCGTATGCGTAATATTTATAAAATATTTAACAAAATGCACATTGTCAATGAAATGAACAGAGGAGAGAGGGAGAGGTAGAGGGAGAGGGAGAGAGGGGCAGAGACTACTGACTACTGCCCTGTCATAAAATCTAATTAGTCACAAAGACAAAAGGCCGCATAATTACGCTAATTTAAACAGAAGCGACCAACAGCAACATTAGCACCTCCCAGACCATAAAATTAAGTGCTGTCACTGTCACTGTCGCTGTCGCTGTCCCTCTTTCTCTACCTATCTCTCTCGCTCTCTCCTTGCTCTCGCTCTGTCTCTCTTCTGCTGTGATTGTTCACGTTGTTATTGAAGCGGCTAATGAATGTGCGGTAATTAAGTACCTTGCTAATTAATGACTACAGCATCACCAAGCAACGAACAATCGTTGAATCATAGGCCGTTATACGCTGCGTATACGTGTTGTAAGCAACTTTACCTCCGCATTTGCGTTTGCTGTAAACTTGAACTGACTAAATAAACTGCCAGTAACAATAACAACAACAACAGTAACAACAACCAGCATCATTATACTCACTGGTCTAACTGTCTGTCAGTCTGTCTGTCTTTTTGTCTCCCTTTCTGTCCGACTCTCTGTCTCTTAGTCCTCTTGTTGTTGGGGTCGTTGGCGCGTCCATTCAGTCTGTTTTATTAGCAGTTATGTTCGAGTGGTACGACACCACAGCCACCATCGACACCACCTACACACCACCAACACAACCTCCAGCACCTTCAACCATTTGCAGCGCCATTGATGAAGTTAATTGTGTTTTATTAACACAAACACAAATGGACAAACAGCAAACAGTAACAACAACAACAACAATGGCAATGGCCGATAATTTGCTGCTGATAATGATGTTGTTGTTGTTGTTGCTGCTGTTGTTACTCTTGTTGTTGTTGTTGTTGTTTTGCTGTGCGCCATTTCCAGTGTTTATAATTTCGTACATAAGCGCTTACCGAAGTGGCCAATAAACTGAGTGTATTGTTAGTCTGTCTATGTGTGTGTGTTGGTAATGCTGTGGTTGTATCTATGTGTGTGTGTGTGTGTGTAACTGCCACTTTTAGACGAGTGAATTGCTGACAAGTTGTGTGTGGTTATTGTCTGTTCTGGCTGCTGATATTGAATACACTCCCATATTGATTAAAGAACAACAAACTTACAAACTGACTAGCAGGATTTGAGGTGATTTAAAATATATATATTGCAACTAAACAAGGAGAAAATTAATATTACAACAAATAAGTAGAGAAGAAAAGGCTTGAAACAAATTTTAAAAATATTTAGATATAAAAAACACAAATTTTAGCTGCTATTTTCTACTTTGGCTTACTCCAAGACTTAAAAAATTCAAATTTTGGCTAAATTTATTAGAATTTTCAACTTCTTTTAACAGTTTTTAAAATGCATAAAGGATTTGTTAGCATCATATATTAAAAACTGTTAAAAATAAGTATTGAGTTCTGTCTATGTTATTAAGTAATTAAGCAGAACTCTTAACACCACTTATTTAGGTCTTAAATCAAAATGCAAAATATATTTATTAATTTTATTAGAACTTCAAATAAAATGCAAAATATATTTATTAATTTTATTAGAACTTCAAATAAATTTAAAATAATATTTTTGTTTCTAATATTTTAGAGGTTTTATATTTTAGTCTTTTATTCTTTAGTTTTAATATGTTAAAATTGAATATTTTAATAGTATCTACATCGAGTTGACTATCAACCGACATATGTCACAATGCAGACAGTTTCTTCAATGCTTCAACTCATAAAAACTCTAGAAATCGTATTCCTAAATATATTTAAAATATTCTATACTTTCTACTGAACTCATTTAGACTTCCAACTAACTGCTCATTAGCACTTCTGGTCCCTGAAATGTCTTTCCAGTATATAAAGACTTTAAAAAGATTTATTTCAAATTTATTTCTTAATCAAATCATGACCAGAGTTCAAACAAACCACAACGAACATTTTGTAGCGCTTGAATCTTTACTTTCTTCCTGTTGTTCCATTTCCACTTCGCGCATAATACAGAAATTTATACTCCATCTCTTTCCCCCCTCTCATTCCAGTCCCTCTCTCTATCCGCTAACTTTTGTACTATCGTTTATTTTGGCGCTTTGCAGCAGCTTAGCAATGATACCCTCACCTCTTTGCTGCCCTGCTCTGCTGCCAGTCCCTGTCCAATGCCACGCCTCTCCATTGCCAAATGCATCACAACAACTTCAATCAAATTTGCAAATTTTTATTTGAGCAATTTCTTTGCAGCGAGCCAAGCATGAAAATCAATTAATTTTCAGCAAAAATGTTAGCCAACAGCTCACAGGAACAGCACACAAAAAAAAAGTAGAAATAAAAAATAAGCAACTAGATCTAAAAGCCAAAAAAAAAATCAGAAAGAAAACATAAAACTGAGCAGAGCAAAGAAAAAAAAGGTAAAAGAAAATATCGGAAAATTCCACAGAGCAATTGCTTTTCCCAATTAAAACATCAATCAATCAATTAAAACAAATTCCATGGAAAATCCCTGTTGAATATGAGTGCAGATTTCTTTCTAAACAAGTTTTGCTCGGTTTGTTTGCCCGGTGAATATACGCAAAATATAAATGCTTTCAAACTCAGACTGTTAAAAGCCCATGGCTACCTATACGTGTGTGTCGGTGTGTCAGTTTGTGTGTGTGTGTGTGTGTTTGGGTGAGTACGTGACTTGCGCCTGAAAGCAGGCAACACAAAATCTCTGCCATTTCAATATGGCAAATTCTCTTGTGGACTGTGGGTGGGGGGTGGTTAGGGGGAGTGGCTAAAAAAAGCAAGTAATATGAAAATCAAAACATACAAAAATCTACATACCACCCTCAAGAACAACAGAACAGGGTCTAAAATACATTTCCTAGAACATAACAGAAAAAAAGTTGTTTGGTTCTAGGTAAAATCAATTGGGAATGGGGTCAATGGTGTAAAAGAGTAGAGTTATGGAAATGTCTAAGCCGAATAGGGTACATATGGTAAGTCTAGTTATTTTTGAAACATATTATATATATTCCGATAGAAAATTATTACTTTCAAGTTACTTTCCATAGCCTTAAACGAATAACTATCTGTCCAAATTTAGTACCCTAATCAGTTAAAATTTCATCCCCTTCTTAAAATAACATAAACCCCAAGATTCTCTTAGACACTCACCAGACATATCCTCGCTGTGCTCATCATCCAACTGCTCGTGCATTTCATCATCCCGCTCGTAGCTCCACTGACGCGGATGTCCAAATCCTGGCGATGTTGCTGGCAGCTTTTGTCCCGTGAATTTGTTGGGATCCAGAATGTTTTCCACGGAGAATGCGAGTCGCTTTGTGGCTGCCTCTCTGTCGCTGCCAGCGCTGGTGGAAGCTGAGTTGGCATTGCTCACGCTGCTGGCCACGGATCGTGTGAGATCAACGGGACAGACCTGAGAGGGGAAGGGGTTAAAAGAGAGGAGTTTATGTTATTAAACTCACAAAAGGCGATGTACTTAATATAAACCTATTCTTTGATTATAGCTTGCTTTTTTTAAGGTAATATTTCAAAAGTTATTAAATAAACAATTAAAAGGCAGTTAAAATTTACTTTAATTGAGAAATCAGCTTGAAATATTAAATTTAAGTATACATTATCTAACCCGATCTTAATTGTTGAAACATATTCCAATAACAGGCGTTCTTCAATCAAGTGTTCTCCAGTCCGTTTTAGTATATAAGGTATTGAAACACTTCTAATATTGTTTATGATTCATTTCAGCACAGAATAATGAATTATTTCCGGGATAAAAATTATCCTATACTATACCAGAAGATCTCAACACCTCAAATAGTTAGAGACACCAAACCAACACTTGCTTTAAAACAAAGTTTGCTTAAAATCCTCAAAAAAAAAGTTGGAGAATCACTGCTATTAACTACATATTCTGCACTCCCCCAGTAACTAAGACAGATTGAACCCACACTATATGCTATAACTATTATATACTATATTAATATGTTATTATATAATACTATACTATATATTTTATATGATTACCTTATCAATATATGAATAAAAGTTAACATTCTCATCTTATTTCACAGTCCCATTTGCTCAACTGCTGTCTTTTGTACTTGTCTGTTCAACTTACCGAGGGCGCACTGTGGGAACCGGAGCCATCGTTGCTGTCCTCATCGTTGCCATCAACGTTGAGCTCCTCGCTGGTGTCGCTGCGTGCATAATTAGCAGCTGCGATCTGCCGCGAAGTGGCCGCTGCTGCGGCTGCTGCTGCCGCCAAGCCACCCAGTTGTATTCTGAAACCGTAATCACTTAAATCGCGGCCAGTGGGCGAGGCAGAGGCGGAGGCAGAGGTGGAGGCGGAGATGGAGTTGATACTGCTCGAAGCCGTGCCAGAAACAGAGGCAGAAGCAGAAACAGCGGCGCTGGTTGAGACTGAAGCGGAGTTGGAACTGGAGGCAGCTGTGCTGGTAACTTGACCATGATTGGAGCGTGCAGCCACCGCAGCGACCAGTTTAATGCGCTCCAGATCCATGTCATGGCTGGTGCTGCTGCTGCTGGGACTGTTCTGAAGCTGCAGTGACTGTTGTGGTTGTGCCGGTGGTGGCAGCGCGGGGGAACCAGTTCCCGGAACCAGTTCGGAATGTGTCGTCTGAGTGGGCGAAGTGGGTGGCGACAGTGGTGATGTGGCAGGCGATGGTGGTGCGGTGGTGCCACTGCTCGGTGCACGCAGCTGATACACAGCAGGCAAATGAGCATGTGGATGTGGATTGGGGTGGGGATGAGGATTGGGATGTCCGTGTGCATGTCCTGACTGGTGATGGTGATGATGGTGCATATGCTGCTGATGCTGTGCTGCAGCTGCTGCCAGAAACTGTGGATTCTGCAGCAGATGTGGATGATGCTGTAGCAACGCTGCATGCGGATGCTGCAGTGGCTCCGGACGCGCCAATTGCCGCACCGCACTTAGTTCCAACAACTTGCGTTGCTGCGCAGGCAACGAGAAACCACCAACACTTGCAGGCGGTGACTGCGAACGACGTGCACCGCCACCGCCACTGCCGCTGCTGCTGTTGTTGTTGTTGTTCAAACTGCTGTTGTTGTTGTTGTTGTGGAGCTTTTCTTTGTCCACCTCCTCGTGCGTGGGACTTAGGCGACTGAGCAGACCCGCTTCCCCCGTCATTTGCTTAAGTCTCTCGATGGAATAACGCAGTTCCTGCTCCTGTTTGGCTGCAGCTCCACTGGCGCTGATTATAAACTTGGGTATTTTGGCTGGCAACACACTGGCCGCACTCACTGTAATGTCACCACTTGTGACATTAGCCAACTCTGGTGTGGCATTGGATTTGGGTGAATCGGGATTAGAGTTGGGACTCATGAGGCCACCGACGGCCGTGCTCTGAGTACCAATATTGTCACTTGGTTTTTGCACTGGCGATTGCAGCATCACCATTTTTAGACACTGTGTCTCTTTGGGTGCTTCTTCTTCTACCACTACTAATTCTTCTTCTTACACTTCTTGCTCTTCTTCTAGCTTAACTTGCTGTACTTTATTCACTTGTTTCACTGCCCGTTCTGAGTCTTTGCCGCGTCGTGTTGTTGTCACCTTGATTGCAGCCAATCGACTGTCACTGATGCCGTCGCGTATTGCTGCTTAACGCTGCGATTTCCTGCGCGTAATCCGTTTCAAAGTGGAGACTGACAAACAAAAAAAAAATACGAAACGAGGGTTGCTACAGCTGCTGATGGCCCCGTGGCAAAGTCAAACTAAATGGAAAGTGAACAAATCTGTTGCGGCGTCTGTTCTGCTACAGAGGCTGCTGCTACTGCTGCTGCTACTGCTGCTGCTGTGGTGTTGTTGGTGGTGGTTTTTGAGTGAAAACTCATACACAAGCGCTCTCTTTCACTCACTGTCGTTCGCACTCTGTCTCTCTTTGGCATACGCCCACTGCATTTGAGTGAAGTGACTCCTCCTTTTCGCTCAGTGTTGGGTTTTTTTCCTAGCTGCTGCTAATCTCGACTAGCATCTAATGATTTAATTTGCCTTGTACTCGTTAGCAAGCGTAATGGTCTGTTCTTGGGTCTTAGCCACATTGAGACAAGCGCTCTCTCTCTCACACTCCCTCTCTCTCTCCCTCTTTTGGTATACTTTGTCCTGCTCCAACTCGTTTATTTGGAGTATTACATAGTTTTTCACTCGCTTGAATTGCCACCCACAAGAATTTTTGTCGCTCGAGGATGTGAGTAATTGTCAAATTATTTAGCGCAAAATTTGTTTGCTTATACGCTTCGTTGGCTACAAAATGGATCTTAGCTTTTTATATATTTTAAATGTTAGCTCTTTTATGGCATATACTCGCATGTGTGTACAAATTTCTCTTATTGTTGTTGTTTTTCCTTTTGCTTATGCCTGGTTTGTTCTTAGTCATATATGCATGAATGCTTTGTGCTCTTGTGGCAGCGTCTAAAATGGCCAACAGCCAACAGTCAACAGCCAACTGCCAACATGGCCAACAACAGCATTTTCATTTGCCAATTTTTGTTCAGCTTCATTGAATTTTGCACTAATTTTAATTTCTAATCAGCTTAGTTATTAGTTGTTAATTTTAGTCAAAGGAATTTAAGAAAAATATTAATTTTTTAGCTTTTTTAGCTGTTTTTTTTTTGCTATGTAAAACTCAAAATTTATCACAGCACAAAACTCAAACCGCCCACAACACACGCCCTGCGCTCTTTAGATGAGTCGCTCTCTCGCGCTCCCTCTCTCTCTCTCTCTTACTGCTCTCTCTCTCTCTCTCTTTGCTGCTTCTCAGTTTGCAGAATATTTTAAATTGAACAAAAATTTATATGCGCTTTGCACAGACAATTTAATATCGCATCCAATTTGCGGTTTATACGCATCGCATCAGCGGCCCGCATGGACAATGATCATAATCATGTTGGTGCTGATGAGCAGAGGGGGGTGGAGTGAGAGGAAGAGAGACACTGTGAAAGAGAGAGAGAGAAAGCTAAGTGGATGTCCTGACAGCCTGGTTGGTGCTCTGCTTATGTTGTTGGGTCTGAGCGCACAATGGGGCGTATAAGTGACATCGTTAAGTGGACGCAGGAAGGCGAGGACGTTGCTTAATGAACTTCAACGGCATGCCCTCCCCTACTCACCCACCACTATCCCTATTTTTAAGCTTATTTTTCTGCTTCCCTCTCATTTTATTTTCTTTTGACTTTGGGCCAAAGTAGGAGCCTGATCGGGCGCTGTTGGCAGCTGGGCGCTCGTTAGCGCTGCTCGGCTTCGGCTGCTCTATAATTAACCACAAAATGAGAAGAGACGGCATTCTTAATGAGCAGCTTGTTATGCCATTTCCGTTTTAATTACTTTTAAGATGCTTGTTACCAACACCAGCAGAGGCAGAGGCGGAGGGAGAGGCAGAGGCGGTGGGAGAGGCAGTGGCAGCGGAGGCAGCATCAGCTCAGCGCTTTAATTGGTCCATTGATGAAGCCGAGTGTGTATTACACCCACACACACATACACATACAAATATATACCACATACTGTAGTGTGTGTGTGTGTGTGTGTGTGTGCACTGTGCAAATTGGCTGTGCGTTTTGCTCAGTTTATTTTACGAGGCCAACGAGCTAAGCAGCTTTTTCACGCTTCACTGACAAAGCATGGCCAAAATGTGGGCTATGTAGTATGGCCATAACTTATATATATGCATATACATATATTTTAGGGAAAGATGTGCTTGTTTTGTGGCAGTGTATTAAGCGCTTTACCCTTTTACATGTAAAATTAAATGATGCGCATACGCACGGTAAAACCGCAAATTATTTTAATTGCCTGTCTCGTCATTATTCATTATTTAAGTGCGCCCAAAGCAGTGCACGTATGTATGTGTGTGCTATATATACACCCATACACACACACACACACACACACATGCACATGCATAGCCCGCCAGACACACACAAGCTGCTGTTTACATAGACATGAAACTTGCGCAACGGAAAAGCGGAAAATTGCTGTCGTAGCTTCCCTCTCTGTCGCTCTCTCTACCCCTCTGTCTCTCTTTCTTTTTGCCATACGCGTCCTCTTTTTCTCTCTCTCACTTTTTAGCTCATTTCGTCTCACATTTAATTAGTGAAAATAAGTATTAAATGAGCAGCTCTTGTTAAAATAAATAGTGCATGCACTAGCGACAGTTGCGTCTTCTTTTATCCAACCACGCCCACACCACGCCCTCCCTCCACCCCCTCCACTCAACTGCAAATTATTTACAACTAATTAAAAGGCGAATGTGCGAATAAGGAATAAATAAATCGATAATCGTTGGCGAAAAGCCGCTGACCTCGCGACGCGCCCAATTAAAATTACAACTGCGGTCAGAGCGCTCTTGTGTAATTATGTGCTAATTAAATTATTTTGCAATTATTCGCAGCATTTGTTAATGCACAAATCTACACGCTATCCATCTCCCTACCTCCCTCTCTTACTCCCCCACTCCCTCTCTCTATGTATATTGAATATTTGAATATTTGTATATTTAATGATGTGCACTGACCAAGTGTAAGCGAGATAGCTGCTTCTCACACGTACTAAGGCCCTCTCGCTTACTCTCGCTGTGCCCCACTCTCTTTCCCTCTCTCTCTCTTTCTCCCTCTGTCTCTGTTTATTCGGCCATTTTGTTGTTTGCACTCCACTTGCCGTGCGCCCCACGTTAATTTGTTTGACTAATTAAACTAATGAGCGTTCAAAGTTAATACATAAATTAGTCAACCAGTCGACGAGGTAAGCGGCATTTTCCATGAATGGAGAAGGGGTGGGGGAGGGGTAGGTGTAGGGGTAAGCCTTAATTGAACGGGGGAATTTGCTAAGCGCATTGCAATTTTGATTTTGATTGCGGTTTTCCAATTTATTGGCCATGGCTTTATAATTGATCGAATTATGAATTCATGCAGTTGTCAATTATAATATTCGAGTATTTGTAGTGTTTAAATAAGCAATTTTATCTGTTAGATTATGGACTAAAGCTAGATTTGGTGTAGAAAAATATATAAAATTATAAATTTTTGATTTTTTAGTTACATTTATCATCATAATGATAGCTCACAAAATTAGAAATGATTAATCAAAGTTAACTGAATAAAATATTTAAATCATTTCATTTTATTTTTTTATATGGATAAAAAATGTTATCAACTTAAGAAATAATAGAAGTTTTGTAAATATTTTTGAACTTTCCTGTTTTATAGTAGATAAAGTAGATAGTACACTCGAATTACTTAAGTACAAATTTAACACTATAATTATGTAGTAAGTAGTATTAGTTTGAAAAGTTAGCTCAACTATCTTTCTGTGCGTATATTTATTCTTTATAGTTAATATATTTAATATTTAAATAATTTTAATCATAGTATTAGTTCGATAATTCAACTATATTTGCATATAGTTGTATACAGATTTAATTTGCGTGTTACAATATAACTTTTAAAAATAAAATATATCCCCATTTTAACAATTTTTCATTAATTTACAAGTAATAATTATATGAAATAAAGAACAAATAAATGTTATATAAATAAACTATGCTTTTGTAGTTGTTTGTCTACTTTATTCATAGTAAGTCATAATAAACTGAAACCAAATCTTATCTAGAAAAGGACTTATTATGTGCTCCAAAATGAGTTTTTATATTTTTTACATTCTACAGGGTCCTACAGTAATAATCCTTCGCCTAACCGAAGGTATAACCAGGTATACTCTACCGCTTAAGGCCTCGACCATGCCTTTTATGGGCGAATTAAATATGCTGCGCTAATTCCTCCATCAATTTGCAGCTCATTTCATATGCCAACGCATTTGTAGCTGGTTTTGGTCCTGGCCCTGTTTCTGAGCCTCGTACGTGCGAAACAGGCCAAACGTTTTTTGAATTGCCGCCGGCCGACGTGTTGGTCGGCAAAAATAAAAAAGTAAAACGACCAGCGGCCATCATCGGCATCATTATGATCAGCACATCATCATCATCATCGTTGGTCTAAACTAGTTTGCAGTCAGCTTGTAATTAGAAAATTTGCAGGCAGAATGAGGTGCGCGAAGCTGGTGAGATGAAAACAAAAACAGAAACGTGCTAATTGCAAATTAATTATGCAGCATATTGAATTTGCACTAAACGCGAAGCGGAAACGGTAACGGTTACGGAAACGGAAGTGCTGGACACGGTCATGGTCAGGCCAAATGGTGAGTAAATGAGTGAGTAAAAAATAGAAAATTAGTAGACGATGAAGAAGAAGAAGAAGCAGAAGAGGCGCTAAGTGGCGCAGACAACGTGATTTGCATGAAATGCAATTAGATTTTAGGCAAATGAATGCGAACTTTGCAAAAGGCTACAGTAGATGTCGTTGTTGTTGTTGTTTTGTGGGTGGTGCGCTAATGGCTGACACACTTAAGCAACAACAACAAGCTGAACTACAGGCATTGCTGTCGCACCAGCAGCAGCAGCAACAACAACTGTTATAGCTGTAGCAGCAGCAGCAAGGCTAGCAGCAGAGGAAGCAGCATATAAACAGCTAAAGTGTTAATTGCCATAAATGCTTGTCATTGTAGCGGTAAACGACAGTAGATATTTGCCACGTTGCCACTGCGCCAACGCCCACACACATACACACACCAGCACACACACAGCAACACACTCATACACACGCACATGCGGTGCGAGCAGCGTCTGAGCGCACGTCGTCTGAGCATTGCACTCAAATGAATGAAATGAACTGCTAAATTATGCACGCGATTTAACCCTCATTTCGTTGGTCACACGCTCTCACTCCCTTCCCCTCGCCTACCCCCTCCACACACTATACAACTCTCACAACGCAGACGCACAGCTGCTTGCTCTTTGCCTACCAAAACTCACTCAAACTGCGCTGCCACTGACCACGCCTCTGTTGACGCACGCTCGAACAGCCAATGAGCGACGCTCAGTTAACTACACAGCAGCAAAGCGCTCATAATTGAGAGCGAGAGAGTTTATATTCAATATGGCCGCCAGCAGCGCTCACTGCTGACTACTGACTGTTGACTGTGGGAGAGCGCAAGCTAGAAAGAGAGAGGCAGAGGTGACTCAGTGAGTGACTGTGTGACTGAGTGAGTAAATTCTGCTCTCAGTTTATGTGTGTGTGTGTGTTTGTGTGTTTGCGGCCATGCAACTATTTCAGAGTTTTGCACCTTTTATTTGACCATTTGTGTGTAATTTTGGAAAATGTTGGCGACATTATACCCGACCTCCTCCTCTTTCAGCAAGGTTGGGGCCATCTGAGGTTCATGGGGATCTGCCGGGTATGATGGGGATCTGTGGAGTCACACGCTTAAGTGTCCTCCAGGGTACTTACTTCGTTAGCAGAAGTTTCTCGCCTCGTTCCTTTTGTTGTTGTGGTGGTGCTGGTGGTGGTGGTTGAGACTGCTGTTGCTGTTCTTGTCGTTTTGCGGATATGTCTCTTATTTTCATAACTGTAAATTGCTTTAGATATTAAGTCTGCTCGCTGTGGAAACGGGAAGGTTGGGCGTCGACAGCTGTGCACGATGCAAGTGCGTTTTCCTAATAAACCTCTTGTTGTCAGGACATTACGACTATGACAAGTTCTTGTGGCATTTGTAGTTTTCTGTACTCACACACACACATACACACAGAGAGAAAAAAATTATAGTAAAATGGTAGCCAGAAATGCAGAATTTGAAGCTTAAAGCTAACTTACGCCCTAAATAAAATATAATTTGTGGTTAATTAAAAAATTCATTCTAGGTGGAAAAATACACTGGAAATAATTTATTGAAATACAAACTAATTTTTGATTAATTTATGGCTTAAGAAATTTAATTTTTCTAAGGAAATTACATTCTTCAATTAAAAAATTAACGATTAATTAAAAATTTCATTCTTAAATCGAAAAAAATTAACTATAAATATTTTATTGAAACACAATTTTTTTTAACAACATCTCGACATTTAAAATATTTCTGTAAAAAATTTCTTTTTTAAGCAAATTAATCTATATTCTGTTTTAAAATTCCCAGAATTAATCTTCTACTTAAATCCTTCGTTTGATCCCTCTGGAACCCCCTGATTTCTCTCCGTGTACACATACTTATATGTGTACTTTAATTTCTGTGTATTTGAGTTTTCGCTTAACAAACTTTTTCCGAGTACTGAGCAGATTGCAAGCAATTTAAATTGAGACTTTCCATCTGATTAACAACAGTTTGAATTTGACAAAAAAGTGCGATAAACAAGCACAAAAATGTGCACATAAAACCAAAAAAAAAAAGTAAAAAAAAAGAAAGAAAATAAAGATTTTAATATGCGCAAAATTGAGACATAAATTAAAGGCACATAATGCTCATTAAAAAGCCGTAAACGATGTGCACACAAAAAAACCCGGAATAAAAAACAAACAGAAAATGGATGGAAAATAAAGAATAAAACTGGGAGGTATACACTGTTCACATAACATATTTAACTCAAGAACCTCGAGAACATTTGGCAGCAGATCAAAGAGCAAACGGCAAAAAAAAAACATTTTGCTCATAATTTAATCGTTTCGAAATCTGAAATTAATTCATTTTGAAGCCGTCTGCTTAGGCAAATCAAAATAAACTAGGCGAAACGGCCACAGACGGATCCCCAAAAGAGCACAAAGATGTGCTATACATACCACTGTTAATTGGCAAGTGAGTGAGAGCGCATAAACGGGAGAGCGAGAGAGAAACGAGCATAGACAGAGAGACAGCCACCCACTGTGCTGGCGCTAAGTAGGCGGCGCATGGGAGAGGCAAGCAAAGAGAGGGAGAGGGTGAAAGGCAGGGGAAAAGAGAGACACATAGAGAGAGAGACAGGGCGACTGATTGCATCTGTTATGTTTTGTGTCGCATTTTTTACTGCGCGCGCAATTTAAGTTGAAATTTATGTGGAGCGCAGCAAACAAGCGCATTAAAAATTGAATGAAATCAAGAAAAACAACAAAAAACTGAACAAATGAGAGCGGGAAACAGCAGAGAAATGTGTTAAACGGCACATGTTATTTAAAAGCATATTTAATAATTTTCTTCTTTATTTTTTTTTCGGGTAGAGAAATATTTGGCAAATGCTCAGAGGGGCGGGGGATAAGGGGGAAGGGGAAGGAGGGGGAGAAGTGCCTGCAGCTCAGATCATTTGTCTTCGCTCAAGCGTGGAATATTTTTGGCATAAAGAAATTTGTTAATTTGTGTTTGACTGTGAAATTAATGATTAAACGCACGCACACAAGCACAAACACACACACACACTCGCAGAGAAAACAAAGCAATAAACTACCAATATAAATAAAATCGCTTTTCTGCTTTTGTACAAGTGTGCGTGTTTGTTTGTGTCTGTGTGTATCTGTGTGCTGCACAATACATGCGCATAAAATATTTAGCAATGCTCACACGAGCTTAGATTGCATAATGCATATTTTATGAATGTTTTCCACTTCTGTTCCCTTTTTATTTCCACCCCTTCTTCACTCTCCTTTCCCCCTACTTCCCACCAGCCCCTCCCCCTTTGCTCAATGCGGCGCCACAAAAAGTGTTGAGAATAAAAATAAAGTGCGGCGTTGCGCTAAAAAAGAAAAAATAATTTTAAAGCCAATGCGGCAACAAAAGAAGTCACTGCCACTCCCCCTTTTTGCACCCCCCACTACCGCCTCCCAAACCACCACAGCAAAACGAGTAATAGAAACAACAACATCTAGTGCAAAACCTTCAAAAATATTGTGTACTCGTAACAATCAACAACAAAAACTAGTAAGGGGAGCCTACAGACAATCAGCAAGGCTGTAATGGACCCTGTACTTAATCTAAAGAGATCATTAGATAAAAAATAGTTTATAAATTTGTCGATTTTTGAGCAATTTAATACTAATAATTGATTTCTATTGGTTCTCCACAACTCCTCCTACTGCCTATATTACCCCTTTACTTATTCCCTACAGGGTCTAACAAGCGCAAAGTTTGCCTGACAGGATTTAGGAACTGAGCCGCATTTTTTAGCTTGTTTGGCTTCCCGACTGACTGGCTGACTTCTTGATCAGCTACTAACTTGGCCAGCTGACTAACCGGCTAACAGGCTAACTGACTAACAATTGTTGTAGCAAAGTCATAGTCAAAGTCGCAGTTGTGTTTACTGGCAATCCATCATCCATCATTTGTTGCCTTGATTTGTTCATTTGTGTATTATGTTCGAGATAAAACCGAATTGCCTTTGGCTCTGCTCGTTATGGCCAAACATTTTGGTCATAAATAAATAATTTTCAAATCAGACACAGCCTTCAGGATGAGTTCACACGATTTAGCAAGTGTTTCAGCATTAATGATTAGGCAGCCAGCAAATTGCATAGTTTCGTTTGCCAATTGCCAATTGCCAACAATAAATGAATCATAAATATCTGATTACCAAAAGGAGTCAAGGATTGAGGAATGATAACAATATAGAATGGGAAGGAAAATATATTTATTTTAGAATAAACTTTTCTTCTCGAATTCTATTGTTGTTTGTATTACTTATTGAAATATTATTAGTAAAACATATTTAATTATTGTTTTTATTACAAGTGGTGGAGCAATAAATATCGTTTTGATTTTTAGTTTAAGTTGTTTGGAATACTGAAGTTGGGAAACTACTCAGAAAGTACTCTTCTCAGACCTACATTACTGAAAATTATAATTTGAATATTTTAGGACTCCGAAGTCCAATTAGCGATTGTCATACCTTTCTGTACTCGGTAGGGTCAGAATTATCGTTTGGCATTAAAATATTAATTATTTAGAGAATTAAAAATTTTGTAGATTTTTGAAAAAATGTAAAGGGGTAACATCATAAAATTTGCCAAAATTTGGTTGATTTTCAAAATTTCCCAATCAATTTAATTTTGATTACAATCGATTCTACTAGTTGTCGAGAGCTTAAAAAGATATAACTTTTAAAGATATCACCACATTAGCCTGAGATATGCTCATTCAAAGTTTGAAAAATTATTGATTTAGTACTGATAATCAAGCACACAATAAAAATAGCTTACAAATTTTAATATTTTTAATAGTACTTAACCCAAGAATTAGACATATGAAAGCTGTTTTAGTACCTAAATCATTTTGTATATTGTCAGAATGAGTAAGAAGTATTTTAATAGCTTTAAGTAAAGAAGATATATACAGAAAAATTTTAAAAATTAGAATTTGAAGCCATTTCTATACCTTTCTCAATTACTCTATCATTTTCTCTCTCCTGCTCTCTCTCTGTAACCCCATCTCGCTCACTCTTCTTGTCTCTCTACTGCTTCCACTTGGATCTAGATTGTGCATCACCTGTGACTCTTCTGATTGCCTCTGAAAATTATAGTTCACTTTTTTGAGGCATTTATAAATCAAATTCTTTAACCATTTTTTGTCTCTATGACTCTCCCTTCTCTCTCTCTCTCTGTCTTTCCTACTCCCACTTGGATCATGCTTGTAGATCACCTGAGACTCTTCTGATTGCCTTCGAATTTTATGGTTCACTTTTTGTTGATGACAATATGAGAAACACACAACACACAACTTCCTTTAATAAGTTCATAAAGTTGTTTGTTGTCTGCAACAACTTGGTGGCCAATAGGCCGTGAATGGGAATGGAAATGAAAATGGGAATGAGTTGTTGCCGCCAATGTGGCATAAATGTCAGTGTCACATGACAAGAAGTTTCCCCTTGCAACCTTGCAACCCCAAAAAAGGAATGGAAAGGAGAGGAAAGTTTGATGTGATGCTGCCTTTTTATAGAAATTAAATGACTTCAGACAAAATATGAAACATAAAGTCAACACTTCAATAACGTTTGGCGAAGGCGAACGGGAACAATGTGTCATGCCACAACAACAACAACAACAGTAGGAACAACAACAACAACAACAGTAGGAACAACAACAACAACAACAACAACAACAATAGCTCATCATAAATCCCTGGCCACATTTGTGGTTCCTTCTCGAAGACTTTTTAACACTTTCGTTTGCGACAATGCGGCGACGGCAGCCAAGTTGTTAACATATTTTTAGTGTCATTTTAAAAATTTAAATTGTCGTAATCGTAAATTAATTTCATGGCACATAAAAACGCAAAACAGCATACAAAACGAATCCAGAGAGAGATATATAGATACAAAAAGATAGATACAAATACCAAACGGAAACGCAATCAATTTCTTTACTGAGTTTTTTGTGCTGTCAAAATAAAATCAAAAATCAAAAATCTAAAATCAAAACTCAAAAGATTTCCATCTCAAATTTTATAGCTCCGAGCTCAGTTGGCACTTCGTTTGCCAACAAATTGCATTTTATGCCAAAAAACTCTATCAAAATTTGGCTATACAAATAAAAGCCAAAACAATCCGATGAACAACTTTGTTGTTCGACAAATGAATGTGACAAAATTCATGTAAAATTTAGAAATATACATTAAAAAGTCATAAAAACATTATATTCAACTGTATCCTAATTAGCTCGACCAAATTATTTTTGTTTCGCATTTTGTTGGCCTGCAAGCGATCATTTTGTCAACACTTTGCCGTAATTATGCGAAAATATCTGATTCGAGTAGCATGTTGTCAAAGTAGAGACACTAAGTGCCACAAATACACTGATCAAAATTAGGTAGACAATGAAGCTTGAAGTGGGTTAAAATTTGATATTTATTAAAATTAATTTGGACTATTAAAACTAAAGAAATATATATATCTAGACAAGGAAGATTTTTAAAGAACTTCTTTTTGATCACTGCTAAATTAAATATTTATTATAAAAACTTTTAACAATGAAAATTCTATAAAAATTCAAAATAAAGTGCATTAAGAAAATTTGCTATAATTTTATACTATACTAAAGTACATAGATGTAATACAATTTTGATTAAATTAACTTTGAATGCATACAGACTATTAAATTTAAAAAAATTATTTATTCAAACAGTAAGACTTTCACTTAAAACCACTGTTTTATTATCAGAACAAATGTAAGCAGACAATAAAAAAAATAAAATATTTTCACTTTGAAGCTCTATGTGAAACAATTGTTTTTTAATCACTAAAAACTGAGAAACTTGAATAAAAACTACAAACCATAAAATTCCTTATTACAAACTCTAAAAACTTAGCCCAAGGAAAAGCTGAGTTTCTGTCAATATTTTGACTAGTGTAGCATTAAGGATAGACCCTGCCAAATTCCTGCTGATAATTGTCTAAATTTGTCAATTAACAAGTTGAGAAAATACTACCATATCCGGTGCTACGAAAGCTACCAAATTGTAGAAAGAAAAATCTATTATTGAACAGCAATTTCCACATAAATTTAACTTCAATAATCTGAGCCGGCTAAAGGGACAGCTCTTAAATATGTTTATGATAAATTAATGCAGTAAATGCAACTTGTAAATCTGTCACGCGTCACACTAAATCATCGTGGCATAAGTAATATGCAGTTTAGCTACAAAGATACAGATACATTTGCTGGCACGCAACTGCCGAGGGAGGAGCACTCTCCCTACATTTGCTTCCGACAGTGCTACAAAATCAACAGATGCTCAACAGTGGCAAACAGTGGTGAGCAGTGGTGAACAGTGTATCTTGTAAGGGAGTGTGAAATTATGTGCGCCACCGCAAAGTGAAACGCCCTCAACTGCATTTAGTATGAAAAGTAGTCGAAATTGAGTCGATATTGGAGCTGGGAATGGGCTGTTCCACAGCTAATCTATGACAGAAAACATGTAATTCGAGCTGTGACACTAAAGAGCCCAAAATAGTGAGACATTCCACTAAAAACGGTAGTAAGGGTTAATCTTTAGCTTGAGATACATTTGTATCTTACTGGTCCCAAAGGGCTGCACTGGCAGTAAAGTGCTTTGGGTGGCCGCTTAATACGCGACCCCGTGCCCAATTAAAATCACAATCAACATTTTACAACAAAATGTTGTACAAATTAATTATGTCGCCGCTGTTTTCACTCCGAGGAGACCACAAAACGCAGTCCCAACTGGCATCGCTCTTGCTGCGGCTCATTGGCAAAGGAGACTTGTAGATACACATGATGGGAGTCCGAATGGGATTCAGATTGGAAGTGGAATTGGGAATGGGATGAGGATGGGGATGGGGATGGGCATTGGTATAGAGCATCTGGGCGGCACTTTCTTTTTATGAGTGCTCAGAGCTGACTTCTCGCCTAATAAGTGAAGCGTGAACTAATTGAAATTTGTTGCGCTGACATTTTGTACAAGTTTCTGCTTACAATTGTGACAGAGAAAGAGACGGGGAGAGACAGAAAGAGAGAGAGAGATATGGAACTGCTGTCGATCGTCTCCAGCTAATTAGTGCATTTCCCGTTGCAGTTATTGTCTAATTTTAATTAATTTATCACAAAACATAAAATGGCGAAATATATATATGTATCTGTATCTTTCGTTCTCTCTTTGCCTTCAACAAATCACTCACACGCCTCGTTGACTGCTGTGTTCTTAGCTATTGATAGCTTCAGATGCGATCTATGAACCACACACTCCTCACACCCTCTAACATAAATTTCCACTTGAGATTCTTGACATTGCTCGGCAATCAAATGAAATTTATGATGAGTTCTTGGGGTTCACAAATTTTTGAGTTCTCAATTTTGAGGGCTGCTGTCACTCGACCTATGTTTTGGCATTGTCAACAGACAAACAAACAAGCAAACAGATCGACTCAGTTATACCGTGTGCTCTGTTTCTGCTTCTCTACCGCTACCAAATGACATTTCTAATGTCACTTTGATTGTGTAATTTAGATTTTATTGCTGTCATTCAGCGCAAGATGCAAGCGAGGCATGCAACAGACACACACACACACACACACACATACACTAACTTACACACAGACAGACAGGTAGCAAATCAGCCTAGAGTGGCAAGCACTGACTGGGGGCAAGTTCTGCTCTAAAGATACATATGCATACATGTATCTAGATACACATGTATTGCCTGTTCGCATCTCATTTCATTGCGTGTTCTTTAGCCGGAAGTTGTTGCATTTTATGCAAGTGTTGATGGTGCAAGGAACACTCTTTCTAACAACTTAAGCAATTTTTAATTGCTATTGAGCACAGGAAGAAGTGGGCGAAAATAAACTGATTAATTTGGAAATACATCGGTAGTAAAGGTATTTGTTTATTATGAACAGTTCAGAAACAGATGGTTATAGTAGCTGAGTTTAGCTTTTAAGTAAAACTTTTAACAATACTAAGTAATATATATTGAATTGTATTAAATAAATTCCTATATAATTTATATATAATATAGTCTGTCATTCTAAATTGATTAAATACATTTTTTAAACTAATAGAAAATAAATATTATATTCAAAATTAATTAGATCAATTATTTTGACAGTATTTAAATTATAATATTAAACAATTTAATATATATTTATTTGAAGAATTTTGTTCTGAATAAAAAATACATATTAATAAATGTGAAATATGTAATATTCTTAATAAGAGATGATTTATGAATAAATAAATTTGTATTAATTCAAATACTTTTAAAATTGCAAATAAAATGATTCCATGGTCTTAAAACTAATATGTCAGTTCAATCAATTCAATTTACTTAATCAAATTTACCAAATAATTTTCCTAATGAAAAATAAAACATTTCCATATAAAGTTCTTCAATTTACAGTTTACAGCAGACTTAAACTAAATGTATCTGCTTTTCTATCTAATTGCCAAGTAATCCCCTAAATAAAGCAACAACTCAGCAGACAAAATCGTTGCTGGATCAAATTCAGGCGCCGCACAAACACTCGAGACCTACCAGGCAGGAGCTATCACGGCGCTGTGAGTTAACAAATAGGGCATAAAATTTGCATGCCGTGTTCGAGTGTCGGCATTATCTTTGATCCTGTCAAAGATGCGAATATAAATTGCTCAATTATGAAATATTAACTGCACACGATGGTGATGATGACAAGAGTAGCGGGAGGAGTACTCCCTCCCTCTCCCTTGCTCCCCCTCCTTCTCCCACTCTCCTCTCCTTTCCTCCCTTTCTCTCTTCCTCTGTAAGGCGCAAGTTAATTACTCATTTGTTGATTGTCGGCTGCGGTTAATGAAGTATCCAACTAATTAGATTTTCAGACAAGACCCGAAGTGTGCATGTCGTCGAGCATTCTCCATGGAATTTGTATTGAAAAATGCCGCCGCGGAAATTGAAAATGAGCGCAAATGCTGAGTGTGTCTTTTGCTTTCTTTGGCTGATTCTTAGGCGTACTTTCTGCCAGCTGCTGGGAACTGAGAGCAAGCGCTGAGAGTCGACTTGGGACACCAACTGACTTGGCAATTTATGGCCTTTCACTTTGACATTTTGACATAATATCCCAATTGCCCTCTCTATCTCGCGATTTTCTGTACTCTTCTTGCGTTGTGTAGTGTCTGGCGGACGTTGGAATTAGTCGCATTCATCTTTGACAGTCGAAACTCATCACTCTAGTGGTTAATTAGACTATTTGTCAGCCTGCCTGTTGAATGCTGTATCGTTTTAACCTTAACATACAAAAATTGCTTCCTATTCTAATTAAAACATAGCGATTCTATTGACACCAAGGGATGGTGCTGCTTCTTTTGGGCCTTTTACCAGATCATCAGTTTGAAATCATCAAAATAATGTTTTTATAAGCTTTGCATACAATTTCATATTTATTTATATTATTTCGAAGCTTTAGCTGTTGTTGGCAGTTTGAAAACGATACGTTACTCTTCTTATTCTTATCGATAAGTGTTGAAAATGTATGTACTCAAGTTTTATACCATAATTACCGCCATCTAGCGCTCGTCTCACATCTAGAACTCATCGATACCTTAATATAATTTATTGTGGCATACTTTTGAGAGCTGCTACTTTATTACCGCCATCTAGCGTTCGTATGTCGTTCAGACTTGTTCAAACTGACAAACTTAATAGACCCGTCCTTTTTTTTAGAGTACGAGGTCTATAGGTAAGTATGGAAAACTTTGATAATTTTGGAAAACTTGAATTTTTATAAGCTAAAAGTATTGAAAATATGCTCATATTGAATATACTACTACATATTACTTATAAATAATTTTTCTATATCATTTCAGAAATACCTTATCGCCAACTGCAACTAATTAATGTCTTTATATATTATAATTTATATTAATTTTACTATCAAAAATAACATTCAAAATTATTTTAAATGTCATATGTTCATGTACTTTATTAAGTTTTTTTTAAGATATAATAATAAATTAAACAGTATATAAAATAGGATTAGACTCAATGTTACGATTTAAGGATAGGATTTTAAGAATAAAAGATATTTAAAAATTAAAATCATTTGCGCTTTTCAATAGAACAGGGTGGGATAAAAATGTCGCGATCTGAAGTGCTTGCAAGCAATATAAAATTTTGCTGAAATACCAGGCAAACAGAAATAACAATAGGGGGTAATTTTGATAGTCAAAAAGCAAAAATATACGCTATTCCAGGTAACAGGTACATAGACAACACATTTGGCATTATATGTATCCATTTACATATATATATATATGTATGTATAAGTAATACATACACTATTGAATTGCACGGCTAGGGTCTGCGGGCAGCTCTGCCGGGACATACGCAGCGTAAACGTTCCATCCATTTTTTTATTATTTAATACCCAAATTTTGCAATGGGAAGAAAAAAAAAAAATTGTTAACAAAAATTTCCATCCAAAAACCGCTTGGAATTTTGCCAAAAACACAAAATCCTTGATAATTCGAAAACTATCAGTACGATCGGTATGTCCTTTGGCCCATCGATAGTCCTTGTCAAAAGCAACCGTTTGGTGTGAGTCACGACAGGATCCTTCGAAGGACCTTCGAGTTATCGATAAATTTCTGTTTTTTAAATTTACCTTTTATTTTGGCTCCTGTAAGGACATTCGTCCTTTTTCTTATGTCAACGTATATGGTTTGACTAGGACTATCTACGTACCAAAGGACATTCGTCTAGTCCTTGAAATGGCTGAGTTACTGTGCCATTTTGGTATTTTGGCCATTTTTTCAAGCCCTTCCCCTATAAAATTTTTCGAAAATTTTTTTAGAGAAATCGATAAATCTTTGGATGCCAGTCGATAGAACTGCTTTCTGGGAGTACAAAAAGACGTGTCCTTTTGCCAGGATACAGTTGGAAGGACGAAAAAAGCGAAAAACAAAGTGAATAAAATTAGGATTGCACCTTAAAGTAGGCAATAGTTGTTCGCTGGTAAGAGACGTGCAGTCGCAGGCCATTTATACTGTGCAGCCGAAAAGTATGCACCGCATTTAATAAAAGAATGGCTTGCAACTTGCAACTGTTACGTCTGTTACTACTCTGTTAAATTAAATTCTGTCGCTTGCTGCTGATTCTGTTCGCCTGGTGTATCAGCTAGTAAAATCCTCATTTTTGCTCGCTCGTTGATGTCTTTCGCTGTTTTTTTTTGTGCGCTGCGATCTGCAGTGCCTGTAAACAATATAAATTCGTGCTGGAATAACAGGCGACCAGAAATGGTAATAGGTCGCAGTGTTATTTTAACAGCAATGTTAAGTTAACAGAATATTTCGTAGGCCTCACTAGATAAATTTTAATAGAAACACTGTAAACTTCAAATTTATATATTTCAAATCTGTTGTATCTTACTGTGGATTTCTTTTCGCCTGAGAATTCAACTGGGAATTTGAATATTCCAGCTGTAATACCAGGCGAATAGAACTTTCAGTAGGTCTTAAAGCACAAGTTCAAACTCAACGGACACTAAAAGAATTTGGAATTTTTTAAAATTTACCCATTTTTGGCAAATTTTGTGATGTTACCCCTTTGCATTTTTGTCAAAAATCTATCCAAATTTTCTATTCCATGGTAATCGATAGTCCTGGTCCTCCGGAGTCCGAAATAGTAAGACACACGAAAATCGGACGCCACAGCAGTGCTGCAAAATCTACGTATTTTTACGTAGATCTACGTATTTTCAGCCCCGATCTACGTATCTACGTATAGAGCTCCCAAATCTACGTATTTTTTTAAATTGTACAAAAAAAAATTTTAGCAAATTTTTTTTAGATATAAACAAGAATTTAAATGTTTAATTTAAAAGTAAACGAGTAATTTGCAATTTACAAACACTAACAGTGTGGTGCTAGCAGCAGGCTTTAGTCAAGATGTTGCCTAATGTTGCCAGAAATAACTGGCTGGCAACGATATTCATTATTCTCAGCTGTGCAGCACATGTAAATTTTTGTCGCGATAAAAAGTTCCTAAAGTTTGGTTGTTTTTATATTGATCTCAAATGGAAAACTACTCTTCTATAAGCAGTGAAAGCGATAAGGAGCAATGAGCTCGACAGGGAGTGGCGTATCTTATGGAATACAGATCTGCCCTTTACTGGGGAAGATGCTAAGGAAGTAGAGATTTGGGCGTATATTGCAAATATTAAAAAAGGCGATGGTTCCCTTCTTTTTCCTTTTTTGTCAGAGTTTGCTCAAAATATTTTAACATTGCCGCATAGCAGCGCAAATGTTGAAAGAATTTTTTCTGAGATAACTTTAATTAAAACGAATAAAAGGAATTGTTTAGGCACAGAAACCCTAAAAGGATTATTATTCACAAAAGACCATTTAAAGCAAATATCATCTGAGCCATCGAAAGAGCACCTAAGCTATTTTAATAAAAATATTCACTCCTAAATATTAAAAAAAATGTTAATTTTATTAATAAAAACTTATATGTAAACAAATATGGCATATATATAATTAAAATACCCTTTATAATTGGCTTTGTTTGACTTTAAAAAAAATACGTAGATCTACGTATTTGACCAAATTTTGGCTACGTAAAAATACGTAGATTTTTAGTTCAAGCTACGTATAAAAAAAAATTTCATTTTGCAGCACTGCGCCACAGTGTATAAATATTTTAAATCAAAGTAGCGCTAGTCTAGTTTCAAACCATTTACTCCTCAACAATAAAAATTGCTCCACACGATGACTCTGGCGACACCTAGCGGAGTGCATCTAAAACTTTTGAAAGTATAATTTTATTTTAGCATACTTGCATACATAAAAATCATTCAGACTAATTTATTATTTACATGTTAGTTATTGGGGCATACTTTCGGCCGTCAGTCAGAAATGTTTATACGATTTCTGTTGCATACTTTTAGTTGCATGGCAAAACTTTGAGTCTTCTCGTTCCAATTGGATAAATTTCAACCAAACATTGTATTAAATAGGAAACTTGAAAAAAATTTTGAGTGACGGATTTAAAAACAATGAATAAATTTGAATAACGCATGACAGGCATTTTATCCAGCTCTTCGTGTAGCTATTTTCATCGTTTCTGAGTAGTAAAATTTCACAATATTTTGAACTTTGAATTTTCATATCTCAGCCAAATAGAATGATATCTTGAAAAGTTATACCTTTTTATACTTCAGACAGCTAGGAGAATTGACCGTAATCAAAGTTAGATTGATTTGGGAACTTTGAAAATTGACCCATTTTTGGCAAATTTTGTGATGTTACCCCTTTACATTTTTGTCAAAAATCGATCAAAAATTTTTATCATATATTTTGTTGCTAGTCGATAGTCCTGGTCCTCGTGAGTCCGAAATGGTATTACAAACGAAAATCGGAAGCCTGAGGGCCTAAATATTTGAAATCAAAGTTGCGGTGTGTATGGTCAACAGATGCAGCTTTAGTCTGGTTTCAAACCAATTACTCCTCAGCAATAAAGATTGCTCCACACGTTGATTTCGGCGACACCTAGCGGAATTCATCTGAAACTATTTGAAAGTTGAATTTTATTTTAGCATGCTTTCAGGCTGATAAATAAAAGCCTATTGCTATTGTTTTATATAAATTAAATAGAATGCTATTTATTTGTCCAGAATATAAACGATTTCTCTACACTGCTTTGTGTAATCAAAGCTTTTGTGCCGAATTCCAAGTCTATTTGTAAAGAAAACATAAAAACAAGTAGTGAATTTACGAAGAAGTCCAGCTATATGAAGGTAGACATATACACTTATCAACTGATTGCCAAGCAGCCTCAACCGTACGGCTTACACAGGCACTTGAACTACGAGTGCGTTCATTGCCACTCAAAGTCCACAGTCAAACGAAAGGAAATTCCGCCTGAAATTTTTTGTCCGGCGCCCAGGAATGCTTTGAAGCAACCAAATCGCATTCCAATTCGCGTCATCAGCATAACTGAAACGACAAATTCTAACTAGCCGTGGAGGGTAAAGAGTAACGAGAGACCGAACCGACTTTAAATGTCCCTGTAGTAAACAGAAGGAATAATATAAGATAAGAAAAATATCAAAACTGACTATTCAAAGTACAGTCTTATAACTGTTATGAGAACTATATGATATAGTTGTCTTGCTCTGATGCTGATCCAAAATATATATAGCTTGTAGACCGGCAGACACTTTTTTTTGCCCACAAACCCAAAATACTCTGTATATTTTAAAGAGCGGGCTCTAAAAAGCGAAAGTCAGACTGTATGTGCCTCAGAGCGTATATGTGTGCATGTGTGTGTGTGTGTGCGAGGGGTGTGTTCAGTTGAAATTGCTACTCGTTTAGGGGTGGGTTTCCGAGCAGTGTCGGAGTCACTGACAGTGCCACATTTAGATTTTATGTGAGGCTTTGAGGACGACGCCTCTGCTCGCTCCGACAGCTGACTTGCAGAGGAAGGAACGCGAGTCGCGGCTCTGCCCGCCCAGTGGGTGGGCCACAGACAAACCTTCGCTGGGTCCGGGTCCAATAATGAGCATTTCCGACGAGTGCGGGCAGTGGGTGTGACGCTGCCATGGGCGGCTACCGTACAGCACCGGCTTGAATGCTCCGTACTGGTTCTTTGCGATTTATCACAAGAATTCCCGGGCAAAGAACCGTTGCAGCAGCAGCAGTAGCAGCAGCAGCACGGTCGCTCTGTGGGTGCGGCACTTTGAAATGGACACGTGTCCATCAACGATTTAACCCTTCTTAAGGTAACGCCCGCCCAAGGATGAACAGGCGAACAGAGCGTGTAGTAGGCAACGCTGACCGACTAGTAGATACTGCGCATGTGCCAGAGCACCCAAACTGGGCGTGCTCAACGGGGCGGAGTAAAGGCCGACAACACGGGGTGGATGGGGTGGGTTTTTTTGTTTTGTTTTTGACGTTAGCATTGACAACACACGGGGCATGGCCACGTTACATAACGATTACGATAACGCCAGCTAACAAGGCGTAGGGGGGGCGGGGCAGCTCTCTGAAACCGGTTAACAGTTACGTCGTAACTAGGAGCAACCTAAGAGTAACAGGCGAACATAACCCACAGCGCTGGCAGCAGCTACTACGTTGTTACATTGTCTGAACTCTTAGGGGTGGTTGTTAACGCGACTCAAGGTCGTTGCACGGCGTATACGCCCCTTGTCCTTGATACGCTCAGCACGTGTGTGTGTGTGTGTGTGTGTGTTTGGCTACACACACTGATGTGTCACACATTGGCACACATTCTTTCGTGGTAGATTTTCGAATAGGCGCACAACAAACTCAGGCAGCTAACACACATTCCTTTCCACACACGGACACACACTATATGGTATGTGTATGATATGTGTGTGTGTGTGTGCGTGTGTACACGCATTGATGAGCACTGCACACACACTGATCACAGCTGTGTGTGCGTGTATGCCTAAGTGTGTGTTGTTGTTTGGGTTCTGATTGTTTCCTTATCTGCTTCGGGGTTGATTTTTTGCCCAACGAAAGTTTTGCTTTAGAAAAGCTCTGCTTGGTTTGTGACTTGGCTAAATTGCAAAGGGATTTCACTTTTATTAGGACACAATTCGTTTTATGCTCCAATTAATTTTTAGTTTAAATTTTAAATGTAGACTAAGTTTGACCAGCATGAAAGAGACCAGCTAAATTTAAAGTGTTTGATTTACTTCTTGATTAAAATACATTTTATTCTTAAAATAAGAATTTGACAGCAATTTCCTCTACTACAAAAACTATTTTCTCTTTTATTGACAATAGAGATTCCCTGCCTACAAACTTTATCTACGCTGGTGTGTATACAAAAAAAATATAGTATATGAGACTTCGAGATTCTAAATTTATTTATTTTGTAAGAACATATTCATGACAATAACTTATTGATAATAATTTTTAACATTTATTATATATGAACAGAATGTGCCTAAGGAAATGTTTGAAAATTTTGCATTATAAGTTATACAAATATATTTTAAATATATATTTATTTTTATTCGATTAACTGACTAACCCAAAGCACGAAGTGTACTATAAATTTATTTATTTATTCAGCAGTTAATTGTTTTAATTTTAAACACAGAACACTTAGAGGTATAATTTAGTTTAATTTGCTTTAAAAATACCCATTAAATTGCAGACTTACAAAACTTGCGATTTCGATTGCCCAAAATAGTGTTTGTTGTCCATTATCGAAGTCAATAATATTAGCCATTTGTTAAATTGCTTGCCATGATAAGCGGGACAACATAAACGCTTTTGTAGTTACTACACAACACAACACAACACAACAATGCGAATTGTGTGCTTTCCAACACTTTAAACAATGAGAATTGCCAGCTAAAAAAAGAAAATAAAAGGAGGCGAGGACACGCCCTGGACACTGTTGATGTCTTCGTTGATGTCTTGTCATTGTTGTTGTTGTTGTTGCAGCAAATTGCTTTTGTAGTCGTACTCGAGACACAAGTATCGCATATGAGTTTGAGTAGCACTCAAAGTCGCACAAAGACAAACTTGGACTAAGTTGTCATTGCGTGTTTTGAACTTATCTCAGATGGACAAACACAAAGCACACAGGACAACGAGTCCTGTAGTCTTTGTAGTCGCGACAAGACAGACAGTCAGTCACTCACTCACTCAGTCACCCAGTCAATCAGTCATTCAATCAGTTATTGAGCTGTATGAAAAGGGGTTTAAAAGTTTGCTCAGATCAAGATCGTATCAAGCTGTTGCAGCCACTAGAGCAGCTGTTTAAACTAAAATACAAAGTAATTAAAGCTAGTAAGTGGCTTTTAAGTGCCAGGAACCGACTGAACGAGTGGGAGTAGTGTGCACAGTGGGCTTAGTGGGCGTGGCGGGCTAGTGGGCCACTGGCTGGCTGTCTTCAAACTGTAAGTCATAAAATTTATTGTCCCTTCGTTTAGCGCGTCGCGTCTATCACGGCACATAGAGTGACCGCGACAGAGACAGCTATATAGATAACGAGTGTTAGAAGGAGATGGTGATAGACCCAACCCGTTTGACTCTTCGTCGTTGTCGCTTATCTAAAGTCAAAACAATTTTCATATATATTTTTTTATTCCATTTTTTTTGCAGTCAAGCAACAACAATATGTGGCGTGCGTTTCATAGCAGCCAGGCACGCCATTCCGCAATTAGCATGGCGTACAAACTAATTTGCGCTGCGGGATGCGTCCTGCACCCACATGTTAATTAACAGCTAGCCAGTCTAAAGGAGAGTTGGAGACTTGGTCAGTTAGTCAGTTGGACAGTGGGAGAGTCGGACAGTGGGACAGTGGGACAGTTGGACAGTGGGACAGACAGACAACTTTGCTGGCCATCATTTGTACTTAAGTTGAATTTTATTTTGTGAACAATTATGCTAATTTGTTAAATAAATAGGCACGCACTCGCTGTGTGTGTGTGTGTGTGTGTGTGTGAGTGTGTCTGTGTGCAATGTGCTTGCAAAATGGCCGTCATTCAAGTTAAGTTTTATTACGATGTGTTTTTTTTATTTTATTGCCAGCTCACTCAGAGAGAGGGTGAGAGAGAGAGAGAGAGAGAGGGAAAGAGAGCGAGGGACAGGGAGAGCGAGGCAGAGTGAGAGCGAGAGCGAGAGCGCCACTCAAGACACGGCAGTGACATGGTCGCTTCAATTAAGTTTGCGTTTGCCATTTAATTACTCTAATACGCCATGGACGATTCAAACGCAGCAGACCCCGCCCACCGCCCTACAACTCCTGCCCTTTACGCCCCCTCGACTGACCACCCTCCCTTAATGATTCTTCATGTATTTGTGCGCGTGCCGAGCATGGAAATTAGTTTGTACTTTTGCCATGGAGCCGCCGCTGCTCCCATCACCACCCCCTTTATACCCTCCCAAACTCCACTCTACTCCCCTTCCTTCGCTTGCCAGCTGACTGGCTAGGCCACACCTCAAAATTGGCTACGCCATTTGTTTTAAGCCAGGACGCCATTGCTGGCAAGTTATCAAAGCTGTTTGACATCCACATTCATTTGTCAAGCTGTCGAGCCGGGGAGAAACGATAACGACGACGACGTCGACGACGATGAATCTGTGCCAGCTCCAAATGAAAAATCCAGCTGACAGAATGATAGAATTAATTAGTTTTAACCTGTCGCATGTTTTTATTTGTATGTAGAGCGCAAAGAAGCTACGCAAACGAACAAATTTTTGATTAAAAGTTTTGACTTTGAAAGCAGAAACATATTCACAAGTCGAAATAAAGTCATAAATATGCAAATTATGTTGCGCCCAAGAACCAATCAGACTTTTCATCAAGTGGAATCTGACGAAATTGACTGGCACAAGGAGCGAAAGGGGGCGGAAGGGGATGGAAGGGGGCAGCAGGAGGAGGGAACGGAACGAAAGTAGAGGTGAGTCAACCGCAATGTCCTCGACCCACACTCAGACAAACATCTCGAAAGAGGGACAAACAGACAGACAGACAGACAGACAGAGACAGTGGGACGAGTGGACGAACTGAAACTGAAATCAAAGTGAAATAAACTCAGCAACTTGAACACAAACAAACAAAAAGCAGCAAAAGGAAACGCCAAATGTCCTCAGCGATGCTCAGCATAAAATGTGGAAAAAGGACAACAAGTAAATAAGGCTAGAGTAGGGTTTGAGCGACTGCAAAATACCCTTGGTATTCGTAAATAAATTTGGCTTATTTATATAAATCACACATATTATAGCACAGAAAGCATAAGGTACAGTGGTTAGTGCCTATACGAATTAAAATAAAATTATTTTATTTAAAATTTTATTAAAATGTTATATAAAATATTAAAATATTTTTAAAGGACATACTTTATTTGATGTTTCTAACTCTCAAAGAAACTGAGCAAAAAGTGTTCAAATTTGTAAATTAAAATATAAAATATAAATAATTATTATTAAAGTAAAGTATTTAGCTATTATAGTTCTTAAGCTTAGACAGCTTAACAGCATTTAAGAATTTGTCACATTTTTAATATACCCTGCTTGCTCTTTTCATATATCACTGGGTATATAAACAAACATGAGTCTGCAGCATCAAAAGTTTTCCCACACAACGAGGTTTTACTGTTGATGACGAGTCTTTTATCTTTTGATTGGAGAGTGTGTAGCAGAGCGAGGGGAAGAGAGGGTAGTGCTCAGTTAGCCAATTTTTGATTGCAACATTTCGCACCAAAGGCAAAGCAGCAAGCCACGTGCAATATGCAACAGCAACAACAACAACAATAACAACAACAACAACAAACAAAAAATTTTAATGCTAATTTTAATATTTTCTTCTTTTTTTTTCGTGACATGTCTCACTTTGAGTTTGTCTCAGCTTTTGTTGTCTAATTTGTATGCACACACACACACACACACATACAGTACTCATATGTGTTTGTAGTGGGGATGGGGGTAGGGAGGGCGTGGCAGGTTCCCTGTGTCAGTTCCAATTCTTCGCCAGGAGCGACAAGTAATTTTACTTGGCAAAATAAATTGCACAAAGTTTTTGCTGCTTTCAGTTCCCTTTTGCTGTTTGCCTGCCGCCCCTACCCGACCACGCCCCTACATCGTCTGCTTTGTGACGCTTTGTATGCTTTGCTCGTGTTGTCCTTATGCTCTGCATGTGTGTGTGTGTGTGTAAGTATGTGTGTGTGTGTTTTCTTTGAGCTTATTGGCCACAATTTACGTTTTATTTGCTCTGATTTGGCTAAGTACTTTTGACCATTTCTCGCCTATAGCCTAAAAAGTTGGTCGTGTACAGTGAAGCTTGGGATTTAAGGATTTTAGAAATATATGTGAGTTTTTTAGACCCCGTACTCAAAAAAAGAGTAGAGGGGTCTATTAAGTTTGTCTGAAGCGAAATGTGCGTAACAGGCAGAAGGAGGCGTGGCCGACCCCATAAAGCATATACATATATTTCTGATCAGCATCAACAGCCGAGACGATAGAGCGATGTTCGTCTGTCCGTCCGTCCGTCTGTATGAACACCTGGATCTTCTCAACTACAAGAGCTAGAGCCACCAAATTTGGAATGAAAGTCCGTCTGCTTCGCGAGCAGATCAAGTTTAGTTCAAATCTTTTCAACGTTCCCTACCGCCCCCGCAAATTGTAAAAAACAATTTTCACATAACCATAACTTGAAAACAAAAAAAGCTAAAGGGGCCAAATTCACACATTATGTGTATGATACCATTATAACTATCCTCACCAAGTTTGGTCCGGATCGGACAACTATAGCCTATAGTCGGTCGAAAATGGGTGATTTGTATGGAGACATAAAGTTTTAGTTGAGCGATTGCAACCAAATTAACGCATTATGTATATGGTACCATTATAACTATCCCCACCAAGTTTGGTCCTGATCGGACAACTATAGTCTATAACTCCCATAGGACTAATCGGTCGAAGATTGGTGATTTGTATGGAATACGCGCACTAGAAAGAGTACAGGGTCTTTTACAGTCGGCTCGCTCGACTGTAGCCTTTCTTACTTGTTTTAAATATCTTAACTAGTTTTCGGCTAAAAATCTTTTTAAAATCTAGCTAGAAATATATAGTATACTTACTACAGTTAGCTATTTAGGCACAGTGTCAACTTGATATGAGGGACACTGCGTGTGTTAGCTGACAAGGCAAATAGACATCGACAGTTTGATGGGCGGTGAACGTGCATTTTGGGTTGTGATGGAGGTGCACGTCTCACCTCTTAGCTAACAGCATATTTGGTATGCATAAGCAGCAACTGTCGCACACACCTTGCCGCATATTATGCTGGCAAAGCCAAGAAAATTTTCCATATTTTACACAACATAATTGAGGGTGGGGGAAAGTGGGAAAGCGAAAGGAAAATCCAGGCACAACTTTTTCCACAACTTGTCGTGACATTTCTTTTCCTTCCATCTCCCTCTCACCAACTCCCACTCGATGTGCATCTCTTTCTAGCAATTTCAAATTTAATTCGCCATTTTGTGGCAGTCAAACCACCCAAGTGAGCAAATCCACCCCACAGACAGGCAACCAAACCAAGCCACCCAACCACCCACACACCGCCATCTTGTGGTTTCTTTAGACGTTTTTGTTGTTGTTGTTGTTGTTGTTGTTGTTGTTTGTACTGTAGTAGTTGTTGTTGTTGTTGCTGCATTGCCTTCGTTTTGCTTGCTTTTTATTACATTTGCTGCTTCTGCTTCCTGCATAAAAATGTGGAAATTCCTGAAGACATTTTACTTTGCAATTTCCTTACGAGTCGTTAAACATTTCCAGGCTATACCAACAACAACAACAACAACAAAGATGGCACTAACAACGACAAGCACAACAACAACAAAAGCGACAGCAGCAAAAGTTAGCAAAAACTAATTTAAAAATTCAAATTTGCTTTCCGTTTTTATATGCGCCACAAACTGTACATTTATATGGCGGTGTGTGGGTGAGTGTGTGTGTGTGTGTGTGGGAGTGTATGGGTGTGTGTGGGTGTATATGGAGTATCTTGTGTCCTGGTAATTTGTATTCTTGTGGCTTTATTGTTGATCTTCTTGTCGTGCTGATTTTCCCTCTTTTGATATTTGAGTTTTTTTTGTATGCATAAAACGTCGACAAATTCGTTATAATTTCAAATTATAAAGCAAAATACAAATGCTGAATGCGAAAATAGCTAAAACGTATTACTAGCACTGCACAGTAATACCTGACTAAAATGAATTATATATATTTCTGTCACATTTCCAACATAATTAAATATTTCAAAATTTCTTCTGCTCAGTTTGACATACGAATAATTAAAATTGAAATCGATTTTGGTAGTTGGCATTAAATGAACCCTCATTGGCATTGGCCAATTCTATTGATATAACTCAAAATTACTCAAGTTAATGCAAAATCGTGTCGCATGAAATTAATTACCCCTGAAATATATGCAAACATTTTGCAAATCTCAAAGCGATACACATAAATAACACACAAACTGTGTGTCTCTCTCTTTCTAACACCCAATCTCCCTCTCCCCGTCTCTCTCTATGTACCCTGCGTATGTGTTCATCATAAAATAATGCAAATTTCAGCTCATTAATATCAATCAAATGATTGATAGTACACACATACCATAGCTGCTGGCAATTTGAAGTTTTCACCCCTTTACGACTGATCATCGTTCCTTAATAAATCCAGTGACAATTGTTACATTAATGTCAATAAGCCAGAGATACAGCAATTTTCAAGCATTTACATGCTGCGGCTACATTTGTATCTCATTTTCGGTTCTCATCCTCAACCTTTTTCACCCCCTTTCCTACCCTTCTGCACCCCTTCATTGTCACAATATTTGACTCGTGGCGGCATAAACATTTCCATTCTATATTGAGAATGATAATGTTGTTTGCTGTTAATGCTGGCTTTATTACTTTGACACTTTGCCTGCTGTTTGGATTTAGCCATAAACTCCACCAACTCTCACTTCACTCACTTCCCTCACACTTTTGACTCTTTGGCAATCTGTCAAAGTGTTAGATACCAACATTTCACCCTGCTCTACAGCTGTCTCATCAATCAATTTCATTCCATTTACACTCTCCACTCAACAATTTATTTATTTATTTATTTATCTCTTGCCAAATCTAAATTCATCACTTTGATTTAGATAATTGATATGCGTATACGTAATATTTTAAGCACCAACTAAACTAACATTTCAATTGCGTGGAACATTACAGTTATCGCGTTATTATAAACCGAAACTAAATTTATGCACAGTTTTGAAATTAAATAATTATGCATAGGCATTAGCTATGTACACATCGGAGGCATATAATACAGCAATTAGCAGCAAATTAAATGCCAATTAACCCATCAGCTTAATAAACAAACGGGTCTATGATTATATATGTATATATATATGTATATATATATCAGATATAGTATATGCCAGTCAGCGCATGACTGCATTCGTAATTGCAATTATCAAATTAAACTGACTTGTTTGGGTTTGTGCAATTCGAGTAACAAATATGAGTGGAAAACCGCACAGTGGGGTGTGCTAGACTGGCTAATACGCGGCACGTGGGGTGAATTAATGAATAAGTGAAGTAGATATGAATGCTTCTAAGCAATAAGAAGTGTAAACTGGCAAAAAATTGTGGATTCCTTGGAATTTTCCTTGGAATACTTCATTTAAGTATAGATATGTTTAATAAATGTTGTTTTAATGCAAATGGTTTTGAGTTTGAGTGTATAAAAAAGCACATTTATCTTACTTAAACTTACTTATCAGCCCTGCCGTGTATACTCTACACCTACTGGGTATTAAAAGTAAAAAATGCACAACGTAATTATACAATATAATTGAAGCACAGCGACTGCAATATAATTAAACTGTTGACCGAAGTTGACCCCAGCTGACAACAGGCAAAAAGAAGAAGAGAGAGAGAGAGAGAAGAAGAAGCAGAGAAAGAAGAAGAAGAAGAAGAACTGACAGGCGAATAGGCTCGTGGCAGCTCGTGGGCAGCCTAATTAATATGTTGGCATTACGAGATGCAACAGAAATATGAGTGAGACACACCCAGTCATGTATCTTGCAGCAAACTAACTGTCCACCTTTTGTGGATATAACCCATGGGTTGAGGTACTCTAAAATGACACGGGTCCTCGAATTGACTGAATGACTAACTGACTGAATGTTTGACTAACTGACTGCACTTCTAACGTGCTGTCCTTTGCTGCATGCAACTGCAAGCGTCACAGCTTATTGAACACACACGCACACACACACACACACTCGGACCCCGTCTTACCTGATCTACCTGAGTTTTTATGGCACGCGCGTTGGTAACATTTCTAAGCATTTTTGGACAAACACTTTCTGCGGTTTTAAGTGTGCCTGACAGTTTTATAGTTTGCATCAAATTGCTCTAATTCGTTAATTTATAAAACTGCTCACGACTTTGGCACTCTGTTCCAATTTTTGAACTGAACTATTTACTTTTATTGCCGAACGACGGTCAATGAACTACAGGGTTACCCTCCCAAGAGAGAAAAGGATGACACATGCATGTTAATCTCTAATTTGCTAGACGATCGTTGGCACACACACAAACACACACATACACATACTAACGCTATATATAACCCTTGGCAGCAGCTATATTCTAGTTATATTTAAACAAATTCAGAGACAGCGGGACGCAGGACCTGGTCGAAAGGACCTTATGCTCGTACGAGTAGCATTTTAATTGCCAAAACTCGGCGTGTGTCGAATTTTCGGTATCTAAAGTTGTTTTTCTCATTTTAATGGCGCTATTTTCATTAGGCAAATGTGTGTCCGCATTTCTTTTTTCTCTGTTTTTTGGTGTTTTTTGCTTTTTAGATAAAAATGTGCTCATTAGCATATAAAATGTATGGATGGCCGTATGGTATCATCGGGGGTTGAGGAGAGAGGCGCATAGGTGAGAAGGGAAGTGGAGAGGTGAGCTGACTGAAGCAACGAATTGTCCTTTTCATTTTTAATGTGTATATACACATTTATTGCATATTCATCATATTAATTGCTTGTTTTTATACTAAATGACTCGATAAGGCTTTTAAGGTTATTACGTGTAGTCTAAGGATGTCGCATGTCCTGCTGCCTTAAGCACAGTTGTCCTCAAGTGAGTCAATTCAAGTGTGTTGTGAGAGATACGCACCGGGAAAAGGTAACAAAAAACATCAAGATTATGGATAGAAAGCAAAGCAAAGGCAGGTGAAGCTTTGGAGTATGCTAGACAGTCAGTTACGCTGTGGGAAACTTTTGGAAACCTAATAAAATTCAGAATTATAAGATCAAGGATTAAGGAGGTTACTGAGAATGGAAGACTGTCAGTTACGCTGTAATATTTACAAAAATGATTAAAGTTGCTGATGGGCAGTTCAGCTTTTGAGTGTACTAGACAATAGGTTACTCTGTGGGGAGGTTTGAAATTTAATAGTAGATTACTAGATTTGGATTTGAACTTGCTAGACAGTCAGTTAGGCAGTCATAGCTTTAGAATTTATTCAATAAATACTACTAAATTTTGTAGTAGTAGATTCTACAACAGTTAGTCTATATAATAATTTTTAAACTGACTAAAAGACTATGTCCCGAAATTGGAGGCAATAATAAAAGGATTTCAATGTTTCATTCTTGATTTTTAGCACTAAAAATTATACAAAACATTATAGAAATATATTAAATATTAAGTGGTAAGTTTAAATTCATTTTTTCTGTATTTTAAAATGATAAATAATCTATTTGACTTCAATAAAATTGTTTGAACTTCAAACTCAAATACCCATTCACTCCATATTCTACAGGGTGCACAAAGGGAACGCAATGAACAAGGTGCAGGATATGATTACTTTTGCCTTTGTCTCTGATTGTGGCTGTGAGAAGTCAAGAAAGCGTAGCAAATTCAGAGCAAAGCGTGGAGCAAAGAGATTACTTTGCCAACGAATGAATGAATCCGAATAAAAAAATGATCAATGCAATGAAAATGATTGTCAGTGCATTGTAGCGTTCATTGCTTTACAATTGAGCGCACAAAGTAATGCAAAAGTGCTTCAAGGGGCAGCTAAATGTGGCAAGGGGCAAAAAATAAACATTAAAAGAAAAAACTCACAAACGTTTTCAATACTTCAAAGATAACAGAACAATTTTAATGACAACAAATGCACAAATTATTAATGAATTAAAAACTTTAACTTTTTATTGATATTTTTTATTTAAATTGATGTCCTCAAACACCGCAACCACAATTGTTGCTGTCAAAATTGGCACCCCAAGCGTCACTCTCAAAATTATTCTCATTCCAGACGGGATCAGGAACTGGATTGGCGGAGATAATGCATTGCTGTATGTAGCACATCAGGAATGCGATCAGCATTAAAAATTTTAGATTAAACATTTTAGTTATCTTATTGCTACTGTTGGATTCTACCAGAAATTGACTCGTTTATATAGCTGAAAAAGAGCAGGAGTCTTCAACTGTCCACTGTTTGAGCAGTTGGAACACATTTTGGAAAAGCTGCTTTATTTATAATTATAAAATATGTAAATAACTATATCGGGTCAGCTGATAACCTTTGAAGTTTATAATTTTATTTATAAACTAAAGATGTTTAATATTTAATGGGTTTAACAACTCCAAAAAATACTTTATATATTAATTATATATATTTGCTATTTATAAACTTAATAAATATATATGTGTCAACTGTTGATCTGGCACGTGTTTAATGCTTGTTCAATATTTAACGAATGACTCTCTTTAACCAAAATAACTTATTTGGCTTAAACTGAATGCTTACAGCTGTTTACTGCACAAACATTACGGTGAAAAGGTTACAAGATCTATATAAAATATATATTGGTCTCAATTTTGAAGTTTTTGACACAAAAAAAGTTTTAAAATGTTTTTTAATTATTTATTTAAATTATTTATAAGATTGGAAGATTGCATGGAAGGTATCTACTCAAGCTAGCCATTAACTCAGTCTGGGCCACAAACTATACAAACAAGTTCAATACTTAATAAATTTTTTGTATTTTAGTTTAATATAAAATTTGATATCCAATTAAGACTAATTTAAGCATAAATTTTATAAATTTCTGTTTGATGTAGGATCATTTATAGTATGATTTTCAACTACAGTTGTAATAGAGATATAAGTAACTTATGTACCATTAATAAGACCTTTGCTTATCATCTAAAATAGTTATTTTTAATAAATATAGTAACTCTTATAATTATTGCCTATTTATTTATTTATTTTTGTATAAACAGTATATTTAACAATATATACAAATTTTTAACAAATCGACAAAACCAATAACTCGTTCAGTTTCACTTCTTGGAATGCTTCTCGATAAAGTTGTAGGAGATGTAAGCTAAAAAGAAAAGAGAAATAATTGTAGACTTTTAATAAATTCGATCTACAAATTACCTTCATTATTTATAGCCGAATATTTTCTCAATTCGCAGAGATTCCTAAATTGCCTGTAGACAATTTCGCCAGGTTTTCCATTGCAACCGCATGGAGGAGGCTTTGGGAACTGACCCACAACTCGACGTCCTCTGCGACATTTCTTTGGAACAAAGTGCTTACACAATTCCTCAGTTAAAGGCACCAGAGCTAAAAGACAAAAGAAGGAGCTAAAAAGAAATTGTCAACTAAAAACCAGTTAATAATAACTAACGTGTTTTATTCGCCCTCAAACGTGCCGAGTCTTCCTCTGCCGATAGACAACCGTTTTGAATAGGACGACAAACACAATCTTCCAGGACCCAAACCAGACTTTTGTAATAGATATTACAAAGGGGTGGAGGCATTGCAGGAGCTGGTTCCACAACTACAGTGGACTCTGTCACAACGAACAGCAGAGCTAACAGATAGAACAGAAGTTGTAACATCATTCTTCTTTTGAGGGCAAAAGAAACAATAATTATATTTTTTAACGCCTTTTATACTTGTTTTTTAACCAAAAATATACAATATTTATACAGTTGTTTCGAAACAAGATATATTTAAAATAATATTATAGACAAAAAAGGGGTTAAAGAGGCTGCAAAACTGCGGGCTCTAAACCTGTTTAACCGGTTAAGGTAAAACATAAAAATCTGGCAGGGAAAATAAATGATATAAATGTAGGGAAAATAAATAATTATGACACCATTTCTGGTGCGGTTGAGTACTTGGTAATTACACGCGGCATTCATTAGCTCATTAGCATTAGAAGTGGCAAGGACTGTTTTAGCCCAAAACAGAAAGTCAAACAACGCCATTAACCCTTTAGCCGGGTTAAAGTCCCCGCTGGCTGCTGACTGCTGACTGCTTTAGTAAATAAGTAAATGAGTAAATAAGTGAATAAGCAAGTATGTGAGTAAGTAATAAAATAATAAACAAAAAGTGTCATCATTTGAAGGGCAACGATGGCAAATCCTGACGGATTTCGTATGTAATTACTTCAATTAAACCATCTGTGACAATTGCCGCAGCCAAACATGAAATTCAACTTTACTTTTAAAATTCCCAATTGAGTTGAGGCGCATTATCCTGGCTAGCAACCCTCAGGAGCTCTTAACCGTTAACGTTACCGTTAACGTTCACTCAACGCGCTTTTTACCTTTTCGACGCTCTACCTTTGCGACGACATCCCCTCCTACCGCAACCCCCCCCTTAATGGGGTGACATTTATGGCACTTTATCAACTCAAAAGTCAATAATGCCAGCCAAGTATATTACTTAACTGTGGCTTAAAAAAGGACTCCAACAGAAACAAAGAGAAGCATAAGAAAATTGTTGAGAAAATTGTAATGCGATAAAAATGAAATTTTAAAATTTATGCCGCTTATTGTCAATTCCTTGCGATTTGGCTGTAACCTAAGATGAAATACGGCTAATGGGGGGGTGGGTAGGGGAGCAAGGGGGGTGGCCTTTGGGTCTAAGAATAAAAAACAGCCCCAAGTTTGTTATGACAACTGAAAGACATTTTGAAGTGTGTGCGAAGAAATGTGCGACAGCGAAATTGTTGCAGGGCATTAGCCAAATGGATCCCACAGGATCAGCAGCAGTAACCCCCCCTCTAAGACTCCTCTAAAACCATCCCCCACTACTTCCCTCTAAATAGCTAAGTGAGGGGTGCGTCTTAAGCAGCCATTTGTTGACAGTTTGGCGCTGAACTGGGAATTGGCAACTGAAACTTTTGCGTAATTAGGGAGTATCATTTGCTGCGACGGCACAGCGTTGCCAGATCTTTGTGAATGTTAACGCTGTCGCTGCGCTGACAACTTGATTACGTTTCAACAACATTGTAAAAGTTAATTGCCAGCGCAGCCTTAAAGCCTGATGAGCATTTATCACCCGCCCTCCCTCTCTCCCGTTTCCGAGTCCGAATTCACGTCCGTGAACAACTTCTTTAGCTTTGCGTGTCGCAACGTGTCGTAACGGGTCGAGACGTGTTGTGTTTTGTCGTTTTGCTGGCATGCAAAAAATAAAAACACCGAAAAAAACGAGGTATTCATTAGGCCCGCCACGTAGCGTCTTGTTACCACATTTTTCAATTATAGCACATTTCCTGCCACATTTCTTGTGGGCTTTTAGGGCTTTCACGTGTGTGTGTGTGTGTGTTTTTTGCATTTCTTTATTCTTGTGCCAACAAATGAAGAATTATTGCATTTTAATTTGGCAGTCGCAGGTGGTGCAAGTGTTGCCAGTGGTGCCAGTGGTGCGAGTGGTGCATTGTTTCAATGATTCTTTGATGCACTACGACTTATCGTTATCGTGGCAGCAATTTAAACGAATTCCAACTCTAATGAAGTGCAGTTCAAAGTTCAAACCGCCGGCTAATTAGTTGGAGGAGCGATAGAGAGAGAGAACGGGTACAGAGCGAGTGAGGAAGAGAGAGAGGGACAGGTATCTCTTCATTTTAGCCATTTATTCACTCAGTCGCTCACTCACTCTGGGTCAGTTAGTCAGTTAGCCAGTTTGCCTGCGGCTGTCCCACAAAAATTTATTGTTAAAAGCCGCTAATGAATTATTTACTGCCCATTTTGCTGGCTGTCCCCGGCATATCCTGTCTTCCCTGTCTTCCCTGTCCTCGTTGGCTTTCCTGTTCTGTCCTGTCCTGCCTTCCTGCCCGACTTCTTCACGCATTATTCAACCAGTTCACACCCTTAATTAACTGCCCGTGTGTGCGTGCGTGTTGCCACACTCAAAAAAAGACAACAACAACAACTACTACCAAATACAAAAAAAAAAGGGAACAAGCCCTTACTTAACTTAACGCTCACTCTTGGCCAAGTTGTTTGTTTTGCCAGCAAAGTGGCCAAATTTGCGTGTTGCTCTATTGAGTTACGAGCTCAACTCGAGAGTCGAATCGAATTGCCTAACCAAAATTATGTTTATTAGACATTTAATGAGCGTGACAAAGGTTTTTGCCGCCCTGGTCTTGGCCAAGTTTACACAGTTCAAGCAACCACAAAATCATTCAATTAAGTTGGCTAAGGAAATAAGAAACTTTTTTATTGATTTCTGATTTTAGAGTACAAGTTGGATATATATATATATATATGTAGTAATAACTGTTAAAAAGTAATGCATAGTAATATAAGAAAGAAAATAAAATTTGTTATATATTCTAAATATAACAAGTAAGAAAGGCTACAGTCGAGCGAGCCGACTGTAAAAGACCCCGTAATCCTTCAAGTGCGCGTTTTTCCATACCAATGACCAATCTTCGACCGAGCTATAGGCTATAGTGGTCCGACCTGAACCAAACTTGGTGAGGTTAGGAATAATGGTACCGTACACACAATGTGTGAGTTTGGTCTCTCTAGCATAAGTCGTTTTCAAGTTATGGTGATGTGAAAATGGTTTTTTACAGTTTGCGGGGCGGTAGGGGGCTTGTAAAAGATTTGAAATAAACTTGATCTGCTCGCGAAGCAGACGGGCTTTCATTCCAAATTTGGTGGCTCTAGCTCTTGTAGTTTAGAAGATCCAGGTGTTCATACAGACGGACAGACGGACAGACAGACAGACGGACATCGCTATATCATCTCGGCTGTTGATACTGATTATGAATATATATACTTTAAGCGGTCGGAAAAGCCTCCTTCTGCCTGTTACGCACATTTTGCTTCAGACAAAACTAATAGACCCCTTTACTCTTTTTTAGAGTACGGGATCTAAACAGGAGTAACAATTAAAAACTGAAGACTACTAACTATAAATTATTTTTCTTATTTCAGCACAAGTTCTTTATAAATAATAGAAACTCATTTATGTACCTTAAATCTAGAAGCGTTTTTAACTCTTAAGAAATTTATGTGCACCATAACTTCTATGCCATCATCTCGATATCATCATCATCTCGATATAAGCACCTTTATTTTATCAGTGTAATAAACTCATAAATACATTCGTATTCAAATTCATATTCACATTCATATTCACATTCAGTTGCATCCATCAATCAAGTGCCACATATGAATAACCATTTTAATCACTCCGAATTACGCAGAAGAGCGCACATGATGAATTGCATATTATGATGGCTATATCCTGGCAGGATATAAGCTGTAAGCGGGGAAAATATATATATAAATTGTATGAATACGTATTTCAGAATGGGAATAAGCGTATTCACTTGACAATCACTTTTGTTTTATTGCGATTTGCCAGCCCTGACTCATCCAACAATGCCAAAGACAACAACAACAACAAGAACAACAACAAGAACAACAACCGCACACGTAAAACAACAGCAAAAATTTCCACTTGGGATAACTTGTGAGCAATTGCAAATTGCAACTGCGGCTGAAGCTGAATCTAGAGCTAAAGCTAAAGCTAAAGCTAAACCTGAGCTCTTTTCCTTTTCCTCTAACTGTTTGTGGTTGTGTCTTTGTCTGTGGTTTGGGGCTAAAGACAATGAGCGGTGCCTGCCAAATTGTTGTGGTGCAAAAATGCGGGCATATGTGCAAAGAGGCAATCGACGACACCAGCCACAACGCAGCTATCAAGGAGCAAGTGCAGCGGCAACAACTAGTAGAAAAGGCAGTAGAGAAGCACAGCGGAATGACTGCAAAAGACCCTGTACTTATCAACAGGTGGGCTTGGGAGATGCTTTTGAAAACGGAACAAAGTTTGACATATTAATTTCAGATTTTTAAACAATAATTTTAAATTTTTCAATTCTTATAAAATGTGGTAAATATATTTAAAGTGATTTTATTTAAATTATAGGAGAGTTTAGTAGTAACATGTTATGTAATAAATTGTTTTTCATACTAAACACACATTTCTTACCAATTACACTTATGGGAACTATATAATATAGCTCTTCGATCAAATTTTCCCTTATCAAATCTAATAAATATATTTATAAATACATATTATAAGACTCTGGTTGTGATATCTTATCTTATCTTAAGTAATATACAAGTTTTCTAAACTAATATTTAATTTCACTCATCTTATTATTCCATTATATAAACAGTTATAGACCCCCTCAGCCTGCTACGCACATTATTTTCCTTACAAAACTTAGACACCCTTTAGTTTTCTTAAGCACAGGGTCTAACAACAACGAACCATTTACCAAGAAAATGAAAATTTATTGTCAGAAAATGAAGAAAAGCGCTTGTCAGCTTCAGTCGTGTCTGCGCAGTGTGGTTCAGTGTTGTTTAGTTGGCAAAAGCAATCACAACAACAGCAAGAAGAAAACAACCACAACCAGAGCAATAACAGCAGCAACTAACAAGACAATCATGGTTGGTTCATTGTTGTTGCCAATCTAAGGGTCCAACAAACTACTATATAATGGCTTTCTTATGTTCATGTCGCTAAGTCAAAGAGTTGGCAAAAACAATTGCAGCTTGCAGTGGTTGCATTGTCATTGAAATTGCCGTCAATTTGTAGCTCAATAGACGCTGTGAGCATATCAAAGGCGAACGAGTGTCAAATCGACAGAAAGGCAACAACAAAAATCTAAACGAAAAGAGAAGTAAAGGAAAAGCAAAGGAAAAGTAAAGGAAAAGCAAAGGAAAATCCATTGGCTAATGGAAAAGATGTGCGCAAATGCCAGAAATGATAATGGCCAAACATTTAATGCACGTTATTGCTGCCCAGGACCAAAAAAGCAATTTGCGTGCGGATTTTGGCCAGACCATTTCATTTTCCTAAACCGAACAGCCCCACCCACCGCCCAACGCCCACTGCCAGTTGCCACCCCCTAATCGCTCATACCCCCATGTCGAGCTAATGCAGTGAAATATTTATTGAAATTGTCTGTTCCCCGGGGGCCAATGTGGCGTTGTCAGTAACTGCTATTAGGCGGAGTCTTTAGCCAACTTTTAGCTGGGGAATTGGATTGGATACGAGGCCGGAAAACTCCGCTTTTCTCTCAACAAAATGGCCGAAATATAGGGTGGGAGTACTTGCAATTTACGAGTCTCTGTTTGGCACTTTTAGCATTATTGCTTAGCTTGCAGAATTTTAGGCTCGCCAGCGAAAGTAGGGCACAAAGTTCTCACAGTACGCGAAGTACTCGAGCTGCGCTTTAGGCCAACAAACAGCACTTGATTATAAATTACGCACATTAATGCAATTAACAACAAAAAAGGCTCGCGAATTTACCTGGGAAGCAAGAGGGAAAGGACAGAGGTGTGTAGAGAGAGGAGAAGAGAGGAAGAGGGAGAGCGGTCTCGAGTGTGTGTGTACTTCAGTCGAGTGCCACTTCAGCTGGCAAAAACATATTTACCCTGCCACATGCCACACGCTGCCGCTGCCGTTGCCGTTGCCTGTTTATATTTGCACAAAATATTAATACTGATATCTGGTTAAACATAACCCGCAACCCGGATATGGATACTTGTAGCCACTGTGTATATTTTGTTTCTCCCAACATTCTTCTTGCCACGTGCCGCGCATGCGAAACTTGCAACGGGCGAGTCATTATCACACGCTGCTCTGGCCGCGTGCACAAGCGAACGCTGTCAATCCACTTGAGTTTCCACCGCTTCAGCCTACAAATTGGTTCAATGTAATAAGTGGGCGTGGTCGAACTCTAACGAAGCGTTGACAGCAACAGCAACAACAACAAATGATTACTTTTGCGAAGGACACGCGACGAAATGCGTCAAAACGCCGAGCCATTGATTACGAAGGTTACAAGTTGTAATGGTTACAGTTGTTTGGTTTTAAGCTCTTAATGGGCCACTTGATGCTTAGGTGACCATTTTTCAGCGCACACTGAGTGCTACTCTGGTTAATGTGTCTTTCCCCCTCCCTTTGGCCTGGGAATTACACGAAAAGTGGATTGAGTGCAGGATTAGTTCGAAATGTTCCAAAATTACTGAAAAATGTAGAGCTATTAACTACTTAAACATTACAACTGCATATTTATAACAAACGAACGGAATTATTATTGTGCTGCAAATTGTTTAATTTAAAATTTAAAATTTATAAAATAAATGTTTTTTGAACTCAGAAAAGAGCAAAACAATCGAAAGCACATATAAGCTGCAGAAACCGCAAATTTGTTATTAAAAATTAAATATAAAACTTAACTATTAACATTTGTAGTTGACCAGAACACAATTCTTAACAATTAATTTTTATTTCATTTCAATTTCAATAAATGATTAAGTGGTGCTCACAGTTAGCGTGAGAGTGACTTAATTTTATTATACTTTAAAAATATTAAAAAATATTTACTTAATTACTTAAACAAGCTCTTCCAACACACCTTTCTCTAGCCCTTGAAATGTATATTCACAAAATAAATATTAATACACATATCGCATTCTAATTAAAGTTGTTTCAGCCAGAAAAAAAGAATTAACAGCCTCGAAAAAAAATAAATAACAGAAAGCTATTAGATTCGCATATCGTGTTTGGAGTCTGCATAGAAATGGGCAGCTGCCATATGAATATGAATTATTATTGGATCTATGGCAGTCAAAAAAACAGTAAGCAAAAGAACAATTTTAAAAATTTAGAACAGAGGTATCAAAAAATATTCCAGAATTGAGCTGGGGCAACAAAGCAACAAGAAAACAAAAAAAATAACTATGCAAAATGTGGTTTTCATGCATGTCAACGAATCAGCAGCCGGCAAAACCAAATGAATATGGAATGCAGTGCAGAGCAGAGCAGAGAGTGACCGCAGCAAAAACCACTGAAATTTACTAAATAATTTGTGGCCGCACTCTGGAGCTATACCCTGTTTCCCCCCCCCTGCTCCCTTCGACCCGCAGGCTTGAAACTGCTTTATCATCTTGTTACATGTTTCAATTTGACGTCTATCAAAAAGGCATTCACCGTCTGCGCCTCCACACGCCCCCTTTTTTGCCTTCAAACGTTGTGGGGGCCATACGACATGGTACATAAATCAAAACTCGTTGCCAGAGTCCAGGACGATCCGTGTGTTTCATATTATGTCTAACGATTTCTTGCTTCGCTGTGTTTTTTGTTTCGTTTCTTTTCTTTTTTTGGGTTTTGTGAACCCAACTGTCAGCAAAAATTTTGAAAAATGGCAAAATGCCATTGATGAAAGTAAGCTGGCAAAAAAAATGGCTAAACAACATGGTTAGCAAGCCAGCAAACAAGCACACGGCAATGCCGCAATGCAGTACCAATGCTAGTATCACCGCCAGCGCCACCGCCAGCGTCATCGTCTAAAGCTAAGCAAGACTAGGAAGGGCTCTTGGCAAAGGAGTATACATTGATCAAGCGAACGGGCGGTTGAGACGGGGTGGACGTGTCGGCTTACAATATCCCAAAGCGAAAAGTCGTGTATGAAGTTTTTTTCCAGCTGCCGCATTTTTTACTCCTGCACATCCTCTTTGCACTGATTAATCGAGCCTTACCAGTTATATCTGACCAAAGAGACGGTAGGAAGCGCACGGCTGAAACGAGCCAACATAAATGCTAATACACACACGGCGTATGCTTAATTTGCGAAAAACTAGCTAAAGATTTCAGTGGCACGGCAATAAAACAATGTGAAAGTATCTCAAAGCATAAAATAACAGAAGTTTTGCATTGAGCAACGCAAATTAATTGAGTACGAGTATGTATGACAAATAAGAAAAAGTAAGCAGTAGAAGAATTAATACCCTGTAAATGTGAATTTACCATTTGAACACGAACACGAAAAATGTTACAAACAATCACTTCTGTTATCTATCTATCAGCTACTTTGCATTCAGAAGAACTCGAAAAGACATACGCAGAAACAATGGCGAACTGAGAGCAGATGCGATTGAGAGCAGTGAACAGAATGGCGTCGCCTTAAAAGCATCATCCGAAGCAGACTTCAGCGAGTAGACAAATTTGAAACAATTTATGTTGCCTACTTTTTGGCGCTACTTGTAAATCAGATCATTTGCAAACTATCGGGACAAATTGTTGTTTCCCGGGGTATCTTTGCATTCGTCATGCCATTTTTACGGATTTGCAGCATTCTTAGCCTGTTTTTGCTTGGCATATGCTATTATGCGGCTGCTGCATTGTTAACAGTAGCTCGCGGCTGCCTGCCTTGGCAACTTTGTACATTTTTTAATGGATTTGCGCCAACAAAAAGGCATAGAAAAAAGAAGAGCACAACACTTAAAAAAACACAAAAAAATATAAAAAAGAACAGAAACACAGCGCATTGAAGTGAAGAATTCACACTCGCGTTTTGCGCGCGATTTTAAACGCGTGCAAGGGGATCTGTTGGACTTGGCTCTTTGTCGGTTGTTCGTTGTTCGTTGTTTATTGTCGTCTGTCTGCTGAGACTGAAACTGAGACTGAGGCTGAGGCTGTAGCAGGAGTGTTTGTCATGGTAAAATGTTGTTACCCGGACATCCTGCAGGCAGGCTGTTGTCAATTTGGCCAAAGTGGTTTTTCAGTTGCTTTAGCGCGAAAAAAGGCGCACAATCTGCGCCAAGTTGCAGATTTGAGATGATATGGGAAGGAGTGTGTGGGTAAGAGGAGTATATGGAGGGACACTGTTGGGTGTTGAGCCTAGTAAATTGCACTTGTGCGGCGTTTTAATCACTTAGTCAACGCTACGTCGCCTACATTGGCCCCTAACTAGGCGCTACAGTGCATCTCTCATTCTATTTACTTAATGACAGCGAAAAGTGGCAACCTTAACGCTTCTAGTACAACACACGGACAGGCACAAGTGTCCTTGCTGTGATTCATGATTTTAGTTATTCGACTCTGCCATTTCATTAGACTAAAATGTTCAACCCACACAGATACACGTGTGTTTGTGTTCGTTTTTGTGTCATGTAAAAAGCGTCTTTTGTTTAACGCACTCGGTCTCAAACAGAATTTGCATTTGGCTGCTCCATTCAAGCGGGAACAATTGAATCCTGCCCAGCTGTGCTCTTTTCTCTCTTCAGCTTTGTGTTCTTTGTTAAGACCGTGCGCCAAAAGGCGCGCAAAATATCTTTTCATTCCTTTTGGGCTTTTGGGTAACAAACAAAAAAAGGCGCACACTTCTCAAAAGCTGGCTCGCTTTCGATTGCTTTTATTTATGATTGGTATATGGACTCATACTCAGCAGTTCTTGCTGCCTGTCATCAATCAAAAAGTGCGCAAAATCAAAATCAAAATGTCATTTAATTCTTGCTCTCTATTTATGGGTGTGTATGGGAGTGTGTGTGTGTATGTATGTGTGTGAGTACCTCCCCCATAGACTTTGTGTTGTGTCTTTTCGCCGCGTGATTTGCAGCTTTTGTTGTTGAGATCTCAAGGGAAGAATTGGTTTCAGAACACAGGCAGATTGCTCTTTGGTTGTCTTTGATCAATCCGAGCACCCTTCTTGCCCCCAACTTCGCAGTTCAAATGAATTGATGTGTGGCAGGTGTAAAGTAAGCACTGAAAACGAGTTATAAATTGTAGTTCCGGTCAAACTATTGTCACCACTGACACATGCAATTAATTAGCTCAATAGCATTGAGTCAGTGCAAGTTCTTAGCCAGCTTTACAAATTAATTAAACTCGAATCAAATCAAACAAGTACAAACAACAGCTATTGGCTTAAACTCACACACATAATTGTTGTGTGTTGAAAGTTGAGTGAGTTATCAGGCAAATGTTCAATCACTGGAAATTAATTGAGCTAACGTAGCTCCACCCCAATCAGGGTGCAGTATAAGCCATATGAAGTATTACCCTCCACTCCACTGCACTCCACTCCACTTCTCCCCTCTATGAGTTGCACTTTAAAATTTCAATTGAATTTATTGCAGTGCAGCAGTTGGCAACGTGTGGCAACCGCAGGAATTATAACAATTTTACACGTTATAGCGACATAAGTCACCCGGTTAGCGGATGTCTCCGACATATGTCGCTAACTACCAAATGGGGTTGCTTAGACAGCAAAAACAGCAGCAGCTACACTGAAAAAAATTACAAAATTTCACTCTTAAATTAATTCTAAAATAAAAGCTTAAGGAGTATGTAATTAAAGATGTTATTAAATGTTACTTTTTCCAATTTTTTGCTTAACTAATCCAAGCTTAAGTCAAGCAAGTGTCTTATCTATTTAAGTACAATATTTGTATCCCTTCCTAGTTTTTTTCTGTGTACCACCTCAAGCTGTTTATAGCTCATCAAACAACCCAACGAGGCAACAAACCGCCCACGCAATCAAATAATTCTGATTCATTACATTTTTTAGCCTGACAAGGGGCAATCTCTAGCTCTATCTCAACCAGTCGAGTAGGAACGAATTGAATCGAATCTGTATTCAGAGCTGAATCCCCTGCTGCTTCTATTGAGACAGTTAGTTTAACTTGATGTTCATTATAATCCACTCTAAGCTTGCTACAGGCCGTTGTTGGCCACTGCATGTTGCATGAATGTAAGTCGAGTATTCCCCGAAGCACTAAAGCAACAGCAAAAGCACCATCCACCAGCTACCCCCTCCCACCAACCCCTGTTCTACCATCTACAAGCTGAGAGTGTCCCCCGAGCACAACTCTATTATTAAATGCACTTTTAATCTTGGTTGCCTCTCTCTCTCTCTCTGTGTCACTCATTCTCTACTCTTTCCTCCTACTATATTCCTGGTTGATGTTCGCTTTCAATGATTTTTCCATTTTGCACCCTCAAATAGCGAACGATTATCACCCTTAAATGGTACTTTACACACACAAAGAATGTCATGCATTGAATGGAATTGAACCTCTTCTCGTCACTGAATTACTCCTCGTCCAACTTGAACTGTATGAAAGGTAACTGCAGTTCCCTTCCCTCTCCCTCTCCCTACTCAATTTCCTCCTCTCATCTTCTCGTCTTTCCCTCTTTGAGCTGTTTTTTCAGACATGCTGATATTATTTAAAACATGGTCAGGGATAAATAGAATTGTTCATCACTCCCCAGGATTAGGTTGCTTTGTACATATTTATTTGACTTTCTACAGTGTTTGCTTAACTTTTTCAGCTGGAGCAGAAATTGAAATCGTAGTTTTTAGAAATGATAAGAAGTTTAACACTTTTACATATCCATCACACTTGATTAGCTTTAAAAACTCTATCGACAGAATTCAGTAAATCTTCATGAACTTCCACACTCTAACTTAAATATCTACGGAATTAAACATCCAAACTTTGATTGCCATACCTTTTTAAGCTTGTTAGGATCAAGACTATCGTTTGGCATCAAAATATTGATTATAAAAATTTTTTCGATTTTTGACAAAATGGCAAAATCATAAAATTTGTGATAAAGATCGATTCTCCTAGTTGTCTAGAGTCAAAAAAGGTATAAGTTTTTAAAATGTCACATCATTTGGCTGATTAATGCATTGTCAAACGCAATTTTCACATTTATCTTTGACACACAAAAGTATGCAACAGTTTTGTATAATCCCAAATAACAGGTATCTAAAAGTCGAGTTTAAACTAAAAGGCTTGCACTTGTAAACAAAATTGGTATTAACAACGTGTTCAGGCAAACATTTTGTAGCCTATTGACTAAGACGAGTCCATTTGGGTGTCTCTGGCATGTGCTAAGAGCCAGTTTCCTTAATAGCCTGTCATTTCGAATTTATGCCAAGTAACTGGCTCGCCCGGTGTCGATTAAATGAACTTGCTGCTTGCCAACCAACAGCCCAACCCAATCAGATAATAACCCCAACCCCAATTCAAGCCCAAACTCAGAACTCACCTCTTCCCTCTCGCCCCTCTCACACACTCGCACAGCGGGCACAATTACACGCCACAGACCCTAAAACATTGCACAAACAACTAAGTTGTCGAGTTGAAGTAGAAATTGTGCCTGATGGCCAAACAGAGATGGATGGCTGAATAGATGGTTCGATGGTTAGATGGTTGGGTGGTAGGGTGGTTGACTGGTTGGTATCAAAAAAAAACATAGAACTTATATAGAAACCATCCCTGTCTACTCAGTGCACTGGGGTTCTCTTAAAGAGCACATAATTGGTCTGTAATCTATTTTTGACAGATTGAATTTCGCTTTTATCTTGATTTTGTTTTGACTGACTCGGTTGCTGATGCTTCTTCTGTTGCTGTTTCGGCATCAACAGTCGTAATTGGGTTGTATGTGCCAGTCAGACAGTTAGACAGTCAGACTGCCTCCCACCACCCAAAAGCATTCAGTTTGTGGGCTGAGAGAGGGTTGCTCTTGATGTTACTTTTGTTGTCGTTTTTCTTGTCATTCAACATTTGTTGTTGATGTAAAGATTTGCTAAATGCTCGACGTCGGGTTTTGTGTATAGTTTAATATGATAAGTGGGTTGCTTCTCGGGTCGGTCCGAATCTAGTTTTTTTTGGGTTTCTGATTTTGATTCTGATTTTGTTCGGCGATTGGGGATTTCAAAACGGTTAAATGCCAATTTATGCGTTCGAAAATTGGTAATTTAAAACCGCAAAGATTTTCAACAGCAGATAAAATATAGCCCACTGTCTGTCACAAAAGTATAGGCATAGGAATTTTGTAGCCCGACTCAAGTGTTTTGCATTTTCTAATAAATTACATTAGCCTACAATCTGCTGGCAGGTATACCCAAGGGAATCATCTAACCATATACTAAATAATTTGACTGCCAGACAAGCAAAAAGGAAAAGAGATAGAGAAAAAGGAAAAATACAAAAAAGTGATAAAGAAGATTACCAAATTCACACTTCAATTTCGCACATGGACGCGTTTGATTACAGTGAGGCCTGTGAAAGCGACAACTAAATGGATTTTCGAACTGTTTTCATACCATTCCATTTTGTACACAGCAAAAAATTACACACCACATGCTACCCATTTAGCTTACCGCTTAACGGCATTTTCCCTTAACTCTCAAATCACAAATCTCAGTCTCGGCAACCCTTGCATAAAGTCAATTTTCAAAAATTGTTTGGCTTGTCGCATAACCTGTAATTTTCACACTACACACACGGCCAGTGCCGCCTGCAGCCCTGGTTGAACTTTATTTAATACTTTTATTCCATTCATTTGTGACATTTATTCATTTATGCATTCAATTTTTGTCGTTTGTCGTCGTTTGCTGGGCGTTTAATGAATTGTGCCCTTGCGGCATTTCCTTCACCATGGGGTCGTCATTACCACGCAGCTATGATACCCACTTGCTGTCAACCAGTAACGCAAAACGTCAACAAACAGATTGAAATGTACATGAATTCTACTTGCAACATGCGCAGCAGCAGCGGCAGCAGCAATAACAATAACAACAACAGCAACAAATGATGCCTCAATCAGGCTAGCAAACAAACGACGACGACAAAAGTTTGTTCAATTTTTTGCAATTAAAATGATTTTGTTCACATGAAACCCAACTGGGTCTCAGCTGCCGGCCATCATACTGTATGACTACTGTTTGCAGTAACTGCTGCATGTGCTGCTCCTCTAAATCCTTTGACTGGTTGCCAGGACAACAGGGCATGGATTGAGTATTGAAAATAATTATGTTGTTATTCTACACCATGCACAGTCACTGCTAGAAGTTTCCAACGAGAATATAGTACTTACAGAAAATATGTAAATACTCGGTAGGAATAAGTGTATAAATTTTAAAGATTGTCTGAAAATTCAATAAGTTATTAAAAATATAAGTTATTACAGTTTTTTTTATAATTAATCAACTTAAACTGACAAAATGTAGTACTCAAATGATTCGGAAGAATAAATAGAGGAACACTTCAAATATTTCAAAACACTTAAATAAATTAAAAATTTATAAAATATACACAGATTATAATTTTATAAGTTTTACTTTAGGTACTTTTGCGTCATCTACGAGATTGAACTGATTGGCTACAAGTTTCTTAAAAATTTCCAATTAAATCATAACCAGACCTATGAAAGCTATAAATTCTGATTTACTACATTTAATATAAAGTATAGATGTGGATAAAAAAAATACTGCTTGTTTTAGATAAAAAGTATTTTAAAATTTAAGACTTAATGCAAATCTTAAATCTTAAATGTAAACTAATGTAAAACAAAATGTTGTTTAGTATTTAAAAATAAAATTTTATATTTAAAAAAAAATATATAGAAATTTAATACAATTAATACATAACATATTGCAAAAGAAATTTAGTTTCGTTAAATATAAACCAATACTAAATAAAGTATACTATAATATACTAAATACTAAATATAGTATTGGTTTATATTTAACGAAACTAAACTTCTTTGCAATATGTTATGTATTAATTGTATTAAATTTCTATATATTTTTTAAATATAAAATTTTATTTTTAAATACTAAACTGCATTTTGTTTTACATTAGTTTACATTTAAGATTTAAGAGACAGCTTGTAAAAATTTTAAGAGTTTTGTAATTTCATTGAAGTGTGATATTTATTAGAATTTATTACGCTATATATAGTTTTATATTTCCTTAAAATTAATAACTAAAATACTGCTTATTTTATTAAACTAAGCTTAAATTCAATACATTTACAATTTTTATATATAATAATATTAGTATTTATTAATTTTTCTGCCTTTGATTAGGTTAATTGCAAAACAGTTAATATCAGCTTTCAGCTAGAGGCGAATGCATTTCCCGCAAATTAACTTTAATTGAAGCTCTGTGACAAATTAAAATGCACACTTTGCTTCCAAACTGCAAATTCACACAGAGCTCTCTCTCTCGCTCTCTCTGTTTTCCGGCTCCAGGTAAAAGCAACAACAATAACAATTACAAGAGCATATTGCATATAGCAGAATGCATGCTGAGCCAGGACAGGCACAAAAGGGGTTCATCGTTGGTTTATTTGGCCGCAGGCTAAATGACATTAAATTACAAACAACAACAAGAAGGAGGGTAAGTAGAGAGGGGTAGAAAGGTGGAGGGGTAGAGGGGCTGAGTGAGAGACAGGGGACAATCAATGTGTGGACTGCTGTGATTTGAAAAATTGTTGAAAGCGTTTTACAACAGCTTGCACAGTGTATCCTGTGCACATATCCTGACATGGCCTAACTCCTTGTTGACTTCCTGTTTTCACCCGAGGAGAGCAGCAGCAGAGAGGCCTCTCCCATATGGCTCTGCGTAATTTGTAGGTACACAGAACGAACAATGCAACGCATCAAATAACATTCAGTGCCGAGCAGAGCAGGACTCACAATTTGGTGATCCTTGACGCCACGGCGTCCTACTGCCAAACAGTCGACGAGTGCATTTTTATTGTCATTCAATTGGATTCGAATTTACAGCGTGACAATTGACGCCTCACCAAACAGGAAGTTTCCGGCCTTATTTGCTCTCTTTTCTCCTTTCTCCTTACCTCTCTTCATCTTCGCTTCGAGCCAAAAGTGGATCACAAATGAAATTCGAGCTCATTCGTTCTCCTTCTCCCTGAAATTAAATTAGCCAGAGACTTAATCTTCCTCTCGCGTTTCTTAGCCCAATTTGCAGAAATGCATTTATTGTTAATAGCGATTGTGCATTAGACGGCACAAGTGTATGTGTGTGAGCGAGTGTGTGTGTGTGTATGTGTGAGAGAGTGTGTGTGACAGTATGGACCTTGTGTAATTGTGTAATTCGAGTTCACTGTTTGTGCATTGTTTGTCTTATTGCATTAATTTACAACAATATGGTGCGTAATGAACCAGAATTTGATTATGCCATTGTACGCACACTCCACTGTACTCTCGACTGGCTGAGTGCCTCTTTGTGTTACTGCTGTAATTGTAGGCGTGGCCAAAACAGCTTAGATTCATATTACCCATTCAAAGTACTTAGATAAATCATAGGTACTCCTAGAGTAAAATTCCAAAGGGTTATAGATAAAGATATGGTTAAAGATCTCAATATGTAGATTAAGATATAGATATAGCTGTAGATGTAGAAGTAGATATAGATATAGATATAGATATAGATATAGATATAGATATAGATATAGATATAGATATAGATATAGATATAGATATAGATATAGATATAGATATAGATATAGATATAGATATAGATATAGATATAGATATAGATATAGATATAGATATAGATATAGATATATATAGTTTTAGCTCTTGTAGTACAGAAGATCCAGGTATTCATATGGACGGACAGACAGACACCCAGACGAACATCGCTATATCGACTCGGCTGTTGATGCTGATCAAGAATATATATACTTTATAGGATCGACCACGCCTCCTTCTGCTTGTTACGCACATTTCGCCTCTGACAAACCTAATAGACCCCTTTACTCTAAAAAAAGCTAAAATAGCAACACTGATTCTATATAAAATGTCAAGATAACCATTTTAAAAACAGAATTTATTAATTTTTTTGGTAGTCTTGATAAGCCTTATAGCTAATTTTAAATTCTAAAGAAATTCGGACAATTATACTATCTTCTCATGTTATCTTCACTGAAGAACTGATTAAACAGTTTTAATCAGATAATATAAATTGAGTGAAAGGTCTTGAGGCTTTTTAGTCGTCGATGGATTTAGCTTCGAAAATGTTATATACTCGGATTGCAATATTATCACTTTGTGTTTGCTTTACTGTAGCTTACAACTATCACTGTCCCAATGGAGAAAGGTCTAAAGGTAATATACATACATATATTCAAATCTTAACTATTTAGAAATTTGAACTTCCTCTCTTGATAGTCATTTGCAATGGGGCTAAAGCTCAGTTATACGAATGGTTCGGTGAGAAAAACTACTTCATAGGAAAAGATCGAGTCACTTGGTTTGACGCCGTACACCAATGTCGTAAGTTTGGTGGAGACTTGGCACTTATCTATTCGGCAAAGGAAATGCGGGACATTTCAAAGTACTTCATTGGAGAGCAATTAAGTGATGATTTGTTTTGGATATCAGGAAATGATCTAGCTGAAACTAATCAATTTGCTTCTATAACAAACGGATTGCCCTTGCCATATACCGGTTGGGCGGTTGGTCAACCAGCGTCTCCTGGTGTGGAGCAGTGCGTACTTTTGGGACTACAAGATGGTGAATTCCGCATGAGCACCTCGAACTGCCAAAACAAGGCAAATTATTTGTGCGAGAGACAGGACTATAACCGATGCCAGGAAGAATGTGAATAAATAATAACCGTATTCAAAAATATGTATTTTACATGCAAATAATAAAAACTTATATAATATAGAAAGCATAATAATCAATGATATATATTTAAACTCCTTAGTGGAATTGGTCTGTCATTAAAATTATTAGAAATTTTGTTTGATTTTAATTTAAAAACTATCAACTAAGGCGTCTCCTAAACTTATTCACTAATTTTCTTGTGAGTGATATATTTTTATTTTACAGTAAAATTCATATTATTAGATTTGCCATAATCTATCTGATATAATCATTCTCCAGACGGATTTAAAATTACTAAATTGTACGATAAGAATATATGCCTTCTAATGGGGAAAGGGGGCGCGACAGACCAGACAGACCGACAGACTGACTTAATATCGAATCAATACTGACTAAATTTAACCTTGTAGCTCCTACCATCGCTGAGATCTGTTTGTTGATACGAACAGACATGGCTATATCGACTCTGCTTGTGATGTTGATCAAGAATATAGAATATATGTACTTTATGGGGTCTGCCACGCCTCCTTTTGCCTGTTACATACTTTTCACAAACCCAGTATACTCTAGCAGAAAGTAAAAAAAAGTTATATTTAGTTGCACAGTAATAACCACGATAACTTGACACTTGTAATGTGATCTTCATTAATTAATTTTCTTGTAGTCTAGATAAGTTGACGAACTGTCTTTGAACTTATAAACAACCGATATTGGAAAATTAAGTGCACAGTATACACATTTCAACTGAACAAAAGTACTGACGAATGAGTTCGAATCGGGGAATATAAGTCGAGTGAAATTTCTTGTGGCATTCAGTCGTCGATCGATTTTCCTTCCAAAATGTTATATATACGGATTGCAATATTATCACTTTGTGTATACCTTTCAGTATCATACAACTTTAACTCTCCCAATGAAGCAACTACCCAAGGTAATACTATATATACCACAATAAAGAGTTTTTAATGATTTTATGTCCCCCCCTTGTAAGTCACTTGCAATAAGGGTGAAACGCAGGCTTATCAACGAATCGGTGAGAAATACTACTTCTTAGGCAAAACCAAAGTCACTTGGTTTGATGCATTACACCAATGTCGTAAGTTCGGCGGGGATTTGGCTCTAATCGAATCGGCCAAGGAAATGCAGGACATTTCAAATACCCTCAAGAAAGATCAGGGAGCTAATGATTGGTTTTGGATATCTGGAAATGATTTGGTTCAAACTCACAAATTTGCTTCCATTACTAATGGTTTGCCCTTGTCATTTACTTCCTGGTCAGCTGGTCAACCAGATTATCCTGGTGTGGAGCAGTGTGTACACTTGTGGCTTAAAAATGGCGAATTCCGCATGAATAACTGGAAATGTCAACAAAAGGCATTTTATATATGCCAGAGACAGAACTATTCCCGTTGCTGGGATGGTTGTTAAGCCAGGGAATTGGAGAATTCTCAAAAAAATATAAAATATGTGCAGAAATGTGCATTACTAATCAATAATATAAGCCAATAAATTATAAAATGCAAAAAAAAAGGAGTGAGGTATTTTTTTAACTCAGAGTTAGAGAGAATTTTTATACTCTCTGCAAGAGAGAGAGAGTATATTGGGTTTGTGAAAAGTATGTAACAGGCAGAAGGAACGCCTCCAGACCCCATAAAGTATGTATATATATTCTTGATCATCATCACAAGCCAAGTCGATATAGCCATGTTCGTCCGTCTGTCTGACAATTTTCCCAACTTTGAATGATCATAACTCAGCCAAATGAAGCAATATCTTAAAAAGTCATACCTTTTTATACTCTGGACAATTAGCAGAATTAATCGCAATTAAAAGCTTTAATTCTCAAAATCGAACCCATTTTGTCAAATTTGGATGAAAGAGTCCTCAGTGTGCGAGTGCATGTGGTCCACAGCTCAATATTTAAAATTGACAATTTTCCCAACTTTGACTGATCATAACTCAGCCAAATGAAGCCATTTCTTAAAAAGTCATACCTTTTTATACTCTGGACAATTAGCAGAATTAAGTACAATCAAAATCTAAAATTCTTAAAATCGAACCCATTTTGTAAAATTGTATGATGAGGTTGACCTTTGAAATTTTGTCAAATATTGACAAATATACCAATACCGATTTTCTTTTCGGCGTGCCCGACTGTACTTTTCTTTCTTGTTATAAAGAAATTAATAAGTAAAGTGTCTTCCAAACTTATTTCTTGAGTGTGGTTAGTTTTTCCAGTAAAATGTGTTTAACTAAGTAGATCTGCCAAATTTATTTACTCATATGTATTTATAGTTGAGCTTAAAATCCAAATGTTGACTACTTATATATAGAATTCCAAGTCGGTATCTCAAATATCAAACACTTGTTATTGACTTGGAACATTTAATCTGTAATATAGAAAGTAAATATTAGTATAAATGTATTTCTCACCCAGTAAACTGTTTAAACTCTTAGTATTCCTAATTAATTATACAACCCAAACACATTTTGTAATGAAAGACTAATTAATTAGCTTAACTAAATATTAACTTGTTGGAAAAACAGATTATAGGGTTTTCACACTATATAAGCTGCGACGGAACTGTTAGCTGATAGTCAACGAGAGATCAGTGTTTTAGAATGATTTACACTACAGTTATAATATTCCTACTGGGTCTGAGCTCAGCACTGACAAACAACTACAAGTATCCTGATGGAGTAGTCAATCATGGTAACATTATATATATATATTAAGAGGAATAATTAAACAGTATATATTTCTAAATTCCATTCAAAGTCACCTGCGACAAGGGCGACACTCAGTCATATGTAAGAATCGGTGCTAAGTATTACTTCCTGGGAGAAAAGAAGGTTTCCTGGTTCGATGCAGCTCACATTTGTCGTCGATTTGGTGGTGATTTGGCTCTAATTGAATCAGCCCAGGAAATGAAAATGATTTCCGATGTTCTAAAGCTTGGACACGATGCTAATGATTGGTTTTGGATATCAGGAAATGATCTAGTAGAAGTACATAAATTTGCATCTTTAACAAATGGATTGCCCTTGGCTTATACCTCCTGGTCGGGAGGTCAACCTGATAATCCTGGCGTGGAGCAGTGCGTTCACTTGTGGCTCCGGGATGACGAATTCCGTATGAACAACTGGATTTGTGAAAATAAGGCGTACTATATTTGTCAGAGACAGAACTATTCACGTTGCTGGGACAACAGATTAGTCTAACTTTTTAAAACCAATAGACAAAAAAAGTCAAATCTCTAAAAATGCAGTTTTGGATACCAAAAAAATTGAACTATTTATTTAGTTTTGAAGCAGCTTTTAAGTCAATAAACAGATTACTATAAAAATATTTAAGCAAAATCTTTAGCAATGCGGAAAAACCAGAAACAGAAAATATTTTTGCTTGTTTAAAAGCGAAAGAAAAATAAATATTAGTTACTTTCAGGTAAATATTGAAGCCACGCGCTGTTGGATAAAACAAGAAGTACAAATATACCTCTTTGACTATACATAGATCGACAAGACATAAACCTAATATTCGCCGAGAGAATGGATTATTCTACAGTCGTCCACTGTCCTTTGTGCACAAAGACCGTAAACATAATTCTCCATTTTAGTTTTAAAATTTAAACCTAATCACTTCTTTCATGAACAATTCTAATCAATTCCATAAATTTCAAATAACTCTAAGGGCCATCAGAAAAATAAAAATAGTTGCATCGTACACGCACTCCAAAAACAAGCCATAAGGTATAAAAAACACAGCCGTAACTGTCATAAAAAATGGACCACAGTGGACAGACAACAGCAATGCAAGTTGATTAATGCACCTCAAAGACAAGAGCAATAAAAAACTGAAACTAACCACAATGCGCTGCTGATGAGTCTATTACAGACAATAACAACAACAAGAACAGGAACATCAACTGCCACAATTGCAATCAAACACACACACACACACACACACAGAAGTAGTGTACGTGAGTGTGTTTGTAACCACCCTGTAGAAACAACCCTGTATAGTGTAAGGAAGGAGCGAAGGACACGCGCTTTACGCACTAAAATAAAGTCCATAAACGAAGCGCTAAACCGCAATGGCTAAAAAATAAAGTACATAAAAAGCATTAAATGCGAGGACATCGTAAAAAGTGGCAAGGACTCAAAATTGGCAACGTTTTTTTGTTTCGGGGCTGACCAACATAGAAACACACACACACACACACACACACACACACACACACACTCACACACAAGCAGTAGCAGAGTTAATGTGCAGTGCGAGGCGAGTTGTGTGCAAATAAAAATAAATGTGCTAAATGGATAATAAAATACAAAAAGCGACAGTCATAATGGCCACTCACACGACACTCGACAACAATTTCACTAAACGAATAAAATTGCACAAAACCAAAATAAACAACAACAATAACAACAACAACTACAACAAAAATGCGTTTTTTCTACTGCCATTTTTTTAAGTGTAATTTAACTGGTGTGGCCATTGGACTTAATTGAACTGTCAACCAAAATACATATAGATAAACATAATAGACAGGCTCAAACATGTCATGGTCTTTTACGGTCCTTTTTATCTTTCTTTTTTGGCTGAAAGTCTCACCCTGTCAATTTGGCATTTAAACGTAAAAATAATGTTCAGGCAGTAGCAGAGTTATATATAGTTACAGTTATATATGTACAGTAACTACATATAGCCAAGTCTTGCAGACAATAGCCAACTTTGTGCTAAGCTGCTGCACTTCATGGCCAAAAGGGCTGCAATTAAAATAAGTACCTCAACGTTGTTGGCCACGTTAGCAGCAGCGCTGATTTGAATAACACCCAAAAAAAAGACGATGAAAAAAATGGAAAAATTCAGCAACTTGTGCCTAAATGGCAGAGCCCAAATATACACACTTACTTATATGAGCATATAAGTATCTACTCCCATACACACACACACACACACACACACACACACACACACACACACACACACACACACACTTGCACACACACACTCATAACATGCTGGTATATAAGCACATTGTGTTCGCAAGCTAATTAAGAAATTACTGCAGGCAAAACAGCGCCCACGTCCGCCCCTTTCCCTTCCCTCGACCCAACCACGCCCCCTACAGCCCAAAAAAAAAATGAGCGAATCACCGTGCTGCCTCTAACTCCAAGCTGCTCCGCTCCGCCAACCCCGCAATACGCCCACGCCAGCGCCATTACCGAAAAGCCATTCAATATATGGAAGTATGAGCAGAAAAAATGATATTAACAAAAAAAAAACACTAAAAATGGGCAAAGCTTTTAAAATAAAGTCGAACTCTCAAGCTGCTATAAAAAATTAAGCTATAGACTTAAATAATTAATTATATTTGTTATTCTAAACAAAAATGGAAAAAAATTCATTTCATATAAATTATGAATAAATGTTTCATAAATATTCTTAGCTGTTTATATGAACAACTTAAAGATTTCACACAAAATACTATTAATTATTAAATTTTTAAGTTGCTTATTTTAATACTACAATCTTAAAACCACTATATAGTGTTCTATATCTTTTAAGATATATAAGAACCGATTTACAATACAATATTTTGCTACTTATATTTAAGTATCTTTACTCTTACTTATATTCAATTAGAGTGATAAATTTTAATTGCTTGAAATTAATTTTTATATTTAGATAGGAAAATCTATTTGATAAACTAATTATTAATTTATTCTTTACTGCTTAGAAATTTTTAAAATAAAGCTCTTAAATTATTAGTATAATAGTCAGCTTTAAACTATACTTATTATATTTTTAAAATTAAAGTCTTTACTCTCTTTATTGATTATTTTCAATTTTACAAACTAAAAACTTTATTTTTTAATCACCTCAAATTAATTTTGTTACAGATTTTAACATCAAGGAAATTTTCGTAATAATCTCTGCTGCAAATGGTCCATTAAAACTAACATACCATCTGTGTAGTGTACTCACCAAGAAAAAAGGACCTCCCAAATACTTATAATCCAGCAACCAGACACACTCCGACTCCAACTTCTGCACCTTCACCCATCTCCATACTCTCCCCTACTCCCACCTCGCTGCTGTCAATTCACTTTACATATGAGCAAATGTGCTCCAAAGATACCAAAAAATAGGCACACAAAAAAATAGAAGGGAAAAAGAAAAGGGCAAAACTGAAATTATGAAAAGCAGTCAAAAAGCAAAAAGCAAATAGCAAAAAAAGGCTAAAAAGCATTCAAAGTGCCATCCAGCTCAAACCAAACAATTCCAGCAGACCAGGCCAGACAATTTTCATAATTTCTCTACAATTTTCAAGCATTTTATGAAATGAATTGAAATTTTTTACTCTTTTCATTTTAGTACGTATTTTTATTTACTTTTCTCCTTTTTTTTGGCTGCGCATTTCCTTCGACAAGCACAAAATAAAAATACAAAAAAAATGTGAAAAAAGAAAATGGAAATGATAAGAAAAGCCATCAAATCCATTCATGCGCTTAAATAAAATGCTCAAGCACTTGACTGCTTCCATACAAAAAATGTTCAGCCAAAAAATGGGCAAAAAAAAGAAGCCAAATTTGGTAGAAAGAGACTCTCAGCCTAATTTGCTCAAATGATATTATGAAAATAGAGAGAGCACCCTGTATTTGCATGACAAATGAAACTGATTTGAATTCATTTATGTTAGCTGAAAGTGAATTAATATGGAAGAAAGGCTATAGTCGAGCGAGCAGACTGAAAAAGACCCCGTACTCTTTTTTTCCATACAAATCACCAATCTTCGGCCGATTTGTCCTATGGGAGCTATAGGCTATAGTTGTCCGATCCGGACCAAACTTGGTGAGGATAGTTATAATAGCACCATACACATACGGTGCTAGTTTGGTTACAGTCGCTTAACTAAAGCTTTATGTCTCCATGCAAATCACCTATTTCTGACCGATTTGTCCTATGGGAGCTATAGACAATAGTTGTCCGATGCGAACCAAAACTTGATTTAAACAAACTTAATAGACCCCTCTACTATTTTTTAGAGTACGGGGTCTAAAAACACTTAGCCTTAAGTAGCTTAAAACAAAATATATTTTCTAAGCTCTAAAAGAATTTTAAACAATTTTAGTTTGACTAAATTTTCTAATCGTTTAATTGCTTACTGGAATTATGACTGAAAACCAGTTGAAAATCTATTTAAGAGCAGACGTGTGAATAGCAAAACACCTACGACAATTGAACATTATTTAAAGTGTATAATAACAAATATGTCAATTTATTGTCACTGGCGAACATAATTTGTATCTTTCTGGTGTCTCTGGCGTCTCTGGTGTTTGGTGTTGGGAAACTAACAATCGCTTGTCGGAGCATAACCGAAAGCATTTTATGCATTTTTATTGCCATTTATTCGCAATTTATTTTTGCAATTTAACACGCGCTGCAATCTAGCTAGAAGCGACTATGGAGGCGTGGCAGGGAAAGTGGTGAAAAGGCGGGGAGTTAGTGGGTAGACGGGACTCTTCATAGGCAAAAAAGCATTCAACGCGAGCAAATAACAGCAAAGTGCGCACAATAAATTGTAACTTAAAACGCCCAACAACAATTGCAGCAGCAGCAACAACAATAACAACAACAGCAGCAATGTTACCAACAGCTAACAGCAAACTGCAACAATTGTTATTGTGGCTCACACACACACACACACACACATACACTCGTACTCTTACTATATTACTGCAAATACATATTTTATATCCTTGTTTCCATCGGCAATTAAACGTAAATTAGCGTTTCAGGCACTTACATTTGAATAAAGTGAGTACAGAGTACAGAGTACAGAAACGCTAGTGAAAATGCTTGGAAAAGTCCACTTGTTTGAAGTGCCAATAAATTAAGAAATCAGTTAAAATGTAACTAGATCAATAAAGATATTGTTAAGCTACTTTTAATTGCGATATTTTTGCTTACTTTTAATTGGCTGTAAAAGAAAACTCAAATATTTTGTAGCCAAATTAGTTTTAAGTTTTTGTAAAATATACAAAAATTAATATAAGAAAATCTACTTTAATTAAAAACAAGTAAGAAAGGCTACAGTCGAGCGAGCCGACTGTAAAAGACCCCGTACTCCTTCTAGTGCACGTTTTCCATACAAATCACCAATTTTCGAACGATTTGACCTATGGGAGCTATAGGCTATAGTTGTCCGATCCGGACCAAACTTGGTGAGGATAGTAATAATGGTATCATACACATAATGTGTTAGTTTGGTTGCAATCGCTCAACTAAAACTTCATGTCTCCATACAAATCACCCATTTTCGACCGATTTGTCCTATGGGAGCTATAGGCTATAGTTGTCCGATCCGGACCAAACTTGATGAGGATAGTTATAATGGTACCATACACATAATGCGTTAGTTTGGTTGCAATCGCTCAACTAATACTTCATGTCTCCATACAAATCACCCATTTTCGACCGATTTGTCCTATGGGAGCTATAGGTTATAGTTGTCCGATCCGGACCAAACTTGGTGAGGATAGTTATAATGGTACTATACACATAATATGTTAGTTTGGTTGCAATCGCTCAACTAAAACTTCATGTCTCCATACAAATCACCCATTTTCGACCGATTTGTCCTATGGGAGCTATAGGCTATAGTTGTCCGATCCGGATCAAACTTGGTGAGGATAGTTATAGTGGTACCATACACATTATGTGTGAATTTGGTCCCTCTAGCTCTTTTCGTTTTCAAGTTATGGTGATGTGAAAATTGTTTTTTACAATTTGCGGGGGCGGTAGGGGGCGTGGCAAAGATTTGAAATAAACTTGATCTGCTCGCGAAGCAGACGGACTTTCATTCCAAATTTGGTGGCTCTAGCTCTTATAGTTTAGAAGATCCAGGTGTTCATACAGACGGACGGACGGACGGACAGACGGACAGACGGACAGACAGACAGACGGACAGACGGACATTGCTATATCGTCTCGGCTGTTGATGCTGATCAAGAATATATATACTTTATGGGGTCGGAAAAGCCTCCTTCTGCCTGTTACGCACATTTCGCTTCAGACAAACCTAATAGACCCCTCTACTCTTTTTTAGAGTACGGGGTCTAAAAATATTTACTACTTTGATTACTCAATCTAGATTCAAATTTTCAAATTGGGACTTTAATTCTGAGCTGTAAAACCTAGTAAAATAATATTTATTTGCCTGAAGTCGAGACAGCCAAACTGTATATTTGGCAAATATATTTTATTTACTAAGTAAAATTCACTCAAAACACAAAAATATTATATTTTTATAACTTTGATGTCGTTAAGTATCTAATGTTATATTAAGAATTTAAATAATTAATTGGGATATTTTGCACTTAAGTCAAGAAGCAACAGTACATTTAAAAAAAATTTTTAAATATGTTTAAATTTATGTCTAATGAAATTAAATTGTATTTATAAACTGAAAATTTGAAGCTTTTTTTCTAAAATTCAAAATTCTTAAAAAATATATCGGTTATAGTAACTTTCGCCATATAAAACTAAATAAATAATTAGAGTTAAAACCAAACTAATTTAATTTGTTTTACCAGTTATTAGTTCAAGTTCTTCTAACTGAGAGACCTTTCTCCAGATATCTTTATAATTCAAATTCTTTAGAGGAAAGTATCTCAGCAACTCCCCTACAGATACTTTCCCTTAAAAAGATACTATCCTTAAGATTTTTTCCATCTATATTCTGTGTGCATAATAATCAAAGAACAACAACAGCTTTAAATTATTAATATTATTTTATATTGTTTTATTGATTACTTTGTTTTTATATAAGCATTTTTTGGTGTTTTTTTCTCTTTTTCTTTTAATTTTGTTTTAGTTTATTTTTTTTAGTTTTTTGTTTAATACATTGAAGTAAGAATTTAACTAGTTATTTGGTAATTGCTTGTTACATATGCATATGTAAATGTATATGTACAGTGTACATAGTGATGTACATATTTTGTTCACTGATGTAGCATCAATGTTGTCATACATAGAATACAAATAACATAGACATAATACGAGTGTTTAAGTTTCTTTTTGTTTTATGTTTAATGTTTTTTTTTTCTTGTGTTATTTAGTTGCTTATGAAAACCAACGGATAACTATAATAGCTATGATTAATAATATTTGCATAGGGAATTAACCTGCACTTGACCAGCAATCGAAAGTTAAAGCAAAAACTTAAAACATCTTATATTAATTTAGCTGCAAAAAAGCTGAAACGCGTTTATTTACAATTTATAGGAAAAAGGGCTTAAAAATTATTGAGCAAGGGGCATTTACAGTGAAGTGGAAAATTATACAGACAGGGGAGGAATTTTTATAGTTCTTAGAAAGAGAGAGAGAGAGAGGGTGAGAGAGTAAGGGAGATAGAGAGCTCGCAGATTAAGTTAAGCGAGCACATACTACTTAGTAAGTATTTACAAAAGCTTTAGGAACAAACTATTCAAAACTTTACAGCTCTTTTTTTTATCGATTATATGTATATATATATAGAGAGAATATATATATGTTTAGGAGACGATTGGTTAGCGTACTCGATTTTGTTGGCCTTTGTGTGTAGCATTGAAACCAATTGATGTGCACTTAGCCGCTGATCCTTTTGGCAAAAACTTTTCAATAGAAATTTACAATGCCACTGGGAGTGGGTGGCAATTGGGTGGTTGAGGGTGGTTGTGGGTGGTTGTGGGTGGTCAGGACATTGGGTAGATAGGTTCTTTGACTCAGTAACTGTGTGGCGCTGTTTTGTGGCTTATCGATTTATCCAACGCACTAAAGACCTGAGCATTAACCTCATTGCGTTCCAGGCAATTGCTATTTGGCTTGATTTCCACTGTTTGTGGTGGCAGCGCTGGTGGTGCAGTTGGTGGCCTAGAGCTCATGCAATCATTTGATGGCTCCTCATCGGCCTCCACATCGATGGCAGCATCATCATCATCCTGATCATGATCACGTTCCCTGTCATGCTCCCTTTCCCTCTCCCTCTCCTGTTCCCCATCGGAGTCCATGTCCAGGGAGCCGTGTCGCAGCTGCAGCGCAGGTATGCGTGTTGGCATTGTTAGCAACGTATTTGGCGGTGGCGGCTTCAGCAGCGTCATTGGCGCCGCCAAGCAGCCCACGTTCTATACCAGCGATGACAGCGGTGGGCGTGGCGGACTCGTGTTACGGGCAGCAGCAGCAGCATAATATTGCATGGGATGATGATGCGGTGGCGGTGGTGGCACAAAGCCAGCGGTGGTGCCATCATGATACAGCACAGGTACACGCACCAAACGCTGTGCAGCATGTGCCATATTAGCCATGTTAGCAGCCTCCAACTCAGCGGCCAATTGTCGCTTCCATTTATTGCGACGATTTTGAAACCAGATTTTAACCTGCGTCTCGGTAAGACGTAGTGAGGCCGCCAGTCCAGCACGCTCCGAGGAGCTGAGGTAACGCTTCAGATCAAACGTGGACTCCAGTTGAAAGACCTGAGCACGTGAGAAAACTGTGCGGGTTTTTTTCTTACGCTTGGAATTGCTGCCATCGCCATGTGGTGAGGAGCTATCGGAGGGTCCATCGGTGCCATCGTCCTCCTCAATGATTTCCTCACCCTCATCATCTGATTCATTGGAGCTGGTGGGCAGCATATAACTCGCAGAGCCACCCAAATGATGTCCATGATGGGACAAGCCACCAGCGCTGCTTGTGGGCGTACTGGGCTGATGTGGATGCTGTTGTGGATGTTGTGGATGCTGTTGTGAATGTTGCTGCTGCTGTTGTTGTTGTTGCTGCTGCTGCTGCTGGTACAGTGAATGCGGTGTGCTGTGGTGTGAGCTGACAGCTGGTGGTGATTTGCTGCCATTGTTACTGTTGGCATTTGCAGTGCTGTTGTTGTTGTTATTGTTGTTGTTGTTGGGACTGAGCGATGTGGGTGATGGTGGATTTTCCGTGGTGTTTGTCGAGGAACTGTCTGCAAAGAGCGAGAGAGAGAGAGTGTGAGAGAGTGCGCATGAGTAAGAGCATAAGTTTGTGAGAGAGTGAGAGAGAGAGAGCATAAATTTTATTAGCTGATTTACTGTCTGCTGGCACTAAGGGTTGTTCAAGATGTTACTGTGTGTGTGTGAGTGTATGTGTGTGTGCACAGATTTAAGCTGCTACACTTAACCTCACACTTGCCTTCATCGTCTTGTCGCTGCCCCTTTCCCTCTCCGTCCTTACCACCTTTTAGCTTTTTTCTTGCTGACTGCCAAGCAAACAACTTAAAGCGCAGACGCTGTGAGCATTTCCTGTCACTCCTAGCGCCCCACCACGCCCCCTTTTACCCCTTATACTACACTCTATATAACCATGTGTGTGTGAGCGTTAAATTACCATTTAAAATGGCTGTCAGTCAGCTGGACGATTTTACTTTTATTGAGCTTTTAGTTTGAATCTCATTTGGAAAGTTTAAATTGCCGTAATTTGCCGCACATGCAGAAAATGCTACTTTCCACTTAACACACACACAACACTCCTCACCCACTCCAACCCCTTTACTCAAAAGTCCACTTGACTTCTATAGCAGCTCCTAACTTCCGGAACGTCCAAGCAGTCAACCCCTGGACCCATCAAACAGGCACATGCCCCTCAAAAGCGGGGTGCTAAACTTAAGGCCAATTTACATGAACAAATGCTATTGCAACGACTTCTAATGCCGCTGGGTCAATCAAATGGTTGGGGAAAGTGTGTGTGTGTGGAGGGGGGTGTTTTGGGTATGTGTGTGTGGGGGCTAACTACAGGTAAACTACAGTTGATTGCAGGTAAACTGCAGGTGATTGTTGCTTAGTTGCGAGACTAAAAGGCGAACATGTCAAGCGCTTTGTTCATTCCCCGCAGTCGTAACTCGATACTCGATTACAAATTGCAATTAATTGAAAATGGCGATTAGAGCAGCCGTGTTTGTGAGCGGCTAACGGTACATGTGTATCGCATGATAATAAAACCACCCACACCTAAGGTAGGTATGTGTCAGAGATGCCAACTCCTCGTCTTAAAAGCAAAACAAGTCGTCAGAAAAAGGTTAACACTTCCAAAAGTTATGTATGTAAAGAAAATCTCAGTACAAAACAATTTATTCAAAAGAACACATTTAAAAGTTTATAATTAAATACTAAATTTGCTGTATTTGCAAAAGGTTTATTTACTGTGCTTTTCATTACGACTCATTCTGTTTGTAATAAATATTTAACTAGTGAAAACATTTTACATAAATTGTATAATTTTTTATAAAAGATTAAAAAAATAAATAAATAAACTAATAGATTTTCGATAAGTAAATGTTTTTATATTTTCCCCGCACTGTTATATCCACTAAAAGGCTAAATTGACAGCACTGTTGTTTGAGTGTTAGTTTCTATCATGCATGCAAATGTGTTGCCTACTTCAGGGCGCACTTTATGCACACACCAACGCACACACACACAGACATACATGCAAATTGCAGAAATTCTTGGCGGCATTAGGCGCGTTTGCTTCGTTGATTATGCAAATTGAATGAAACTACTTTAAAGAATGCCAGCCAAAGCACATTATTTAGCCTAAGAACAGCTAAATAGCCGCATTCCTTAACGCATTCTTGAACAAAACTAACAAGAAACAACCTTTTCTTTGGGGCTAAGCTGCTTGAGTAGTGCGAAAAGTGCGAGAACTCATTAAAGTCGTTAATACAAAGACAATTGGTTTAAGGAAAAGTACAATTTTACATTTAATTTGTTTATAGAAGGAACTGAAAACATTTCAGGGATATAAAATTCAAAAATTTAAGTTTTTCAACCTTTAAGTGAATTAAATTAAATATTAAAACTATTTTAAGTTTAAGTAGTTTTATGATAACTTACCATGCGTTGGACTGTGGAAAGGCATGCGCTGCGGTGCCCAGGGCCAGCCAGGTGGGCACAGGGCAGCATATCGTCCAGCGAGAGCGCCCCACTGTGAGATGAAACCCAATCTGAAAATGGTAAAAAAATGATGAACGGTTAATGAAATCGTCATAAATTATGCAAACAGATAATTGCTCAAAATCAGGTATAAAAGTTAAGAAAACCAAAAGCCAAAGAAGCCATTTACAAGAAATAAACAAATTTATATATGTGTCTATATAAATCTTATATAAATGCCGACAGCCAAAAAAGAAAAGGTAGCAAGAAAAATTGAAGATGAGACGACCCTTAAATGCCAAGCAACCCCACAGCGGAAGAGGGGTAGGGAGGGAGGGTGGAAAAGGGCATAGACTGGCAACAGCTGCTACAAATGTTGTTGGAATACATCTTTATAATGCCAACGATATATGTGTGTGTGTGTGTGTAGATATATATGTTATATATGAAAGTCTACAAGTTTAACCTTGTTAGGTTTGCAGCCTTAAAAGCATCTTTATAAATATATTTATTTATTTATGTTGGCGCGGCAAAGTTTCCAAAGACGAAACACTTCACTTATAATGTGCTCCATATATACATATATATATATTTATATATATATATATATATATATATGTGTGTTTGTGTAGCTTTTGGGGTGACTTTTGCTCAGTGTCTGGGGGAGTTTATTGTACTAAATCAAAGTTTCCAAGTCAAATCATTCGAGCAGCAGCTAATGCGAGAGGTAATTGGAAGAAAGCTGCTTTTGTTTTACCCCAGGGGCAAGGGAGGGGGAGTGGCAGAGTGGCAGAGTGGAGGGGTAATGGGGGAAGTTATTGCCTGGTTGTGGCACTTAAGAGCTTTTTCTTGGTCGGCAAATTTGATTGATTTATTGATATGTTTAAAAGACGCTACAGTGTGCTGAAGCTTCCCACGCACTCAATGAACTTTGCTGGGTTGCCAGAGGGGGTGTAAAGCGGGTAGGGGGGTGTAGGGTTTGGGTGTAGCATTCCCACCAGTCTAAAATACCAATATACCAATACAACCCTCAATTGTTGTGTTTTTGTTAAACCTTTTGACCGTTTTGCAAGTGACCCGTGGAAAAAGCAGCAGACTGTGATTTGCATGGCGACCCACAGAGCCCCCCCTCTCAGACAGACACTGAGCTGGTGTGTGTGTGTGTGTGTGACATTAACATTTAGCTGACCTCTTTCACTGCGGCCAAGGTGCAGGTGTGGAAATCAATAGTTACCAAGCTCAGTCGCTCTGGTTTTCCCTATTTCTCTCCCTCTCTCTCTCTCTCTCTCTCTTACTCTCCCTCTCTCTCTCCCTTCCTCGCTCTTTCTCTTTCACTTAGCTAGTAATGCCTTTTCAATTAAATTTTACCTTTTTTACCCACTGCTAAATTATGAGACTCGACTCAACTCAACTCAACTCGACTTGACGCTTCAAAGGCTTCACTAACTTGGCTACTTGGCTACTTTGGCTAGTTGGCAAACAGGCAGCTCAAATCACTTCTAATGGGCTTCATGTTTACAACGTCAATTGAGAGAAAGCCGCTTTTGCTTTCGGCCAAAACTGACTGCTCAAATTACGTACAAAAGCGGCCAAAATACAATAAGAAAATACGTCAAAAAAACAAGTCAAGAAAAGAAATTACCTCAATTACTGCGCTAATTTCTGGCAGAAAAAAAGCTGTCACATCAGTGAGTCAGAGAGGCCGAATGAATTGCCAACAGCTTGTAGCTATTTGCTTTACTAATTATCCAAATCAAAGGCTCAGTCAGACCGTTGTCTCGGGTCCGTTGTACCCCTCCCCGCTTCCCAGCTCCCTGGTCCATCCCATTTCCCCGTTTTCGAGGCATTGAAATAAATACAACATTCCATTGCCTTGGGCAGCCGCAGGAAACCCACGCAGCTCCATGGTCTACATTTTCATTGGTGTCACTTTGTGGCGGAAGTGGATGACCATGTTTAAAATTCCAACCCCCAGTACATCCCCCCAATCCTCCCCGGAACTGTCAACGGTGAAGCGTACCCAACAATCCTATAGTCCTGTAGTCCTGTAGTCCTGTCGTTCTGTAGTCCTACAATCTGAATGCCATTCCCAACTCAACTTGATGCATGGCTGATATTTGCCTTCGTTTAATGAATTGTTTACGCTGCTGCTGCTTCTTCTTCTCCTCCTCCTCCTCCTCTATCTTCTTCTTCTTTCCTTCGTCTTCTTGTTCTTCCACCTTCCTGTCATAATTCTTCTTTGGGGTCTTTCTGTTTTTATTAAGCATAGAAGTATGCCCCCTGCAATTGAGTTGTTCAACATGGCATTCTACATGGGTCACTTTATGGTGTCTTCACTGTACTATGATTGCTACTTCTACTGGGCTTTTAAGAAGCTTTGATGTTTTTAGACACAGCTCTTAAGCAAGTATGAGGGTTTCATGGGCTTGTTTGTGTAGAAGGCTGAAGAAAGCGTAGCCTCTAATATAGTAGAAGTTATATAAGTACTATATAGTTATTATCAGCTTTAACTGTCGATTCTATATAGCTATGTCTTAGAGACTTTTAAAGCTAGAGGGGCCAAATGCGGCATGAGGGAGCTTTTTATCGCTAAGCAGTTTCTGATTTCTTTATATTTTTTCTACCCTTACTACCATCCCACAAATTGAACAATTTGAAAATTGTAAAATACTATAACTTGAGAACTACTCAAGATATCTTAAAGAAACTTACACATAAAGTTCTTCATACCAAATGACACACACTGACTTAACTTGGTGAGAATCGGATAACTATATCACATAGATATTATAAGCAACAGTAGGTGAAAAATTGGCAATAACTAATTTTGCTTTTCCTTTATCTTTGATACAAAAAGCAAACTACTTTAAAGTTCAAATTTCATATAACCTTCAAGGTCTGACTTTTCCAAATGATTACATAACTTTAAGAAATATATCAAATTATGTTTTCCTTTACAACATTTGATTTACTTGACGAGTGGCCCGCAGAATTGAAGTACCTAAAGGGCAAGACAGCTGCTTTAACCAGGTCAGAGAAGCCAATTAAGTGAACCCCAAAAATAATAATATTACACTATGTGTGTGTGAGTGTGTGTGTGTGTGATATGCAAAGCGACAATTGTCACACAATTTCCATGCGAATTAACCCAAATTGATTTAAATAAATAAAATTTTGTTGAAAAGTAATGCCAACATAATGTGAACTCAGATATTAAACCGCTTAGGAATCATTCGAGTATATAAGATTTGCACACGCTAATTGGCTGCATGAAGGCTCGGAGTATTGAAATTTTCAACGGGTGTCGATGGGAAAAGTGCGGGTAATGGAAAAGCAACTCGAAACGACCGCAAAGTAGCCAAAATATTGAACACGATACAGTTGACCGAGCAGAGAAGAGCAAAGGGGAAGGGAGGTGAATGAAGGGGGAGAGAGAGAGGAAGAGCGGGGAAACTGTAGCTAACCTGGTTGGCTTGCTTTTGTCATTAAACGGGATTAGCATGAAAATATTGGTAATAACCAGCGAGGCCTGGAGCGGCTTAAGCCTAAGTCCTCCACTTCAAAAATGGTGACATTTGCCAAGCGCTCGAAATTAGTTTTCAAAAAAAAAAAAAAAACTTCTCTTTTTTTTGGGTCTACACCACAGGAAGTCGCACAAATGACACGTGTCCAGTGGCTAAACTAAAGCAAAGTCAAGCCGTATATCTTGATCAAAATCGGTTCCCATTAAATTGAAACTATGCGCAATAAAATGACGAATCAAATAGCATTTGAGCAATGCAAGATAATCCCTTTATAGATAAAGATTTGTCAGCCATGGGACTGAAGAATTGGATTGTAATTACGGTAATATATAATTATATTGTCAGTGCGTCCTTTTGTGTTATCCTTGGTAAAAGAAATTCACAATAGAATTACACAGACATTTCCTGGACGCGAGCACCCTTTCCAACTCATTCAATGGGTTTGATATGGTTGCAGTGATGTTATTGTTGTTGTTGTTGTTCTGGTGCTGAGCGCACTCACAAGCATATCAGGTTACAGTTACAACGCTTAACAGAGTTGCTTGCAGCGCTATAATTAAACCGCAGTTGAAGAGACACAAGAGAGACAGTCAAAAGAGCGAAAGGAGAGAGAGAGAGAGAGAGAGAGAGAGGAGCGAAACAGTGCTAGCTTCAACAGTAGCTGACCACTAATTAAAAAACTTCATGCTTTTATCTCAAAGATACTCCAGGTGAAAGTTACTCCGCAAAAGATACACAAAGTATCTGGTAGTTTTTTGGTATTTTGGTAGTTTTCTTAAACGATCACTCAGCATTTTTTTTCCTTTCTTCCTTTTCATTTGAATTAATCATTAACCCCGGTGATGATCGTGTGATAAGCCCATCACATAGGCAGCCACACGTCAGCTGTAAGCGCCAAAACAGCAGGAGTCAACACTTGGCGAGGGCGACATACCCTCCACCGACTACAGGGACTACAGGGAAGCAGCGCACGCGACCCTCGCGACTTGGGAACTGTGAACCTCAACTCAAGTTCGCTTATCGGGCGATCGATCAGGTGAGCGCATGCGTAAATGAAATGAAAATGATCATTATTAACATAAGCCCAAAAGAGAGCAGAGGGAAGAGGACTTGGAAGAGGGGTAACCCCAAGAAGACTACATAAACTAAAACTGCAACATTTATATATTTTTTTTCAGTTCATTTTTTTTTTTTAATTCAACACATGCCTTAATCGTGCAATTGGAAACTCGATCTCACAACTCATGTCCTTTTTTTTATGCCCATTTAAACGTTGGCTAAGTGAGGTTAACAGGATACCATTTGCTGTCTCGCAGAGTTGAAATTTATTGATGAACTGCACTGCATTAAATATGTTTGTAGGTGTTCCCTCTTCGTCTACATACTGTACACATATAGGTCAGTTCACGTGAGGGTTCATTCAGTCCGTCAGTCCGTCAGTCACTCAGTCATTCATTCATAATAATATTTTTGCATGCCGGAATATTGTCCAACTGTCAGTTATGACTGTCTGTCTGTCTGTCTATCTGTGTTTTGCATTGAATTTCATTGAGCAAATGTTGCGAAATTCGATACTTTTGACCAAAATTAAAAGAATCGATATGAATTTCAATTGCATCGATTGAGTAATGGAAAAACATGAGGAGGAAAGTGAGTTTTTTGCCTAAAAATTTAGTTTAAGTAATATATTTTAATAAAATTTTAATAAGATTTTATAGAAAATTAAATGGAAATTTAAGTAATTAAATAATATTAAATGTTTGGTCATAAAGTTACAGTATAAACGGACTTAATGAGGACTTGAGGCTCTAATGTTTAACAAAATTTGTATATTTTTAATAGATTATTTTAATAATATGTTTTATTTTAATAAGAGCTAAAAATCAAACAATTTTAATGAATTTCTGGCATTTAAATAAAATATTTAAGCATTACAGACAAGTATAATAAAACTCTTTTATTAATAAATTAAATAAAAATTGTTCATTGAATGCTTTTAAAAACCCTTAAATCAAATTTTATAAATAAGAAAATGTTTTAACAGACTGTTAAAATTATATAAAATTACTCAAACTAAATGAAATAAATTGTTCACTTTGAATTACTTTAAAACCATTTTGAACAAGAGTTTATTGTTATCCAAATTGTTGATTTATTTCCTAGAGTAGAAAGCATTCAATGTCAATAAATTGTGTATTTAAGGACATTACTCAAAATCGATGAAAATCCTTTTATCGTACTGCATTTATCTCGTTGACCACTTAAGGTGTCCTCTAACAGTTTTCCTTTCCAATTTCAAACTCTCCATTAAAATACACTATCTCCAGCATCAACTAAAAACAGGACTCCTCAAATGTCCTACTCCATTCTTGTGGATTTCTGATGAAACACCTACAACCTTTGGGCCATTGTCTAAAATTGAGCAAGGATTATACAAATTTTGCTCAATATATTTCACTAAGATGGAAACAGGTCGAATGATCAGGTGAAACTGTAGCCGCTTAAGATCATTGAAAATTGAGGGAACCGCTTGACTTTTTGGTTTGCACTGAGGCTCTGAGTACTTAAGCCGGGTCTAAACGACCTGCGAATGGTTTTTGTTTGGGCTACACAGAAAAGAAAGGAATCGCATGAAAATCTTATATTTAGTTACGATTTTTCAAGTACGAGTTTAGGATATATATTCCACATTGGGAAGCTAACTATAATGGGAAAGTTACTCGACATTTAAATAGAAAAATTAAATTGAAATTATTTAAAATTGATTATTCAAATATAGAAGCTTTTCATACTTAAGTCAGGCTTTTTCGTCTGTTCAAACATTTGTTTGATACAAATTGTACTGAATTTAAGTATTTCGTTCTTTATAAAACAATTTACTGGACTATCCTATCTCTGAAAATTGATTTATGATGATTTATGTTCAATACAGTCCGAAGTTTTTGAGTTATAGCATTTGTTTTTAAAGGATTTAATGGTCTGTATAAGAATAAGCGGGGCTATTCTACTTTTAAAATCGTCTATTATTAATTTAGACCCGGAACTATAGACTTTTTTCTATAAGGATATTTTCTAAAAAGCTTTTACTCAAATCAAGTGCGGTCTATTCAGCTGCTGACTTCGTATAGGGCTTATTAAAACCCAAAATTCTTTTTATACTTTTATATACTTAAATACTTATACTTTTCTGCACAAACCCAAAATTCTTTATATACTTTTCTTATACTTTTCTGTACAAATATTTTCTTATAATATAGTAACTTAAGGTATTATATACTTGGCTATAAAGTACTACAGTCTTCAACCAAACCTTTCTAGATTTAGTTAAAGAAATGCCTACTTAAATCAAAAACTCCAAACGCAGGGTAATACTATGATTTAGGATCAGTTTAGCTTAAGAAATTGTATATATACTAAATATATATATCGTAAATATACTAACACAATACTCGTATATCAACATCGAGTATCCCCTAAAAACAGTTTTTATTCTAACCCATTTTTATCAGTGTATTATTGTACTCACCTTGAGAGCATGGCCGCATCCTGTGGCCCGGCTCCTGGATGTGGCAGCTGTGGAATGGGCGTTATTAGCGCCGTGGCGCCATTCTTTTTCGCCGGCTCACTGCGACTGAGAATGCTGGAGATGGAGAAGCTAGTGAAGCCATTGGAACCCGTCGTAGCCTTATTGCCATTGCTGCTCGCATTGCTGTCATTGCTATTGGCGCCCACAGAGGCGGCTGCCGCTGCCACCGCCGCTGCAGCTGCTGCTGTGGCACACGTGCTGTTGTGATTCAATGTCTTGCTGTTGTTGTTGTTCAGACTATGCTGCAGTTCATCACTGGCACTGCCATTCCGTTCCAGCTCCGGCGACTTGGACGCCAAGGCGTTCGGTGAACTCAGGCGATCACCGAGATGTGTTGTTGTCGTTGTTGTTGTGGGTGGCAGCGCGTGTGGCAGCAGCGCTGTGTGCGCAGCGCCATGTGCTGGATGCAGGTGACCAAAGCTGTGCAGTGCATGATGTAGAGCAACGGGATGGCCGCTGAGCGAACTGAGATGATGTTGCAGATGATGATGCAGCACCGCCGGCGGCACTGGGCCATTGGGACTGTGATGATAGTGTGTGGCCGCAAGCGCCGATGTCGATGTAGGCGTGCCGGCGGCTGTGTTGGGCGTCGAGCGGTGTGTGGGCGTGGCCGGCGGAGAGCTGCCCTCAATGGAACGTGCCGAGGGACTCATGCCGGCGGCACCCAAAGGACTTGGTTCCGGACTGGAGACCACACTGATATCAACTTCAGCCTCAGAGGAAGACATTTTGCACACAAATACACACAGTAATGCACACACTCACACACACACACACGCACAAAACTTTTAGAATAATTTAGTTAACACAATTTGTTTTGGTTTTCAAATGTTAACGATTTTTGCACTTTATTTAGTTTTTTCTTTTTGTTTAAATTTATTTATTTATTATTTTTTTCAAAACTTCGTTTAGAAATAAAGTGACACAGGTGGCGACCGAGACGTCTGCACCGTTTGATCAACGATTCGCATTTAAATTCAAATGTTTGCTCTTAACAGGCTCAAAGTCCTGGCCCGACTGAACGGACTGTCTCTGAGTAGCTGTCTTGCTCACACACACGCACTCTCTCGCTCTCACTCTCTCAATGTTTCACTGCTTGTTGGCAGCAGCGATCGTTTAGTAATTTTATTGTTTTAGTCTCTGAATTTTTAACCCCTAGCAGGCGAGTAGCTCTTAGAGCGAGAGAGAGAGAGAGAGAGAGCGTTTGCGCCGACCGTCCTGAAACCGAAATGAACCGAAACTGAACTGAGCAGAACTGAACTAACGTCAACTGAACATAGCTCAACTGAACTGAGCTCAGTAGAGCTAAGGTGGTTGGTGGTGGTTGGCTGTAAAATTCTTTTGGTCTAAATGGTTTTACACACACCCAAACAAACCCATTTTGGGGTGCGCTCTCTTTCGCTCTCTCTGTCTTTCTCTCTCTTTACTACAGGGTTGAATTGTTTGGTGTACTCTGAGCTCAGCTCTTTTTCATACCATTTGCGCTGAGCTCGTTTATTTCGACAATTGTGTTGCAACCGCATCGACAGACACTTTGAGCATGTTCTTTTTGTCGCAGCCCGTAAATTGTGCCAATAAAAACAGAAAAAAACATTGGAAAATGAAAAAAAGAGAACTCAGCCAGGCCATGTCTAAGCTGAAACACTTGGCATTTGGAACACACACACGCTGCAGCATCTGGTGGCAAGAAGGGGGCGTGTTCTTAGCCTTCATCAAACCAAAAAATAACTACATACATATATACTACATATATATGTATCTTTTTATCTGTTTGTGTTGTTGTTGTTGCTGTTGTTGCTGTGTGCGTTCATGTTTTTGGCCTTCTATTGAAATGCCAATATAAAATCAATCAATTGGCACCCAACTAGGGGTCAAGTGCTGCTCTGTGTGCAATCCTGTTGCTCCAAAGTGTGCAAAACATTTTAATTGATGGCAGCTTAAAGGTTCCATCTTTTGGTTGAAGTGTGAAAGGGGATTACAAACGGTCATTAATTGGGCCAACTATTTGGGCCAAAGCAATCATCAGTTAGCAGATAAATAGATAGCAGACTTCTATGATTACTTTTATTAAATAATAACTAATATTATTTTAAACAAAACTTCTATTTTGAGTGATATCAAATAACGTTAGTTGTTTACTTATTTAAAAATTTAAAAATATTTGTTAGTAATATTTACTATAATTTGAATATTAGTTATAATATTTGCAGTAAATTTAGTACGCATAGTAAATTTTTAAATGTATATTGTAATATTACATGCAAAAAAATTTCAGAAATTAAGTTTAATTTTAGGTCTCTTGGGGCCTTATCAGTTGTCATTACTATTATCTTTTTTTTGAGTCTTCGAAATTGATCTATATTAACTTAAAGATTTTTTGACATTTAAATTTGATACTAAGAATCAGTTAAAAACAATTTATATTTTAATGGCTTGCTTGTAATGTCTTCAAAATTTAAACATAAAATTATTTAAACATTTAATTAAATTAAAATTTACATTATATAATTACTAAACTTTCACATAATTACATTACATCTACATAATTAAATTTATTTACCTAACAAAACTTTAATAAATTATAATTTAAAAAATTAAATAAGCTTTATTTTTTTACTCTGTTTGCTTTCATTTATAATTTCATTTTTATTTTTATTTCGTTTTTAAAAAAAAAATAAATAAATCATGCTCTGCGTAGCACAGCAATTGAATCTGGCACCGCTTGAAATCAGAGCACAAAGATGTTCGTTCCATTCCAAAACATTCCCCATTCAGCGTCAACTACAACTACAACCCCATGCGCACAGAGGCGGCCATTTTTACAAAAGCAAACTTTGCAGACGCTCAGTAGAATGAGAGACTGAGAGATAGAGAGCGTAGCAGTGATAGAGTAAGAACTGGAGTGGGAATGGGAGAGCGTAAGCAAGAGAGCGGTAAATTGAAATTTTAAATGCTTTCAACTGAGACGACCACGAGGCATTCAAAAAGTGTTGCAAGCAATTTGCACAAAACAAAAAAAACGTAATGCGAGGCAATTGCACAGAGCAAAAAAACCAAGAGAGCACAACGAAAACAGAGAGAGAGGGAACGAGAGAGCGCGCGCGTAAGAGCGAGAGCGAGTTAACTGAGTGAGAGTAGGCGTGTCGAAGGCAAGCCAATGGGAGCATGTTACAGTCACCACTGACGCTCAGCTGACACCGCCGGCAAATAACCAAAAACATTTGCCACTCTAACGGCAACGTCGACGGCGGCAGCAGCAGCGACAGCGGCGACGATGACGGTGACGGTGACAGCGACGGCAGCGGCGACGTCACAGAAAAATGCGTAGAAATTCATGCGCAATTACATTTATCCTGTTTAGAAGATTGCTTTGGCAAAGTGCGTCTCAAAGTGCTGACACTCACCGCAGACTGCCCCCCAGTTCAGCTCCCCTTACACCCAACTACACACACTTACACCTATACTCATAAAGGTGTGGCACTCTGTCTGGAATTGAGGCAAGAACGCTTTTCACCTGCAGCGTAACATATTTTTATGTAATTTCCCTCTGCGCTTTTGCTTGTTTTTGATTCGTTTTCGTTTTCATATTTGAATTCAACGGCAGCAGCAGCAGCCCAATCGCCTCCAAAGAGAGTAAGTCTGTCTAACTGTCTGTCTGTCTGTCTGTCTGTCTTCCTGTCTGTCTCTCTGTCTGACGTTTAGTTCAAAAGGTGTTGACACTTGGGCGCTGTCCCACTTTAATTTTAACTGAATGCACAAATGGAAATCGCATTACTTGTGTAAGCGAAAGGCCTCTCCACCAGCAGCAGCAGCAGCGTTGGGCCCAAAACTTTTGTTCGCTGTTGGGCGTTACTTGATTCTATTTTGAACACACACACACTCATACACCCCCATACCCTCCCCCTTCCCTATTTTGTGTGTTTGTGTGAAACAATTTCATTTTGATTTCGTTTTAACGATGAGACTTTATTGTAGTTTTGTTTGCCAAGAGCAAAAGGGGCAGAGGAAGGGATGGAGGTAGAGCTGCCCTTATTTACCTGGCATTAATTAGGCAAATTGACATTGGGTAGTCAAAGAGGTGCTAAACAAGATCCAATGGCCTCTAAAAATGCGACAACAAATGGATTTTCAAGCCCCTATTCAGCTATCTCTCTACCTCTGAGCAAAAGCTAGTAGAAATGACTACAGAAGACCTCGTACATGTGCTGAAGTAAATTTATAAATGAAGTAAAACAAAATAAAATAAAATAATTGCAATTTTTCATTGATTTTCCAAAGACAGCTATATGATGAAGTTCCAAGATACTACCAGGATTTGATTTGAGTATATAAAATAATATCATACACATAATGTTTGAGTTTGGTTCAATTACTTTAAGTAGTTCCCGAGTTATACCCATTTGCAAACTGATTTTCCCAATTTAAGGCGTTCGTAAGGGCTTGTCGAATATGAAAGATCAAACATTATATGCATAACAGATTGACAAAACTCCACCCAAAATTTGCTTGCTCTACCTCAAAAGGTCTCCAAGATCTAGATTGATCTTGACTGATAATGCCAATCGATAAAATAAATACTCTATAGTATTTTTAACCTCTTTCAACCAGTAACTAATGTTCTTGCTGACAAACCTTAGAGACCCTCTACATTTTTAAGTAAGGGGTTCTGAACAAGGTTATTACAAACGGTCGTAAAACACAACTTCATTGCCTCCCAAAAATATGCCAAACTAAAACATAGTTTGCTATGCCCACTCCTACTAGTGCTGCCTCTACTACTTCTACTGGTATTTTGGTTGGCTCCTGATGCGCATTAAGCTCAGTTGCTGACTAGCAAGCCACAGAAATTGTGAAAAGCAAACGACCAAAGCTTTACTCTTTTACTTGGAGCATTTAAAAGAAATAACAAACTGTTCAACTGTCGGACAAAACGATTCTACAACAAATTGCACTGCAATAAAAGAGTGAATGTGTGAGTGTGCGAAAGGGATAGTTAGAAAGAGCAGGAGAGCAAGCGAGCGACTAGCAACGAAATGAAACGAAACCAAAGCCAAAGCCAAAAGCAATGCAGTCAAGCTTCAGAGCTTTTCTATATACGAGTGTTAGTGTGTGTGAGAGTATGTGTGTTAGAGTGTGTGTGTGCTTGTAGGGGGAAAAGCAAACGAGAACAAGAAAAACAACTCTTAATTGACGTACGAGCAAAGTGGGAGTTGCAATTTTCATTGACTCCACTTTAGCTAGCAGACGGGCGCCTAAAAGTCGACCACACAAAAGAGAAGAGAAACAACTTCGACTCGAATTGGAAGTGGAGGCACTTTGATTCACTCTGCTACATGCAGCAGCTACATAGTTGGGTTCATTGGGTTCTGGGTTTCGTTGGGTGGCATGGGCTGATTTTGCTAGGGGGATTTGCATTGCTATGCATACAGATCAAAAACTGTACACCGCAAGAAAAAGCTTACTTTTGTAAAAACTATATCTTAATTTTAAGATATAAACTAAGAAAATTTATAGAAAATCATCCAAAATTTCAAAAACTTTTACTAATTTTCCGAAAATATTTTTTTAAAACTTGAAAAATTACATTATTATAAATCTTTTAAGTATCTAGAGTAATTTTCTTCTTTGAAAACTTTTTGTTATCAGTTCCTGCTACCATTTTTTATCAGTGTAGCATTAGAATACAGCACATAGTAGTTTGCTTGATTGCAGTATGCTTAAGGCTCGGCATGTTTGCTCGACTTAACTGCAATTAATTTGGCAATTGACGCTGCAGAATATGAACTGAGAAACACACACACACACACACCCACACACATATTTAAGCCAAAAACTCTAACGTAAATTCAATAGCCTTTTGGATAGAAGTTCGTTAAGGTTTTCTTTTTGAGTATTTTAGTGTTTTGGTATTTAGTATTTAGTATTAAGCATTTTGTGGCATGCACCATTACGTTATCGGACACATTAGCCAAATGGCCGTGGCTTTTGTTTGTTATTAACATTTATATTATAATAGGAATAAAGCATGCTAAACAATAAACTGCATGGAATGACAGAGAATGGAATGGAATGGCATAAATGCTTAAAAGCAGCCAAATGGAGTTGTATTTCTCTCTCTCTCTCTCTCTCTCTCTCTTTTCTGGCTATTTCCAATTTCAGTCGGCTAAATTTGTGACGCGCTATTTGGGCTTGGCTTGGCTTTTGTCTTTCATTCAAAACGCAAACAATGGTTGGCTAAAATATGTAAGTCCCCACCCTCTAAACACCCCCCCTTTGAGTGGGGTAGCTAAAAAGGAGTAAGTTGTATTCATGCCACACGCAAAATGTTCTTCTCTTCCACTTCTTTCTGTTCCTTGTTCTTCTCCCCCTCTCCCCACTTGGTGCCCATAAATAACGCTTTAGACTTTGATTTAAATAAATTGTATTACGAACGCTCATATTTTATCATTTCAACAGTTTTACTTCGTCCTGCGATTCGATTCGATTTTCTTACCGCCCTTTTTTGTTTAAGGCCAGGACAACGACATCCTACCTGATTGAGTGCCATTTTAGACACATAAATTTTCAGCCAAACAAAAGACACAAGTCGTAAAAGTGTTAACTGCTTTTCGGCGACAGACAAGGTAAGTGCTCATCACTGAGTACAGACTGCAGACTGTACCATGGCTTTGACGTCATTATATTGTCTGGTTCACAGGAGCAACTCAGCCAATTCGGGACTTTATTCAGTTTAAAAATGTTATTAACAATGGAGTTTGATTATAATAATAGTGTTATCGATTAGGAGATGGATGCTACTGAATTTAGTTAAGATGCCTTGGTAAACACAGAACATTTTCAAACAAATTCATATTTTGAGCATTATCCAGACCGATCATTCCCATGACAGGTATAAGATATAGTCGCCCGATTTGGATGAAACTTGGTCAGTATGTATATTTTATTGAATAATGTATTTTTTGTAAGTTTAATTAATAAAACTTCCTCAACGCATCAGATTTTCATATTAATTCATATTTGGAGCGTATTTTTTACCGATTGTCCCTAAGGGAGCTTTGCGAAATAGTAGTGCGATTTGGGTCTAACTTGGTCAGTACATGTACGTCCTTAAACAATGAAACTCAAGGTAGTTTTACTGGTATTAACAAGGCTTTTAACGTTTACGTTAGTAACTGTTTTAAAAAAAACTTTGTTTAAAAACCGATTTTAATGTATCTAGTTCCCAAACATGTTTTTAAAATTAAAAATCTACTTCCAACCTGTCATCACTCTAAAAATAAGTCCACTTTGAAAACAGTTCGGCAAACGTTTGAAATTAAATGAGTAAATGATAATTTACCTTTGGTAAAACACAATAAAATGAAATAAGTGCAAACAATGCTGAAAACCGCTAAGGTTTTAATTTTAAACAATTATTGTCTATTAGCCACAAAAGAGCCAACAAAATTGATGTGATGGAGGGAAGGGGAAAAATAACGAATTGTCGGCCAACCGACAAAGGAACCGCCAACAGTATGAAATTACCAATTTGCAATAAAAAAGAGAGAGAAGGTAACGGGAGTAACAGCAGAGGCAGCGGCAGCGGCAGTGGCAGTAACAGAAGTAAAGCAACCAAAAATGGTAGCAAAAGGAGCTAACAGAGCTAAAGGAGCGAAAGGAGCTAAAGGATAAGCAAGCTGCCAACGATTGTTGGCCGAATTGTATCCTATTTGGCTGAAAATTTCGATAAAGAATGCACAAGAAACAAGAAGCAGTGTTGAGGGTGAAAAGAACTCGACTGAAAGATACCCTGTTGAAGAGTCTAAGGAGGGGATGAAAAAAAAAAAACATATGAAAAATATCAGAATTACCAATAAATATTTTAATTATATAATAAACTATTTTTATAATAAAAATATTTTGAAAATATAAAAATTTTAAAAAAATATTTTAAATGCTTTACACGCCGTCTTATGCCATTTTTAGCTGTTTTTTTAGCTAAAGAAATGTCCAAAAACTCTATTCTTCAGTTAAACAAGTAATACTTTTCATAGTCTCAACAACTTTTGTCTAATAAATCTTTTTATGTTTTTAAATATGGTAAAAAGTTGGCATTGGCAGCAGATCCGCACTATATTTTAATTTGAACTGATATAACCACATTTATTGAATGTATTTCAAGCAAACAACTTGTTAAATAAATTATTTTATAAATATATTCCCCACTTCGCTGTAATATATGAATTTATAGCAAATATTACTCATACGCCCCATTTTCTACATTTGTATCACTGTTAGCAGGACATTTAAAACTGTACAAAAACCCTCCCCTTTTAATCAAATCAACAATTTTTACTTGATTTAGCGCTCTTTTGTGTGTCTGCTAATTTTGCAACTGAATGCGTCGTGGCAAAAGGATCAGAAGCGAACCCAAAACAGGATCCACTTGAAAAACGATCGCGGGATTAATGCGATTAACTTACAGTTGATTTCAGCAGAGGGGAGAACGAGGAAAGGAGAACGGAGAACAGAGAGTGATGAATGGAGTTGAGAGAAACGTAGAGAATTGATCAAATGAAATGAAAAGTAAAGTAAAAGTTTCAAATTCAAAATGCAAGCGGATCCTTTTTTTGGCAAACACTAGAGAGAGAGGGAGGGGTGGGAAGAGAGAGAAGATTCGTCGGCTCAGACAAAAGGCAACCCTGCGAAAAACGTGCTAAAGTCCTTAATACCAAAGAGGGTAAAGGGGGCGCGGCAGAGGCAGAGACAGAGGCAGCGGCACAAAGACAACAAACAAACAGCCGACAGACAACAAACAGTGGCTAAGACTTAATTATTTTATAAGGCGACCGATGAACAACAACAACAACAACAGCAACAACAACAGCAATAAGAAGCTGAAGAAGAGCACAGCGGGCGGTACAGGGACCGCCCAGTGTGCGAGTCCACTCGATTTGTGGTGCGACTACTGACTCTCAAAGTGTATATGCGTGTGCGTGTGTGTGTGTGTGTGTGTCTGAATCTGTGTGTGTGTTTTATACACTCTCCAGTATCTAAATTGCCTTTGCTGGCGCAGGAAATATCAATTTGTCGCCACATCATAAAAGGCAGCACAATAAAATTACAACGCCCTCACCTCAGTTAACCCCCCCCGTGCCACTCCCCATCCCACCGCCCACCTACTGCCACATAACTGTAAAGGCGAATAGTCCACAATATTTTTTTTTTGTCAAATCCCACATTCAATTTGGCACTGCTTTGTGCGCAAAATCCCCAAAGGAATCAACTCTCGCCCGATTCGCGGTGTCACCAACAACCACCCACTAGCCTCCCCCGCCCCAAAACGCCCCTGGCAAAGCAATGGTAAGTGGGGGCGGGGGAGGAGTAGCAGTAGAGGGTAGCCAAGAAAAAGAAACAAAGAAAGAAAGAAAGACAACACATCGTAAATGGCAAATGCAATTCGCGTATTTTATGACGCGCCACGTTGATGACGATGGCCACAAAAGTGCTTCCCATATAGCACACGGATTGGCACAATGGAGCTGGAGTTGGGCAAAGCACGTTGATAGTGGGTTTCGCAATAGCCGAACATAAGCTGAGCGATAATAAGAGACAAGCAAAATAATAAAATAAATAATGAAGAACAATTCAATTATTTTTTGGGGGCGAATGCTAAAAGCTACACGCAATCACAGACGGGGGCGGGGAGACGGACAGACAGAGGGGTAGTGGAACAGAGGGGTAGAGGAACAGAGGGGTAGAGGAACAGAGGGGTAAAGGAACAGAGGGGCAGAGGGACTGTGGGACAGAAAGTCAGCCATTCAGTCAGACAGTCAGAACTGCTGCCTGAAGTGCTCTGTTCTGGCTAATGATGATGCATTATAGCTGCCACTCGTATCCCTGGCTTATGGCCATAATCAAAGAGCGAGAGTACATTGGCCTTTCTCCACTTTCTCTTTGATTAAAAGCTGTTAGCTGCAATTGGCTACAGTTTTCAAAATCATAATTCATATTTTTGTTTTTATATTAAATTTATAAAATTAAGTTTTTAGCTTTTATTTGAAGCTTAGTTTGTTTTGAACATTTTGTGGAAAAAATATAGCTTTATAGAATTACAAATATATATCTGCCTATAACATTTTATACCATTTGGGAACTCTACAATTTATTGTATTTCAACTATCAAACACAAATAATCCTTTAGTTAACATTTAAAAATTTATAAAATCCAGTATATTTTTGGCTATAAATATATATTTATAAGATAAAACAAATTTTGAATTCTACCATTTATTGAATTTCCAACTAACTACTATGATCTTGTTAACTAGTTTTAGTAACATTATTAAAATATATATTTCATTAGATTATTCCAACCAATAAATAGAGATTTCAAAGAGATTTTATTACTAATTTATGAATAAAACATTTCATTTGCTTTTGACTGAAAATAAATCTTGAATTTCAAATATATATAGGAATGAATTTTGCAATCAAATATTCCATTTGCTTATTGCTACTAATAAATTAACCAAAGTCTTCAACAAGTAAGAAAGGCTACAGTCGAACAAGACGACTGTTTTTCCATACAAATCAAAAATTTTCCACCGATTTGTCCTATGGGAGCTATAGGCTTTAGTCCGATCAAACTTGATGAAGATAGTTATAATGGTACCATACATACAATGTGTGAATTTCGTCTCTCTAGCTCCATTTGTTTTCAAGTTATGGTGATGTGAATATAGTTTTGTACAATTTGCGAGGGCGGTAGGGGGAGTGGCAAAGATTTGAAATAAACTTGATCGGCTCGTTAAGTAGATGGACTTTCATTCCAAATTCATTCAAATTTAGTGGCTCTAGCTCTGATAGTCTCGAAAATCTACATAGGTGTTTAAACAGACGAACAGACGGACAGACGGACATCGCTATATCGTCTCGGCTGTTGATGCTGATCAAGAATATATATACTTTCAATCGAAAGCTAAAATTCTCAAAATCGAACCAACTTTGTCAAATATTATGATGTCACAATCGAAGATTGGATGCCAGAGTCCTCAGATATGTCAAATATATATGATCATAACTCAGTCAAATGAAGCGATATCTTAAAAAGTCATACCTTTTTATACTTTGGACAACTAGCAGAATTAATCGCAATCAAAATCTAAAATTCTCAAAAACGAACCCATTTTGTCAAATTTGGATGCCAGAGTCCTCAGATGTTTGGTCCACAGCTCAATATTTAAAATTGACAATTTTCCCAACTTTGACTGATCATAACTCAGCCAAATGAAGTGATGTCTTAAAAAGTCATACCTTTTTATACTCTGGACAACTAGGAGAATCAGTCGCAATCAAAATCTCAAAATCGATTTTATGATGAGACTTGACTGTATATGTATATTCGTGATCAATTACCCTATAATCGGGAATAATAATCAGAGAGTATTATACGGTCGGGCGTGCTCTACTGTACTTTTCATTCTTGTTTTCATTAAACATTTTTAATTCTCACACAAGTTGATTTATGTGCTGGAAAATACATAATTATTGAAATCACTCTTCAATTAACTAAAATTAATTAAAACTACTTTCTGCTGTTTAATTTAGGCCATGGTAACCAAAATTCGGAGTTTTTGTTAACAACTACCAAAAGGTGCCATATTTCGAAATACGAAAAGTTTGTTTGATTGTAATGATGTGAGGCGGTTTCTCAATGCATCAATCTGCTTGGTTGATCATATCAAAATGCGCTCAAATTATCTACAAAATCTAAACCGAAAATGAAAACATGCACAGCTGGAAATGCTGATTTGGACGGGGGTTTTATCAAAACTGAAAACATGGCAATTTTTAATTGAGGCCTAGCAACGCAGGGCTAAACAATGTGGTATGCACCAGGAGGTATGAGGCAGGAGGTATGAGGCATGAGGTATGAGGCATGAGGCATGAGACCCATGAAACCGTTGTATGTAAATGCAATTTAATTGTAATCCAATTTGTTGGTAATACAGAGAAGCAGCGAAGCAACCAAGCGACGGCTAACAAACAGTAGCGAAAACTCTGATACCTACCTGAACTAGAACTATATATAGGCATTAGATCGGCTTAAGATATGCCAAGGAGTTGGCCAAGACGCAGACAGGCACACACTCACCCTTCCAAAAAAAAAATTATAATAAATCAGAAAATTATGAAGACTACGACTGAGTCTGCTGGCGCCAGTCTAAGCCCAACAAAAATATATACATATAGATCACGATCTGGATCTGGAGTACTGGCAATTATGTGCTCAACTCGATGCTGTCGATCGCGATAGACTCGTTTTTGGCCAAGTGCGCAATGCTGTTGGCCAAACACACACGAATTGTGCATTTAGCCGGCAAAAAGAATATATATATATATACAAATTGAATACACAAATGGGTGTATAAATTTATGGTAGCAGTGCCGTGAGACTTTTATCAATCAGCGGGAATGAGCGACGATCTAGCTGTAATCAGGCGTAAAATTTACGGAAAACAACGCGTTATCAAAAGTGGTGGAAAGCATTATGACCAAAAAGCATCAAGTCACGTGCACGCACTCCTAATGTCAAGGATACGCATAGATCTAACTGTTCAGGACTCGGGACTTTTGTTTGCCTGAGGGGTTAAATAAGTAGTTTTGTAAGTATTCATACACTTTATGGTTTCTGACGTGCCGTGATTTGTATAAAACTTGTTAAACGAACCCCGTGAATGCTACATACCCTTTACCCTACCTTTAACCCCCCCAACCTACCCCTTCACCTACCCTTTCTACACACCTTCCCCTAATGCAAATTGCCGTCCATTCCATTAAAATGAGCCCTGTATAGTTTCTCTGCCTCTGTTTCTGTCTCTGTCTCTGCCTCATCATCATCAACACATCACATCACATCAGCCCCTGCCCGGGAATTCAGTCTGGTAATAAAGTTGTTCAAGTGTATTTCATAGCCATATGCTTTGGCCTCATCTGAGTAGTAAGCAGGATCTGTAGCTAAGGTCTGGGAGGCATGGGTAAACTTTGGTTTTGGGTTTGGAATTGGGTTTGGGACTGGGTTTGAGTGTGTGTGTGTACGAGTGTGGCTTTTGTTATCACATAGGATTAGGCATAATGAAGTGTTTTAATGCGTTTAGGCCGCACACGCATACACAGACGCACACACACACACACACACACACACACGGACACATAAACAGACAAAGCTAAAATAGTTGCAAAAGTTGCACAATGAAAAACCCGTTAAGCGAAATGTAATTAAATTCTAAACATATTAAAATTAAAGTTCAACTCAGTTGGGATGGTAAGTTTAACTAAAGAAGGGACTAAAAATATTTCCAAAGAGTTCATAAAGATTTCTTTAAGCTCTACAAACAATGACTCTTTATATACTATAAACTCTATATACTTTAAACTATATAATTTTCTTAGCATTTAAATATTCCTGCCTTATCTACACACTAAGTCCAGGGACTAAGAATATATACTACTTAAAACATAAATAAAATATAAAGTTAATCAAGTTGAACAAATTTAAAGTTTTTGATATGGATACTAAAAATACTATAAGTCAAGCTTTGCTGAAAAATATTTGTTGAAATAAACGAATTTATTTTTAAGCAAGCTATGAAACTTTAAAATTATTGTTAGAATTAATTCTTATTTCTATTTAAAAAACAGATAACTATTAAAGAATAATGTACAAAAACTCATTGACAAACAAATAAATTACTAAAAACGTAGAAAAATTCAACTCGATCAAATTAAAAATTATATTATTTTAAATTAAAATAAATGTTTATGAAACATAGTCGTGATTAAGAGCTAACTTGAATCTTCCACATAAAAATGACACAAGATTTTGACCAGTTCCAATTAACTAAAATTACCCCACCATTTTTAAAAAAATTTTAAGATTTATTAAATATTTTTATAGAGATTTTTTACAAGATTTTACTTTAATTTTAATATTTAAAAGACAGAAAACGTTGTGATCAGAAAAATAATAATGGAAAACTATCGATTACTAATACATAAGTGATGAGACTTTCAAGTTAAAGAAATAAGCTTACAGCTCTCTGTTTTCTAGAGAAATATGGTATATATAAACTATAGAAGTACCTGATAAATAGTGCAACACATAAAAGATTTTTTATCTCTTTCAATTTAATAACATATTCTGAATACCTTCCCTACTATATATAGTAAGTACTTATAATACCTACCGAAACGATTTGACTTAACTATGAAATTTTGTCACCATTTTCGTTTAGCACACAACCATGCCACAACCACGCTAGTGACACCACTGTTACACTCACCTTAGAACACATTCCATTTTTGCACCTTATTTGGCTACCGTGTTGCTTTTTGTCTGAATTTTTGGGCACATTTTGGGCGTGGACGAGAAGCTGGACATGAATGTGGAATGGAATGGAAAACCATTAAAGAAATTACATGATGCTCTAGCTGCTGTCGCCTGTGTGGGAGTGTCGCGAGGGCGGGCGATCGGGGGCGTTGGGGGGGGGAGGGGTAGGCAGAGGGGGGAAGAACTGAATGCAATCGCATTGATGTTTCAAAAAAAATAGAGGAAAAAAACACCGACGACTATAGCGCTTAAATGTCGAGTTGAATTGGGATGGAGGTAGGAGTGGGAGTGGGAGTGGGTGTGGGTGTGGGCACGGCAGGGGGGCACTGAGGGTGGCAATGACGAGGTCGTTGTCGATGACGCTGTTTTGTGGGCAAACAAACATCAAAGTGATTGAATTGTTGCGATTGCTTTTAGTCGACAAAAGTGTGCAGTGTCTGAAAGCAATTTGAATTCAAATTAAATTAAAATTGCCAACACATACAAGAGTCAGTCTAAAATTATAGCATGTCTAAGTTGAGTATTGTGTTCTATAACATTTTCACTCTACTTTTGACATTTAAATATGCCAATTGGTCAATAAATATTAATTATAAAACCCAAACACACACACACAGGGACATACAAATGTTAAACAAATGTCTGTATACTACTATATATAGAGCTATACTAGACTGCAGACTGGGAATCAGTTGTTTGCCAACGATATCCATTAAAATTTAAATCATTGCAATTATTATTAATGGTCGAAAGCGCTTCTTTTTAAATGTACGCAAAGTGTTGTGCAAATTGTGCAATGTCCACACAGCAACAACAACAACAACAACTGTAACAACAACAACAACAAAGGCCACTCGGAGTGTACAACAAACAATGGCAGCTGCCCACAAGCAACAAAAATCAATGGCAATAATTTTCACGCCATTTTAATGTTCAACAACAACAACAGCAAAGAGGGGAAAAGAGACATAACTTCATATATATACTGTCATATATAGCATATAGTATATGTATATACATTTATATAGACCTTACTTAACTACAATCAGTGGTTTCAGCTTATGTTTGTATACATACATATGTTTAGACACCTAGCTTACACTACATACAGGGTCTGCAATTTGGTTTCTAAACAGCTTTATGTAGACGTGAACGAACACATAAGTTATCTATATATATAGTCGAATCTATATAGCTTTAAGCAACTAAAACTCAAGGCCTATAAGAGCTAGAGATACCAAATTTTGACAAAAAATTAAGTTAGTTATGGAGATTAGCCGAATGCTCACTCAAATTGTTTTACTACGTTTAGAAAACTGAAAAAAAACTGTTGAATTTTCTATATTGTCAGCAAAAACTTTATTTAGAAGCAAAAAACTATAGTGGGCTGCAAAAAGTATTAAAAATACAGTTCAAAGTTTACTGCATGAAAATAGAGAAGCAACAGATTCCTATAGCTTTATAGAAAAATACAGCTGAAAGTATTTTATTGGCATAAAAAATCATTTTACTGTTGAAAATAAATACAGGGTCTTTTACAGTCAGCTCGCTTAACTGCAAATCCTCTAAGCTTGTTAACACTTTTAAAGTCTTTTATAGTATTGAAAGAATGTAATGGAATTCAAATAATGATAGCTTTTCACCGATCTTTATCTTGTTATACTCTCTGCAAGAGAGAGTATATTGGTTTTGTGAAAAGTGTGTAACAGACAGAAGGAGGCGTTGCAGACCCCATAAAGTATATATATTCCTGATAAGCATCACAAGCCGAGACACATTTTGTCAAAATTGGATGAAAGAGTCCTCAGATATGTGGTCCACAGCTCAATATTTAAAATTCACAATTTTCCCAACTTTGACTGATCATAACTCAGCCAATTGAAGCGATATCTTAAAAAGTCATACCTTTTTATACTCTGGACAACTAGCAGAATTATTCGCAATCAAAATCTTAAATTCTCAAACTCGAACCCATTTTGTCAAATTAGATGATGAGACTTGATCTTTGAAAGTTTGTCAAATATTGACAAATATACCAATACCGATTTCCTCACAAAACTATATAATCGGAAATAAAATGCCGAGAGTATTATACTGTCGGGCGTACCCGACTCTACTTTTCTGTCTTGTTTTATATAATTTGAGTTCTCAATTCTTATTTTTAAATTAATTATTTATCTTTATTTAAATTTATTTATTTAAATGTTAAGTTTTGCTGCACAAAAGAAAATGCTTAGTGATTATTGAGTTTAGCAATAATGGCAAAAAAAAAACTGACATATATTTATGCCTTAAAATTTCAAGCGTTATAATTTAAAATAAAGCGTTTCTTAAGCAAACTAATTAAACAATAAAATTTTTAAAACTTTATCGGAAAGTATTAACATTTAAGCATTTTAAAAAATACTATAACAATTGTCAGGGTCTTAGTAAGAGCCACGAAAAAAGGATCATTTTCGCTCGTGCCCACTCCTAGACGATCTTTAAGCTCTTTAAGTACTCCAAAAATAGTTATAAATTAAAATAAAATAAAAATAGTTATAAATTAAAATAAATTTTGTAAATTTTAGAGGCTTACCTTAAAAACTAAATAAATTTATAATCAAGACATTCAAGGCTTTTTCCCTTGGGCTGCAAAATCTAGTGGCACTAACTTATGATACGCCCTAAATAAACATTTATACCGTTATCAAACACACACACACACACACACAGACACACTCCCACACACACACAGTGCCACTCCCACACATTTGTTGTCAGACAATTTGCATGCAGAAAATTACGAATAAATTGCGAAAAGTCAATAATTGCAATGTTGGCTTAATAGCATTTTGCAATCAAATAAATTGCAGATAAAATGATAATTTATTGAGTAATCTGCAACTGATGGCAGGACAGAAGGACAGACAGAAAGGCAGACAGATAGACCATTTGTCAAAAGGCGAATTCACACGTTAAAATGGGTGAGAATTGAGAATGAGAAATATCCAAAATAATGCGATACTTTTGCGTGTTGTTAAAGGACGACAAAAAGGATGCCAGGACACCTTTTAATTATCCAGGAATGAGCTCGAATTACAGGACAAAGTGTTAAAAGAACAGCAGTAGACCAAAGGCAAAGACAAACACAAAGATACAAATGCAGATGCAGATACAAACAGCATAAAAGATACAGATACATCTACAGCTAGTGTTGTAGATACAAATATACTTTTTATGCTCTGCGATATGAATCACATTAGACAGATTTGCAACGGGATTACGGCAGAAGAAAGTGAAGTAGAGGAAGAAGAAGAATCTCACCTCGATCCTAAGTCTTGAGAGCATTGTGACAATTGTGACACGAAATCAAGAGCACGCGAAACTAAAGATTTGGGTCAATCCGTAGCAATCTCGACACTCGAGCGTCAACAAAAGGTAAGCAGATTTGTGCTAATATGACGGCATCTGTTTGACAATAAACAACAAAGATACTTTTGAGACACGACGGCACCTGAAACCAGTGTACCGAACCCCGTGTGAACACTACTACTAAGTCCCTATATATACCCTACCTAGAGGTGTATGTAGGATAAACACCGTGGTTTAAGTACGCAAACATACTCGACAAAATTCAAGTGCCTCAAGTATTTGCTTAAATTATGCAAATCTGCGCAAATCCAGCGGGCGGGTCACTGGATTTGCCAGCGATACCTTTGGGTCGTTCGGGGGTTCGATGGTTCGATGGTTCGGTCGCTTGGTAGTGCTCGGCGTGCGCCGATAATCGAGCCCAAAAACTTCACAGACAAAGCGACGGTCTCTTTAATTGGTAAACGTAGACCAACAGTCTCTCTAGCCCCGGATTAACAGTCCGAATTAGTGCAGTACGCATAGGTGTGTGCCTGGAATTCGGCGAAAATCGTTATAATAGCTGAAAAACCACATGAAAAATTCTATATACACGAACTAACTTTGGGAAGTAGTTGGAGTACAGAGGAGAGATGAAAATTTGGAGTGAATAAGCTTAAGTGGAAGGCAGTGATGCCAATTTAGCCTTTTTTTTTTGCAAAAATTGATATGTAACTGTTATACGTAGTTCAAATATTTTCTAAAGTACAGAGGAGAGATGCAATTTTGGAGTGAATAAGTTTAAGTGAAAGCCGCAGTTAAGCCAGTGATGCCAATTTAGCCTATTTTTGCCTAAAATTATATGTAACTGTTATACGTAGTTCAAATACTTTCTAAAGTACAGAGGAGAAATGAAATTTTGGAGTGAATAAGTTTAAGTGAAAGCCGTCGTGAAGGCAGTGATGCCAATTTAGCCTATTTTTGCCTAAAATTATATGTAACTGTTATACGTAGTTCAAATATTTTCTAAAGTACAGAGGAGCGATGAAATTTTGGAGTGAATAAGTTTAAGTGAAAGCCGCCGTGAAGACAGTGCCAATTTAGCCTTTTTTGCCAAAAATTATATGTAACTGTTATACGTAGTTCAGATATTTTCTAAAGTACAGGGGAGAGATGAAATTTTTGAGTGATTAAGTTGGAGTGAAAGCCGCCATGAAGGCAGTGATGCCAATTTAGCCTTTTTTTTGCAAAAAATTATATGTAACTTTATACGTAGTTAAAATATTTTCTAAAGTATAGAGGAGAGATGCAATTTTGGAGTGAATAAGTTTAAGTGAAAGCTGCCGTGAAGGCAGTGATGCCAATTTAGCCTTTATTTTGCAAAAATTTATATGTAACTGTTATACGTAGTTAAAAAATTTTCTAAAGTATAGAGGAGAGATGCAATTTTGGAGTGAATCAGTTTAAGTGAAAGCCGCCGTGAAGGCAGTGATGCCAATTTAGCCTATTTTGGCAAAAAATTATATGTAACTGTTATACGTAGTTGAAATACTTTCTAAAGGCTATAAAAAATCTTAAATAGCAACACTGAATCTAATCAAAAAGTAAAAGAATTTTACAGGTAAGCAATTAACACTACGATAACTGACATGTAAGAAAGTCTTGTTGATAACGTGGTTCAAAATCTTCTATAAAAGAATTCATTAATTTTCTTGTAGTCTAGATAAACTTAAATAACGTTGTTCTCTGAAGAATTATGTTTATAGTATACACGTTTTATCTGAACCAATGAACCTATGAAAGAGTTTGAATCGGGGAATATAAGGCAAGTGAAAGGTCTTATGACTTTCAGTCGTCGGTCGATTATTCTTCCATAATGTTATATTCTCGGATTGCAGTATTATCACTTTGTGTGTATCTTTCAGTGGCTTCTGACTGTCCCAAAGGACCAACTTCTCAAGGTAATAAATACTATAATATTAATGAATTTTCATGAATTTTATTTTCTCATCTTTTAAGTCACTTGCAAATCGGGCGAAACTCAAAATTATCAACGTATCGGAGAGAAGTACTACTTCATAGGACAAAGTCAAGTTTCTTGGTTTGAGGCATTACATCAATGTCGTAAGTTTGGTGGGGACTTGGCTCTAATCGAATCGTCCAAGGAATGGCAGGACATTTCAAATGTCCTTAAGAAAAATTACACAGAGGACTTTTGGTTTTGGATATCTGGAAATGATTTCGTTCAAACTCACAAATTTGCTTCCATAGCAAATGGTTTGCCCTTGCCCTTTGCTCCCTGGTCGCATAATCAACCCGATAATCCTGGCGTGGAGCATTGTGTACACTTGTGGGTTCGAGATGGCGAATACCGCATGAACAACTGGGTTTGTCAAAATAAGGCTTACTATATTTGTCAGAGACAGAACTGTTCACGTTGCGGGGATAAATGTTAGAGAATTCTGTAAAAAAAAAAATATCAAAAAAGATATATATAAGCCGATTTATCCTATGGGAGCAGTTGAAATTTTTGCCTTTTTTTGAAGTTTGAACTATCATAGCTCAGCCAAATGATGTCATATTCTAAAAAGCCGTACCATTTTATACCCAAGATAACTAATAGAATTGATTGTAATGAATTTTGGATGAAATTAGAAACTTTGAAAATTTTCCAATTTTAGACAAATTTTATGATGTTACCCCTTTCAAATTTTTGGAAAAATCGACAAAAAATTTTTTCTTAATATTTTGATGTTTTTTGATGCCAATTGATTATTTTGGTCCTTCCGAGTTCAAAACAGTTTGGCAATCGATGATAGGGCGTCAAAATCCTTAAAATATTTGAATTCAAAGTAGCTAAGTTCTGCTTACACTGATAAAAATTCATGTTCCTTTTCTGATATTTTCGAAAATTGTTAAGTTTTACATCAGCTTCTTTTCTTAGTTGGTTTCTATAGCTTTTTTGTGGCGAGTAGTTGGCATCCCTCGTGCGATGTATGAAACAGAGAGAGAGTTAGAAGTCTATAGAGGATTTCGTCCAGGGAAGCCTGGAGCACGACACACGTTGTTTGGAGCTGTCAATGATCAACTTTATTGACACTTTGAATGAGCCGCAATTGCTGTAATGTTTTGCCAAATGAAGATTTTGTTTGCCAAAAACCATTGTTATTGACTGCCGCATAGAGCGGCAAAAGTATCAAGATCAGACAACAAACAGAAACACACACACTCGCACACCCATTCTGGCATTGTTTCCAATAGTCGCCATCACCGTAACCGTCACCACCACAAACCAACAAACAAGACAACAAAACTCTCCATTATTGTGGGCCTGAATTCATGTGCTGCACTCGTATGCTGAGCCTGAGCCGCTTTTGGGCATTACTAGATTAGGAACGAAAACAATACATCAAAATACATACAATACACACTGTAGTGTGTACACACATGAGTGTATATTTTGTGCATACCAAAGTTTTATAGCTCATTACCATTGTGTGGCGTGCGGAGTGCGTGATAAATATTTTGCTACAGTTTCCATTATCTTTTTTGCCAAAAATAGTGCACAAGACATGCATACAGCTCGCACCGTTATCTTACTGATCTCCTATTCTTAAGACACGCGGCGAGCACTTTGAAGATAAAATGAAGAAATGCATTGCTCATTTAGGTATGCATAAGCTACACATATGTGTGTTTTAATATGCATATATATTTTAAGATTTTATGCTCAATACAAGAACAAAATTTCATTTACCATATATACATACAAGATTTAAAATTTGTTAATTAAAATGGTAAGTAATAAAAATAAATTGTTTATAATAAATAATTTTCATCATATATATAATTTGTATATATTTTCTTTAAGTTAAAACCCCATTTTAAAAGTTTAGTCGAATGAAAATTCAAATATCCGTTACGAAAGCTAAAAGGGTAACAGTCTGGCAACGCTGTCACTCGCACGTTTCACAATTTCGGAGCTGCCAACTTGTTTTTAGTAAACTTGTGTCATTTGTTTTGTTTTTGTATTGTCGTTTTAGAGTTTGTTTTGTGCCGGCGCTCGTTGTCATTATCACTCTCGCCCGGGGTTAACGACTGTTAAACGCTTCTAAAGCTATTTCCAATTTGTTAAAATACAAAACCATAAACAGCAAATAAACCATGTCGTTTTTTGGCCGTGCTCTGCTGCGCAACGTAAGTGCCGTCTCATCCCAAACGACGTCTGCATCCCAATTGCAAAAATAAATTAAAAACATTCCACTGTGATTACGTAATGTGTGAAAACTGCAAATTGTGCATTATTTTCAGGTCGCGTTGCTGAACAAAAACATTGTAGGTCAACACAAGCAGACGGCACGTCTGCTGCATAAGAGTAAGTGCAGTAAATAATATAAATTAACTTTCATTTAATATTCTGAGCTTGTTGCAGCTGCTCCACTGTGCACAGTGCGTGTGCAACAGCCGGCGCCAGATTTCAAGGGCTTGGCGGTGGTGGGCAATGACTTCCAGGAGATCAAGCTAGAAGACTACAGGGGCAAATATCTAGTGCTCTTTTTCTACCCATTGGACTTGTGAGTAACAAATCTTTTGTTTAATAGAAATTATTATAAATAAATTATTTGATTGCAGCACATTTGTGTGTCCCACGGAGATTGTTGCATTTAGTGAACGGATCAAGGAGTTCCAGGACATCAATGCTGAAGTTGTGGGCGTATCTGTTGATTCGCATTTCAGCCACTTGTCCTGGTGCAATGTGGAACGCAAGAGCGGCGGTGTCGGCAAACTGAATTATCCACTGCTCTCCGACTTGACCAAAAAGATATCCAGTGATTACGATGTGCTGATTGAAAAGGATGGCATCTCACTGCGTGGCACATTCATCATTGATCCCAAGGGCATCTTGCGTCAGTACTCAATCAACGATTTGCCCGTGGGACGTTCCGTCGATGAGGTACTGCGTCTGATCAAGGCCTTCCAGTTTGTCGAGGAGCACGGCGAGGTGTGCCCGGCCAATTGGAACCCGAAAACAAACCCAGCTACCATTAAACCCGATGTGGAAGAATCCAAGCAGTACTTCAGCAAGCATGGCTAGGATTTCACACACACCCAGCACACACACACACATTCTATTGATTATCCTTAAAGACCAATAAACAAAATTTAAATCCTAGTGGATAATGATATTTTGTCAATCCTTTAATGTGAAGCATATAGAAAGTACAGTACATAATTTGTTATTTCAGGCGTTAGATGATTAGTTTAACCAAAGGTCAAGGACTAAGAATAAAGTATTTCTGTATCATACGATCAGTTTGATGGCGGCGGTGGAGGCGGCGGTTGTGACAAGCTTAGGGAAGGCGGTGGCGGTGCACACGGCGGTGGTGGCGGCGGTGCATAGCCAGTGCCCCAACCCGGATAACCGCTGGCCCACGGGGGTATTGGTGGTGCTCCAGTGCCCGGTGGCGGCGGTATTAGTGGCGGCAAAGTGCCCGGTATGGGTGGATTCATGGGTTCTGCGGCCGGTGGTGGTGGCTGCGGTGCACTCATCCAAGGCATTAGCGGTGGCGGCATCGGTGGCGGTGCTTGGCCAACTGTTGGCGCTGGCACAAATGGTGACATGCCCATGCCATGATCCATACCCATGCTCGGATCCATGCCCATTGGATGCTCATGCGGTGGCGGTGCTCCCCAACCACCGCCCATATCACGCTGTTGATCCCGTGTCGATGAGGAGCTCGGAGGCGACTGTATGGCCTGCATCTGTGATGGCTTCTTGTCAAAGATGCTGTAGCTTGCTCGATGCAGCTGCGGTGCTGCTGGAACCTCTGGCTTGGGTGCACTAGGCGGGGGTCCCTCACCCAATTCTGCCATCAGACTCATATACTCCTCATCGATCTTGGCCTGTGAGTCCTCCATGGCCATGCCGGGTGCACCAGAGCCGGGACGCTTATTACGACAATCTTTGGTCAAATGTCCAGTGCCACCGCAAGAAGTACACACAATGGTGTTGGTAATGATGGGCTTATCTGGACACTGCCACGACTTGTGATCCGTTGAGCCGCACGTGCAACGTTGTATATCATTCTCACGCAATGTTCCATTTAACTGAGCCAACTCACGTAGCTGCATACGTCGCAGATCGTTGTGACCCTCGGGCACCTCAATACCCTGCCTAATAACATCCTTTATCTTGTCCACAGCCTTACGCACCGCCTCTGGATTAGGTGCAGTGATGAAGGCATGCAGTGGCTCATCCTCGCCGGGCAACGGTTGACCATCCTTGCGGCCCACCTTACCCTCCTTGACTGAGCCCTTACCTCGTATAATGATCTTTGCACCCGTGTCCTTCTCCATGGCCTTCAACGTATTGCCACGTGGTCCAATCAGCAAACCCACAAAATTGATATCCGGATGCTGTTCCTGTGGTATCAAAACTTTGTCGCTCACACGGGTCACAGGAGGTCTAAAAATGAAGTAGATACAATTAGTATGTGTGTATGTTAAGTTGTGATGGGCAACGAGACCTTTGCATGTGTGCGTAACAACTGTTCAAACACCAACACAAGAGAACAACGAAAAGAGCGAGAGCAGTCGCTGCCGAAGCATTAAATGGAAAGCAAGTAAGCGAGAACAGAGCGAGAACAGTCACTGTCAGAGCAGAGAACTGGAAGGATGTGAGTGCACTGTTAATTTCATGCATTGCAAACAATAGCGTGCACATAGTATTTATATGCCGAAATAAGTTTGGGAGAGCAGAACACTTGGTCCCAATTTCTCATTCTTCTTTAATAAAGTAGCCATTTTTAAACACAGGCATGTGTAAAAAACTGTTCTCAGCTTAATAAATTAAGCGACATAGCGTCAGCCTTCGTTGACGGCACATTGTGCACTGAATCGAAGTTTCCGCTCACTGCAACTGCAGGGCCTGCGGCAGCGACTTTAACGATCGGCTCGCGTCGTCTCGTATCGTGCCTGTGTGAACAGTCGAAAGCAGCCGAACATGCCTTCTTGCCCATCACTGTAATTTAAAGACTTTTAAGCTTACTTGTAATCAGCTGGTGGCTTAAACTCCGGATTAACCGCTTGCATCTTGACAATCAGCTGATGGCGCTGTTCCTCCAAGCGCTTACGATAGCGAAACTCACGTGTATTCAAACGCTTACCATCTGAACTGTAAATGGGCTCCGGAGACGGTGATCTGCGAATAAGCAAAAGAAAAACAAGAGAAAACGTTGATTTTGAAATGGGATTTGTTATGTTCAAATGGATTTTGGTTTTTAAACTTGTAATTTGTCAAAAAACATTGGCTAGACTTAATGATCTTATTTTGTAATTACTACATTAGCGTATTGTATTGTATTGTATAAAAATTATCATAAATATCCTGTAATTTGCAAATCATCATTCATTAAACAATTAATCAGCATTATCAAACATCATCATTATAAGCAAAAGAATTGATTAGAAAATTAAATTCGCTGGTGAATTGAAAAAAGAAGAATTTTGATTAATTCGTTTCAATTGTTTTTTTTTTTGTTGCACATTTTTCTACATTGGTTTTAATTTTTTTTTTTTTGATTTATCAGTCGGGTAGTACTTAGATCTGGTTGTTGCTCTGGAGCACCCTCTCTGCAAAAAGTAATATAGATTTTTCTGTATAATTGTGCAATTTAGATATGGACAGCACGCTCACTTTGGCTTTGAAGGAAGAGAAGAAATTGACATTATTTATGTAATGTAAAAAAAAGAAACTGATTAGGTTTAGGATTAGGATTTGTATATGCGCCAAAGCCCGCTTACACCTTCGTGGGAGTCAATCTAAACCCATGTTGTTGTGAGCATCAAATTATAAATTAGACTGACCTTAGGTTAAATACAAATGAAAAATAATGTAATTTATATAGATCGATTAGTTATCAGTTACTCAAATTGCCCTCAAAATATTTGACTTTACGTATAAAATTCTTTATAAAACATTCACTCGCGATGCCATCAACAGATCATTGACTTTTGAAATGAATTTAAATAAAGGCAACTAAAGAATTTTACAGTCTAAACTTAACTGATGATGGAACCTCGATGTGAATGTGATTTTTACAATAAAATGTTTTAAATGATTTCACTCTAGTTTCTGGTGATCTCTTGTTTTTGAACATGCTGCGTTTGAAACCTGTACGAATCATCAGACGACTGTTGTGATCCATTTCCAAGTCCAAGGATAACTGCTTACTGCTGGTGGTGCTGCTGTTAATGCCACGCTTTCGACTTTGGTAAGATTATGATAGTTGTTGTGTGAGAATAAACATATTTCAAACCTTTCTTCCGGCGTTTGTGTGATGCCCAAATCGCCAGTGCGTAACTTTCGGCTGATCTCCTCGATTTGAAATTGAACTGGAATTAGAAGGCGTTAGAGAAGAAAAAAAGAAAATCGAGCGCAACCTCGACATTAGTATATGTTAAATGCTAACTTTGTAGGAGAAGAAAGAGAAAATTATAAATTTATTGTTTGTTGTTTGTTGGATAATATCAATATAAGTTGTGGCTATATAAAATGGGAGGGGGGGAATGGGTGAAGGTTTGGATATGGTGGGGGAGACCGTAACGTATATTCTCTATGAGACCCGATTGAGATATGTGTTTCCGTTTTACAGACGACAGCGCCGACACGTGCCTACAACTAACTGAAAATTTGTGAGCATTACAATTAATTAGAGATTGATTGATTGGTTGGTTGGTTTGGTTGATCAGATTAGTTCATGTATTTCTCATTTGGGCAATAAGATATATGGTTTGTTTATCTTATTATCTAGCCGTTTGGAACTCGTGTCGTTTGTGTCACACGCCGGAATCCCTTCAAAAAGAGAACGATAGATTATTATAGTTTGCTCAATGCAATTTTTTTTTTTTTTTTTTTTTAGTTTTTTTGATTTTGATGCTTTACGTTTTCTCGCACCTCCGACCATCTCTGAATTGGCACCTCAATTTGTGGTTACTGTGATCTCTCCCCGTGACTATTTGTGGCTGTGTTTGTTTTGCTCATTAGTTGTCATTAGGCTTACAAACTATAGCTTATTAACTAACTTAGTTTCATACTAACTACGTAATTATTAAGCATTTAGCTCCATTACCTAAATATGCCTCCTGCTGTGCCGGATCCAGCGTTGACGGCAATATAGTTGGCATTCCCGGTATAAATGTCTTGTCCTTTTCTGTGCCTCCCCAGCGGGATTTCCTCTTCCGCTTGCGCTCAGCGGCGCTGTCCACTGTTAGGTAATTAAATTTAATATTATTCTATTTAAATATTTATGAAATTAGTTACTTGAGTTTTCGGAGAGTCCATTGGTCATGGAGTCGTTGCTATTCTGACTGCTGAATAGTGAGGCAAAACTCTTGGTGCCACCCACATTGCTCATGAGCTCTTGTATGGTCTGTGAGAGATCAAAACGTGATGTAATCTCCTCTCGTATAGTGTCCAGCTGCGGCTGTCGATCAAAGAGCGAGGGTATACGCGGCTCCTGATCGTGCATGGAGTTGCGATTTGATGAAGTGTCAAATGGATTCACATATGTACGTTCACGACTACTGCGCTCACGACTGCTACGCTCCCGACTATTACGATTCGATTCATGGCCACGATCATTTCGACGACGATCATAACCACGACTACTGGAGCGACGCCTACGATTACGATCGTAGTCATCCCGACTACTTCCGCCACGAGAACCGCTACGTCTCGAACGTGAATCGCGATCTCGTTCCCGCCTACGCTCACGATCCCTGCTCCTCGAGCGCTTCTTACGCCTGTCATGATCATCGTTATTGCGCGAGCGACTGCGATGTGAGCGTGACTCACGATCCCGATCACGCTCTCTGTCACGGTCACGGCTATCACGGCGACGGCCTTCGCGATCCTTGCTACTGCGATCGCGATCACGATCACGATCTCTGCAATAAAGTCAGTATACATAGAATTGTACGATTTCTTTCTCATACTAACCTTCTTTTCTTCTCTCGTTCTTTGTCCTTGTCCTTGTCCCTGCCACGATCTCTAGAACGTGAGCGTTCTTTTCGATAGTCGTCATTGGCGCTGCCGCCATTAGATTCTTTTTCCTTACCAGAACCGGCCGACACCGAGTGGTGCAGCAATTCTGGCGGCGTTGCGCTCATTGCAGCGTTATATTAACCGTAATAATATTAGTTCGTCCTTGCGATGTGCCACTAATTTATGTATAGTTTACATAAAATGAAATATTTGATTTTTTACACTGCCTCAGAATGCCACACATATACACACATACAGTGTACACGCACACAGTACCAAGCAACTCCAACCGCAGAGCAAAAATGCGTGGCAACGCGACGACTGTTTTGTGCGTTTCTAGTATGCAAATTAACACTTTTTTAATGTTAATTGCTGCGCTTTTTGCTGTTCTTAACTTTTTCACTCTTTTTATGTTTTATATTCACTAAAGATCTAAACGTTTTATTATAACCAAACATCTAAATGTCGGTTTTCGGCGAAAATCTTGCGCATACACACAGGGTAGAGTATCGATATCAAGATATCAAGATATCAAACACAGGGATGATATTTTTATGTAGGGCTGCAAAACCAATATATATGATCAAATTATATCGATATGCGAGCAGTTACGATATATTGGCAGTTTATCGATTTATGCAACTAAAAAAATATATTCGAACGATTTAAAGCTGTGATTATCTGAAGTTTGTAGTTTATATATTCGATTTATTGTATTCGAAAATCATAAATGTAAAAGAATTTTCTTATAACGTTTAAATAGCGCAAGCATTTACGATGAAATCAAAAATGCCCGCTATTCCGGTATCGATATGCAAGTTATATCGCAATTTAAAATATCGATAAGAATAGGCGCACGTGTGCTCCATTTGTTTTCTTTTTTGTTGCGGTATTAATTCACATTGTTCAAACTTTAAATTAAGATTTACGCAATGGGTGCCAAGAAAAAGTCTCGCGCCGATGCAGTGTCCTCCAAGAAATCAGCACACAGTAACAACCCATTTGATACGACAAAAGCGCAAACGGCCAAGCGAATAAATCCCTTCGACGTGCATGTAAATAAGGAAAAGTTTAAGATTCTCGGAAGGATTTGCAAGCATGATCGCGGTATGCCCGGAGTTTCGCGGGCGAAAGCACTGCAGAAGCGTGCCCAGACCATCGGAAAACAGTTTGCGGTTAAGAACAAGACCAACAAATTCGTGGACAATCGGATTGGAAGACATCTGAGCGGAGATCAGTTAACCGAGTCCGTCATGAATGCCCGTTATCTGTCCGAAAAACTTGCCCAAGTGCGTGCTTCCAACAAGACGGAGAAGTTTAACCTAAATGATGACGAGTTACTCACGCATAGAGGACAAACGCTTGAGGAGATTGAACAGTACAGAGACGAGCGCTCCGATGACGAGGAGCTCGACGACGAAGTGGACGGTATGTATATGTGGTAGCTAGCATTTCTTAGGTACTAAGTGCTCTATTATGGTTCCTTCTTTTAGCTGAGTTCACGTCTAACGCACACTTTGGTGGTGATGGCGCCACTCCGGCGGATCGTCAAACGGCCATAGAGGAAATGATTAGCGAACAGAAGCGTCGCAAGAATGAAATTGCTAAGGATAAGAATGAAGTCTATGACTTGACGGAGCAATTGGATGCCAACTACAAGGAGCTATTGCCGCTAGTGGCGCAGGTCACCAAGGATGAGCAGCGCGTAAAGCCACCACCAGATGCCTATGACAAGTTGCTCAAAGAAATGATCTTTGAGCCTCGAGGAAGTGTCACGGATAAACTGATAAAACCGGAGGATCTTGCAAAGCGGGAAGCGGCGCGCCTAGAAAAACTGGAGTACGAAAGATTGCGCCGCATGAAAGGCGACGGAGAGGAGCAGGAAACCACAGCACAAGTCCCACATCGCTCTGCCGATGACCTGGACGATGGCTACTTTGCGGGTGGCATTGAAGATGATGCGGACGAAACGCTAACCTACGATTTGGATGGTAATCTTGGCACGCATCTGGGCGACAAGAAGCTAACAAATGGCGCTACAGCTAAGCAAACTGAAAACAAAGATGAGGGAGAAGAGGAGGAAGATGAAGAAGGAGAAGAGGAGGAGGAGGAGGAAGACGACAGCGATTCTGAGGTAGACAATTTAAGTGATCTGAAGGAGTCGGAAAGCGAGTCAGAGACAGAGGAAACATCATCAAAGCCAAATAAAACTAAACCAAAAGCGGAGACAAAGAAATCAGTGCCTTCCATGGACACCAGCATACCCTTTACCATCAAGATGCCCAAAACCTACGAGGATTTCGTCGAGCTGCTGGGCAAGTACAGCACAGCACAGCAGCCTACTCTGGTGGAGCGCATCATCAAGTGCAATGATCCCAAGCTGGAAGGCGTCAATCGTGAGAATGTGGTCAAACTATTTGCCTTCCTGCTGCAGTACATCAAGGATTTGTTTGAGGATGCCAGCGAGCAGGACATCCAGTCACACTTCCAGCTGGTTTCTCAGTTAATGCCACATCTTTATGATCTGGTGCAGCTGAATCCCGAGCGCATGTCCAACACGCTGCTGGACGTGATCAAGGAGAAGTTTGGTGACTATCGCAAGAATCACAAGATTTATCCATCGCTGGAAACACTCGTCTACTTTAAGCTCGTCTCGAACCTGTATTCCACTTCGGACTTTCGTCATCCCATCGCCACGCCCACCTACATCTTCATGCAACACCTGTTGTCAAGGGGGCGTGTACGCACGCGCCAGGACATCGCCATGGGACTGTTCGTGACCACCATTGTGCTGGAATTTGGATCTCAATCGAAACGTTTTCTGCCCGCCGTCTTTAATTTTCTGCAGGGAATCGTTCACATGGCGATACCCAAGCGGGAAGCGGATCAGTTGGATATTGTGCCACCTTTCGAGCCGGATGGACTTTATAGCAAACTACTGGCCATACAGGCCAGCAAAGAGAGCAAGTCCCTGGAGGAACAGCAGATGCAGGCAGCGGATTTGGTAACACTCACACTCAGCCTGGACTTTAAGGTGCGTGCACTGGACACAGCCTTGGGTCTGATCAAGCAGCTCATGGAGCATCTGGTGGGCGAGCACATTGGCGCCCGCTACTTGGCCAGACCTTTGCTGACGCTGCTGGAGCGTCTGCCCTTGGCGGCTTATCCCAAGCATGTGCATCAACACCATGCCGAGGCCAAATCCGCACTAGAGAAAGTGGCAGCACAGAAACTGAAGCCACTGGCGCCACCAGATCGCAAGCCCAAAGCGCTGCGTCTACTGGAGCCACGCTTCGAGGTCGTCTACGATGACAAGCGGCGTCCCAAGATGTCCCAGCAGCAGGAGGAGCGTGCCAAGCTGCTACAGAAGATCAAGCGCGAGAAGAAGGGTGCGATACGTGAAATACGCAGGGACACGGCTTTCGTCCAAGAGCTCAAGCTCAAGCAGCAGCTACAAAGGCAAGTACTCCAGCAGCTCGAAAGTGAATCTTTGTTTAATTTTCCACTCTTAATCCTTGCAGCGATAAGGAGCGCAATGAGAAGGTCAAGCGCATCTTCCAGGAGGCATCCGTGCAACAAGGAGAACTCAACGAACTTGCGCGCGCCAAGAAACGCAAAAAGTTTTAAATATTTTCCCAAACTTAATATTATTATTATATTAATTTTAATTATAACAAATTGTAAACAAAATGAAGTATTTCTGTTCTTTCTAAGCTTCGCTAGAAATCTGACGACAGCGCAGCGTAGCCGCCTCCACTGCGCCCGCGACGGCGGCACGGAAACCTACAAAGTCCAATTCACGGTTTATTTTGGTCTGATAAGAGGTGACGCAGCGACGTCACTTGACTTACCTGATAGCTCAAGATGCTTCAAAGCCGCTGCCGTTGAACCCGCTGGACTGGTAACCTGATCTTTCAGTTGACCTGGATGTACTTGGCAAGCTTTGACCATGTGCCCAGAGCCGAGCACCGTTTGGGAAGCCAACCTGTACGCCATGTCTCTGGGCATGCCCATGCGCACAGCGCCATCGGCCAGTGCCTCGATCATGACAAATACATAGGCGGGTCCACTTCCACTCAGTGCTGTGACTATGTCCAGCTGTGATTCATCGCAGGCCTCACAGGTGCCCACCGCCTCAAGCAGACGCTGTGTGATCTGAGCATCAGCATCATTGGCCTTGCTGCCGCGCACATAAACCGAGCAGCCGGAGCAGACTAAGGCCGGTGTGTTGGGCATGACGCGGATGACTCTCGCGTCGGGCAATAAACTGGACTCGAGGCACTTAAGGGTGATGCCCATGGCCACCGAGAGGAAGAGTTTATTGGCACTGAGTGACTTAATATCGGCGAGCACTTGGGGCACCACCTGTGGCTTGACGGACACAAACACAATCTCCGACTGCTCCACAACGGGTGCGTTCTGTACGACGGTCTCAATGCCCAGTTCTTGAAAGGATTGGAGCGAATTCTTGTCCGCTGGATGCACGCTAGCTATAACGCCGCTGGATTTGGTGAGACCTGCGATGCGTTCAGAGAACTGTTGTACAATGATTGGGCAAATGGCTCTTACCCGCTGCAATGAAGCCTTTGGCTAGAGCTTTGGCCATATTTCCGCCTCCAAGGAAGCCGATCTTTCCTATAGAACCCATTATAAGATTTGTAAATTATGTTTTTACTGACTGTGTCGGGGTAACAACTGTTTTTCAACTGGCCCAGCGGTAAATAAACCAAACGGTTTTGATAAGCTATCTGGGTGTAGCCTCCTCCCTCACCCCTTCCATGGTTCAATGTATCAGCAACAACAACATACTCAAGTTCCTTATCACTTTGTATTTGTTTGCGTTTATTACGAAGTTTATCAGTTTAACACTGACAGCACACAATAACAACAACAACAACTTAAGCAGTCTGTCTATGCACTTTAGAGTTCATTTGTTTGTTGATTAAAAGCTATTAAAAGATTAAATTTATTTATAAACTGCTTTTAAATCTGCGCGCCAAGTGCACAAAAAAATCCCCGACAAGTTGGCAGCATGCCAAAATAAATACCAAACAAGGGAAATTTCCACAACCAGCTGAGTTGTCACTTAACAAACACTCTTTGTGCACTGTACAACACTAGACACTTAGAACTACGTCGAGAGAAATTTTTTTTTTAACACTAACACAATTTTGCAGTTTTACGCACTTAAAATTAAATTACACACAAGTATTTACGATTTAAGTGAAAGCAAACGAATTAAACGGCAACTGCGCTCAAGTGTGAAATAAGCAAAAAGCACGGGCAATAAGCAACGAAGAGCAAAGTCGAATGCAACTGGCATCAATTAACAGTGTTTGTGTTGTTTTCACACATTTTCGCTTGGCAGCTGTGACCTAGCTGTAAATTGCAACAACAAGGAAGCAACACACACAATTCTCGAGGTTTGTGCGACAAAATCAAATTATATTAAAGTAGAGCTTAAAAAAGACAACACGGATTTGCTATAAACAAAGTAGATAATGAAGTCACTGTACAGTGGAATGCACAGTGCGATGCCCACTGTGCTCGTCTGCTGCTGCTGTTGCTTTGTGGAGCTGTCCCGCTGTCTTTGGCTAGCGCTCCACAGTTCCAACTGTGCGAACTGCATTCCCACTGCCACCCGCAATGCAATTTGGCCACGTGTGTGTTTTAGCACAACCAATTGCCAGCAAATTTGACTTGTTATCAGCAGAACTGCTGTGTGTGTGTGTGTGTGTGTGGAGCACAGTGTGCGTGTGTGATAAAATTCAGTATTTTTTAATAGCCACTTTTGTTGCACTTAGATTTATTTTAAGCAAAAGCGGCAAACGGATCGTAAAATCATTAAGCGAACATGTCCTCGTCGACGGCCGGGTCCGGGTCCGGCGCTCGTAAGCAGCCCACAGCCGTATCGCGCATGAAACAGGACTATTTGCGTTTAAAGCGTGATCCTTTGCCGTATATAACTGCCGAGCCGCTGCCAAATAATATATTGGAATGGCATTATTGTGTCAAAGGACCCGAGGACTCACCCTACTATGGCGGCTATTATCACGGCACACTGCTCTTTCCCCGCGAATTCCCCTTCAAGCCGCCATCAATATACATGCTAACACCGAACGGACGCTTCAAAATAAACACTCGACTGTGTTTAAGTATTTCAGGTGAGTCTCTATATTACTCTCTACTATATAGCTACTAAATGTGTGTTACTTTCTTGTAGATTTTCATCCAGACACTTGGAATCCCACCTGGTGTGTGGGCACAATACTTACTGGTCTGCTAAGTTTTATGGTAATGCCATTTGTTTATACTTTTAGTTGTTTGCTTAACTTAAATCTCATCTGTTTAGCTGGAGAGCACACCCACGCTGGGCTCCATTGAGTCTTCGAATTATGACAAGCAAATGCTTGCCCAGAAATCGCTTGCATTTAATCTGCGGAATACGAATTTCTGTGAACTCTTTCCGGACATCGTTAGTGAGATCAAACAGCGTTTACAGGGCACCAACAAGTCGGATACTTCCGCTTCCAAGACAAGTTCTGCCGGTGCTGCCAAAGGTGCTAATGGTCAGACTGCCAATGGCAGTCTCTTAGCCAACGATAGTCACAGCAAGAGTGGCAACAGTGGGGAACAGCCAGTGGCCAATGGAGATGCCTGCGATGGTGTTGATGGTTTGATTGTGGGTGCTGCTGCCGCTGGTGTGGATCTAGGCAGTGGTGTTGCTGTGGGCGCTGGTGCTGTGGGTGGTGCGGGAGTTGCGGGAGGCGGTGGACCAGCTGCTCTTAAGAATTGTGCTAGAAATTCCTATTTAAATTGGCAGTCGATCTATTCGAACCTGGTGATTGTAATCTGTTTTGCAATATTTGCACTCATTGTTAATTACGTGATCAAGAACCTGAATCAGGAATAGAATTTAATTGTAAGCAATCAGTACTACAACATAGCCTCTATATATTTATATATGAATATGTATAATATGCGTATGTATATTTTTAAATAATAGTTTATTTAAAATTAGTCTATCCAACGCCCCTCTTCCACCCTATCCCCCCTCTTTCTTTCTATCTCTATCCTTTCATATATAAGCACATTATACATATTTATAAATATACGAGTAAATTGATTTCCTTCATCCAATTTTTGTTTTTAGAAGAGCGCTCAAAAGATCATTGTGCTCAGCTTGAAAAGTATTTGCCGACACTGCTTCCCCTCCAAGTCTCCCTATCCCCAAAAGAACTCCCCCGAGAATGGGGGATTCCCCCGACCCCAATCGGAGTTAGTCTGAGAAATATAGAAAACTAATAACAATTATTGGCAATAACGGAAACAAATTTTAAAAATTTCAACTTACTCGATAAATAAATTGTTTTGTTATGTATTCATAAATATTATAAAAACTAGCATAGTTATACCGAAGATATATAAAAAGATATTGAAAACAATCTGGATATGTTTGTAAATTAATAAAAAGAGCAAACTACATAAAGCATATATTGTAAATTTAAAATATTTCACAACTTACGCTTTAATATTTTGTAATTCTGATTAAATTAGACGCTACAGCATGAAATTAAATGGAATTTTTTATTCTTTTAATGATTTGTTCACAGATTAAAATTCAAACGGTGACTGTTCACAACAGTGTGAACGGGCTATGAAGAACTAGTTCCATTACACAGTTCTGTATGTTCACTCAACAGTTCTCGATAACCAACCAGTTCGATAGAGTGAGTTATCGGCCAGACGTACTCTTGTTTACGTGTTGCATTTTAATTTTACGTTTATTTATTTAAATTATATTTAAACATAGATAACTTGGAAAACATGACAAACCTACAGCGTTGGCTTTTTTTCGCAATGCTGTTCGCAGTGCCTTACGTCGCACTGTTAATGGGCACAGTGCAAACGCCGCTGACAACAAAATATTTTCTACACATTCAGTTGCTGCCGCTAGTGCTACTTATTATGTTTGGTGTAAGTGCTTGGCTAATACGAGTTGACTATGGCTAATAAATGTGTTTATTTTAGCTTTATTCCGTCTTCACTGTGTTTTACCGCACATTTACATTCAATGATTGCCCAGAGGCTGCCAAGGAATTGCAGGAGGAGATTTTGGAGGCACGCAAAGAGTTGTTGGCAAGAGGCTTCAAGTTTCGAGAGTGAAACCACTGGAAATGTTCTCAATGTACATTAAACATATTCGCTAATTTGTAATTCCATTAAACATAAAGAAAATGTGAAAAGCTGTGAACCAAGTTTTCCCAAGAGATTTATAGGTGTTTAAAGTTAATTAAAAACCCACAATTCCCTGGCCAAGAAAGTTTTTAGTACATTTCCGATAATCAAGCGAACGCGCAAAAATCTGTTTTAATTTTAACATATTCATGTTATAAAGCCCATGAGAGCAGAAGAGCAATTCCCGCTCTCTGAGCTGTACTTAGCACAGTTCGCTCTTAACACGCTTGCATGCGTGTGATATTAAGAACGATCTGTGCACTGGAAAATGCATATAAGTATATGCAAGTGTGAGTGTGTGGGTGTGTGTGCGTCAAGCCTAAGCTCTTTCTTTATTACGTATGCATGAGGGAACGTCCGCTCTTTGCAGCTCGCTCAGACTGGAAAGTGATGGAGCTGCCCTTGCTGCTGCTTACTAAACTCAGCCGCTTTAGTGTACGCTTAGCCGTCAGTACGTCAACAACAGCTTGCGCTTGATTCGCCGTCGTGCCCGTGACCACATATCACAAAGAGACGAAGACAATAAAAAAAGAGCTTAAGCATGAGTCACAAATTGGTCTTATTGGTGTGCTTGGCTGCCACAGTCTGCAGTGCTGCTAAGGTATGTACTACGTTTTATATAAGCCCAACAAGGCCTTGAGTAAAATCAATTTAAAGAAGAAGTGTGGAAATGGCAAACAAGCTAAATTCGCGATTAGCACACGAAAAGGTCTTAAATCACGAAAACGTCTAGAGCTTCAGGGCCGCCGGCAGAAGCAATAAAAAAGTAGGTAAAGCCAAAAGTAGTACACACTGCCCTGTTAAATAGCAGCAACAAGTGGCACGCCCCATGAAAAAGGGTTGAACGAACTGATGTTGGGAAATTTACGCAGCTGGAAAATCAAACACAAACATATATGCATGCGTGTGTATGTGTTTGTTTGTGTATTTATAATTAATTTGGTAAATTCAGTTTTCTCTCTGCTGCTGTCCGTCTCATGTGATATTTATGTTTTGAGACCGAAAACCGGTTTCACATGCCGACAAGTTTCCATTTCATTATACATACATGTATGTATAAGCATGCATGGATGTGTGTGTGTGTGTTTGTCTTTTGTATATGTGTAATTGTGATGCATGCATGAACCGGTGTTAACCGCTTGCCACTCCTGGAAGCCTCTGCTTTCCAGTCCAACCTGTTGTTGTTGTTGTTGGTGTAAGAACAAAACATTTTGGTCTTTCCAATGATGTGATGTGTACTCACCTCACAAATGTTCTCGCTATTCTTTGTTGTCTAAACTTTGCATGCGAAATAACAAACAATAAGCGAATTGAGTTAGCAAAAAAATAAACAATTAACTTATAAATAAATATATGTACATCTGTTTATTGCAAAGTTTATATGTATTCAAATAAACCGCAACAAAAAACAGCAAATTCAGGTTTGTCACGAATGTGATTATAATAATATAGTAATGGAATATGAGTTGCTTAGATTTTTGAGATTTTATTTAAACTTTTAATACTTATTTATTTTAAAAAGTAATTATTGTGTGAGGGTATTGAATGTGCGGCACTCCGATAGATATTTTTCCATTTATTCCAACTTTTTTAAATTTTTTAAAAGATAAAAAAGTTTATGTAAATAGAAATAGTTTAAACGTTTAAGAAAAGTTAATGGAAAAACAACAATATTGTTAAGCAACAATATTATTTTTTGATTTTAATTAAATTTAGAACTTATCTAGCAGAAAATCGTAAATATTTTAAGTTATAAATGGGGGAATTCAAGTGTTTCCTACTAAAAACGTTAATTTTTAAACTATATTTGTTACTATAATTAAATTCAAACTATTTAGTTAAATTTTTTTTAATAGGTTTATGTCTACATTCTATTTTAGCAGCAATTTAATGAAGTTCCCAGTTATCGTTAATTGAATTTTTCTTTGAGTTCTTAAAAACTATTATTAAGTACTATAAGTGAAAGCTCCCTTGGCCGGACAGCTACGGTTCCAGTAGTTTTGTCCGCCCAGGGGAACGGATTTTGTATGAAAATCATGCTCTTGGGACTACAAAATTCTTCCGACTAAGGAAGCTGTCCGCGAGTAGAGCTTTCACTGTATTTCTATTGATTGGTAAACTCGATCATTTGCGAGCTTTTTTAATTGTTTTTATTTGGAAATATTTTTTTTATTCCAACTTATTTTGCCTTAACAAGCACATAATTAATAATAAATGAAAAGAAAAAACATTATGCTTGTAGCTGAAAAACATTTTATTCAATTAATCAATTTAACGGCGATGACAACGAAGAAAATCAAATTAATTTAGAAATTTTTTTGGATGTATTTACATTTGTTCATACAGAAAAGTCATCACTAGTTGAGCATCTGTTTTTTTAACCATCCAAATTAAAATTTTTACATTTTTTATAATATAGTAAAACAAGAAAGAAAAGTACAGTCGAGCACGCCCGACCTTATAATACTCTCTGCATTTTATTCGCTCATGTAGTTCTTACCACTAATAAGATCTGTTTGTTCATACGAATAGATAGAGAGACAGACAGACGTACATGACTATATCGACTCGGTTTGTGATGCTGATCAAGAATATATATACTTTATGGTGTCTGCCACGACTCCTTCTGCCTGTTACATACTTTTCACTAACCCAATATACTCTTGCAGAGGGTATAATAAATATAAAATTTTTAAATATAACAAATTTAATTAATTTTTATACTTTTTCTATAATTATATTCTATAGTTTTCTTTCAAAAAAAAAAAAATTTTTTTTTTAAAATTAAATGCCCAAAAAGTTATTTTACTATTCAAACTATGTGCGTCTAATTTCATGACCTCAGCTGTTGTTGCTAAGAGTAATACGAAAACGTGCTTAAAATAAAAAATTCTAAACTTTAAATGATAGAGGCATCAATTATAACGAACACTTATGATTCAAGTAAAAAGTAAATTAATAAATCTCAAGAGTTTTGAGGAATTTTTTAAGGCTTTTTTTCTGGGAAAACATAAAATTATAGAAAAACTGTATTTGAGTTGAAAATTGTGCAACAATTTCAATAACAAAATCAAAATTGTTGAGAATGTTTGGCTCACAGCTTCACAGTTTGGCTGTGTTAATTCATGCGAAACTGTTTTGCATGTGCAGTAAAAATGCAAATTGGTCAAAACGCACACAAGTAAACAGGTAAACACACAGGTACACACACACACACACACTTTAACACACCCATACATACACACTCAAACCTTTTAAAGCCCATTTTGCATTGTCTATTGTGCTGCTCTTAACTGTTTTTGTTTGTTGGCCCAAACCAGGTGCCCGTTGCCGTCTACTATGAGTCCCTGTGCCCAGACAGCGCCAAGTTCATTACGGAGCAACTGTATCCAGCCATGAAGAGTGAACTCCGCGATGTGGTCGATATCACATTTGTGCCCTTTGGCAAGTCCCAGGTGAGTGGGCGATGGGAAAGTGGGCGTGTGTTGCCAACAAATGAGTGAAATTCTCTTTCTTTGCAGTACACCACACAAGGCTCGGATGTGACCTTCGTTTGCCATCATGGCCCCAATGAGTGTTATGGCAACAAGGTGCATAATTGTGCCATTGAAAAGATCCAATCGGATTCTTATCGTTTGGAATCCACACGTGAATCTCTCACCTTGGACTTTATCAACTGCCTGATGAAGGCCGGCAAGAATTTCCCGGACAATGTGTATCCTGGCCAGCGTTGTGCCATGGAGAGCCAGGTGAACTGGGAGAACATCAAATTGTGCGCCAACACCACCGAGGGCAGTGCTCTGCTCCGCGCCGCTGGTGACATTACCCAGAAGCTAAAGGAACCCCTGACCAGTGTGCCCACCATTCTGTTCAATGAGGTGAACTACAGTTAATCTTAAGCTAAACACCTGTCTAATTAACCTGTTTTATTTGGCCACTTTTCAGCAATTCGACAAGAAGGTCAATGAGCGCGCTCAGCTGAACTTTGTGGGCACCGTTTGCCAGTATGTGGGTGCTCCTCAGCCCCAGATTTGTGCCCAGCACAATGGTGCATCGGGTATGCTGAAGGCCAGTGCTCTGTTTGTGTCTCTGCTGCTGCTTGGTCTGCGCTTCTAGGCCCCCAACTGGCTCTTAACTGGGCCTAAATGGGCATCTCTTTAAATTTCGAATCTCTTTTTAATTTTTGTACATTTGCCGTCCATTTCTTAAAAATGTAATTAAAGAACTAAAGTTTAAATATTATTTCTGACTTGTTTTGGGATTAATTAAAACAGGGTGATTCTAGTTGGAGTACACGATTTGTCAGAAGCGAAATGTGCTTAACAGATAGAAGGAGGCTTTTCCGACCTCAGACAGTATAGGTATATATTCTTGATTAGCATTAACAGCCGAGTCTATATAAAAATGCCCATCTGTCCGTATGAATACTTGAATCTCAGAGACTATAAGAGCTAGAGATACCCCTACCGCCCCCGCAAATTGTAAAAAACTATAGTCAAATCACCATAACTTGAAAACGAATAGAGCTAGAGACACCAAATTCACACATTATGTGTATGGTACCAAAATAACTATCCTCACCAAGTTTGATCCGGATCGGACAACTATAGCCTATAGTTCCCGTGGGACAAATCGGTCGAAATTGGGTGATTTGTATGGAGACATGAAGATTGTGTATGGTACCATTATAACTATCCTCACCAGGTTTGCTTCGGATCGAACAACTATAGCCTATAGCTGCCATAGGACTAATCGGTCAAAGAGTGGGAATTTGTATGGAAAAACGCGCACAAGAATGAGTACGCGGTCTTTTACAGTCGGCTTGTTTGTAGCTTGTTTTTCAGTAAGCTTAGAATATTTTCTGAATGTGTTTAAGATTAGAGTCTTGAATTTTCTGATTGTAAAACTAAATTACTGTCGAAATACGAAGAATATTTAAGTTATCATTCATAAATTTCGTGAGTTTGTGGCAGGAAGTAGTTCTTTTATGGCCAAGTTAGTTAGGGGAAGGGGAGGGGATAGTGGTAGGGAGTATTGACAGGTTTTCGCTACTGTTTGTTGTCAAATATTTGTGAGCGAAAACTCCATTTTATTTTTCTTTTTGTTGCTTTGGGCCAACAACAGCTGCTTATCGCCATAATTGCTCCTGATGCGATAAACTGACTTCCGACTCTTTGAGTTAATTGTTGTAAACAACTCATTAATAAATTAATAATTTATTTTCAAATGCAAAACTCAAACACCTGAAATGCAGTCTAAAAAATTTAATTTAATTTATTTTTTTATTTAATAAAGATTTGGTCTAAAAGCAGCCAATTTGGCTATAAATATAACTGACTTCTAGGCAGATGACGCACTTGGTAACAGTAAAAAAATAGATATACCCACACAACTAGGTGTGCGGGTGTGCGTGTGTGTAAATCTAAAGTTAATTTGACGTTTGCTGCCAAAGGGGAATGCCTTTTGGCCAGGCCAAAATGCGTTTGCGGGCCTATTGAAATGTTGCAGCACCTACGCAGCAAAACGTACTCAAAGTAGCCACGAAATGTCAGTGCATATGGTACGGTGGAGCTTCGTGTGGTGCCTCGGCTAAACGCTAGTCTCTGATTGGCTGCAAGCGACAGCGACACGCACACAGCTACAGCGACAGTAACACAGATACACAGCTACAGATACATAGATACAAAGATACACAGATACACAGATACACAGATACAGTTCAGTTGATGTCCTGGCTTATAAAACCATCGGCGGTTGCCTTAAAAGCCATCAAATCGTTTTTGGCTTGCAGACGAGCGACATCAACATCAAGTGCGGCATTAATAACAACTAAATTTAGTGAGAGTGTTTAGTGGTGGTAAGAGCTTAAGTAGCTACTAATTAATTGTGCCAAGTTTATACTCAAATAAATAAATATTGGTAAGTAAAGTTTAAACTTTTTACACAACAAAACCAAATTAAATTTGTTTGAATTTGTTAACTTGGCTTAGTATATTAGCTTGGCTAATATTTAATTAGACCCTGTGGCCATAATTTTAACTGCTACTGTTTATTTGTTCAATTTAATTGAATTAAATTAGATTTTACTGGTCACTTTTCGTACTTCCTACGAGCTACGAGTTTCACTCGCTAAGTGCTTCAATCATTTCTGTTGACGCTTAAAAAATCCTTCAATTTTGTATAGAAATTTCTTTGATTAATTATTAATCAGTCGCCAGAAGCTGCAGTCACTTTTTAGCTTCAAACTTGACTTGAGTTTGTGTAACCTTCCTCCCACTCAAAGCCTCTTTCACCTCTGACCCCCCAACCGCCTCTAGGCGGGGCCAAAAGACAACACGTTAGCTGAAAACAGCTGCATAAATCTTGCATCTCCTCATATGCAGTTGACTGCTTTGTAGACTAGTGTAACTAACTAACTACAAGTGGAATAACAAATTCAATTTGTTTATTATCTTAAGGTGTAAAACTTGTACTTGGCCTTAAAGCAAGCGCCGAATTAGCCAAATTAGGAGAGATTTAAACTCCAAACTACTAAGAGTTGGTAGAGCACTGAAGTTGATTTCATTTTAATCATTATATCTGAAATTATCTAACATTTAAAGTATTCAAAATTTCAAGAAATCTCCTTTGGTAAGAACGAAGCACTTTTTAGACCCCGTACCCAAAAAGAGTAGAGGGGTTTATTCGGTTTGTCAGAAGCGAAGTGTGCGTAACAGGTAGAAGGAGGCGTTTCCGACCCTATAAAGTATATATATTCTTGATCAGCATCAACAGCTGATTCGATATAGCAATGTCTGTCTGTTCGTCTGTCTGTATGAACACCTGGATCTCAGGGACTATAAGAGCTAGAGCTACCAAATTTGGAATGTAAGTCCGTCTATATGTGAGGCCGATCTAGTTTAATTTAAATGTTTGCCGCGCCCACTATCGCCCCCGCTAATTGTGAAAAAACTATTTTCATAACACCATTACTTGGAAATGACTAGAGCTATCAGGACCAAATCTACACATTATATATATGGTATCAATATAACCATACTTACCAAGTTTGATCAGGAATGGACAACTATAGCGTATTGCTCCCATAGGACAAATCGGTCGAAAATTGGTGACTTGTATGGAAAAATGCGCGCAAGACTGAGTACGGGGTCTTTTACAGTTGGCTTGGTCAACTTAAGGCTTTCATACTTGTTTAATTATGCTTTAATCAAAACCACAAAAAAATGAAATGAAATTTACTTTTGTTTCATGTGGAAAATTAAGTGTTTAAAGTTTATTTTTCGTGGAAAATTTCAGAATAATTTTCTTTGTATTAAATTAATTTTAACAACAAAAAATGCAGCACATAAAAAGATCTCCAACTTTGTATTTAAGCATTAGAATTAGTTAAACTAGTTAATGTGTTAGTACAGCTTTTGAGTCCTTGGAAACTTTTCCAGTTTTATATTGTTTTATATTTGTAAAAAAAAGAGTAGAGGGGTCTATTAAGTTTGTTTTTATGATGAAATAATTAATTTACGAGTGTTTTTCCAGTGTACTGTTAACAAAGTAACAGTTTTAATTAAGTTACAGTTAATTTTACTGAAATGTAATAAATATTTAGGTATAGATAGTATAATTCGGCAGTTAAGCGCGGTAAAAATGGACTTTAAATGAAGGATCGTTAGATTTAGATACTTTTTTAAAAAGGCCGATAAGTTTTGAGATACAAATAATACGATGATAAATTGATATCAGACCTAGATGTGTCTTAAAGATACACAAGCAATCTAGCTTTATTTCACTTCCTCATTAGCCTAGCCGTATTGACCCCGGTGCCTTGGGTGTTATAAGTTTGTTAGAAGTGTGTTGCAGGCAGAAAAAGGCGTGACTGACTCCTTAAAGTATATATGTATACTCTAGATTAGACATGTTCCTATTCATATGAAGCAAAAGTATCTCAAAGCTGCTTAGTGCTAAATGCCTATAAACCCTTGACCGAAAACCACTCTAGGTTGTTTAAAATACTGCATGCCACGCCCCTTAAAGCTACTAAATACAATAAAACCTAATTTTGTTGTAAAAAATCTCAAGCTAAAAGATTGAAACAAAACTTAATTAGAGTCCAAATATAAAACTTTTTCCACGACAAACTCTACTTAGCATAGCCTTCAGTCCCTGGTTGTTCCTCAGTCGTGATTACTCCACTAAAGTAAGTTTTCCTTTTCAACTTAACACAATTATTAGTCTCTTAGTTTAAGTTCTGTTCGCTTAAATGTTTTCTTTTCACTTTTTAACTTTTATTTATGAAACCACAAAAGTTTCTTTTGAGTTTTTATTTCACCTTTAATCGCTCAGGTGTTTGCTAACCCTTTTGACTTGTTGTCCCTGATTTACATGTTATATACATGGACTTTGGATCCACGATTCGTAATCCCCCAATCATGGAAATGAAAAAAATAAGCTTCCCCCTTTGATTGCAACTGGTTGAGCATCATGCCCGAGGCACGCTTCTATAAACTGCTCGATTATTACTAATCTGATTGATTGTTCTTAGACCCTGTAATGGGAGAGGTGTAGAGTATGTCCTTAAAGTGCTTACAGAAAACAGTTTATATAAGAAGCAGTCATTTCTTGCTCCTTTAAGCATATATCTACCTGATCAGTAGGCAAAGTCGGAGCGATATGGCTATATCTTTGAGGGTATAAGAGCTATAGCTAACAAATTTACGATTTAGTTGGTTCTATGCTATGACTATTTATACGTGTGCTTTAGATTTTTACTGCGACCAAAAATCTGTCTCCAAAACGGCATAACTTTTATGCTTCTTAATATATCTTCACCAAACTTACGCCTTGTCTTTATAATACTTCTGGGCATATACTAAGAAAATTTGTTTAGAATCAGCCAACTATATACTATAGCTGCCATCGTAAAGCTGGCGGTCAAATCCATATTTACCAGAAAACTTCTTCGATTTCCTATTTAAATGCAATTTATATTACAGGGTCTTTAAGCGCCGATACTCCCTATAGTCAGCTGATTATATTTGCATTATCAGCTGGACGCTGATAAGAAAAATTTCACACGGAAACACTTGGAAATTGATATTAACACAAGCTCCATTTAGTTATGGCAGATGTTAAGCTTAGCAGGGACTAGGTAGGCAAAGGGGGAGGGGCAGATGGGCGGGGGAGTGACAAAGGGAAGGAGGTGGGGGAGACTCTTTCTGAAATTGATTTATATACAAAGGTGACAAAATCCACAGAACGGATATTACGATGGGTAGCCTTATTAAAATGTTATTATGCAGGTGATAAGAGACCCAGCATGGCAACCAACAGGGGGTGTTTACACACTGTGCTCTCCTTTATGCGATGCCTGATAAAAACAATGTAATATAACAATAATATTATTATTGTTTTTCGTTCGCCGAGTAGGTGTGGGTATTTTGTTGATTTTAACTGATTGATTGACAGCAGTAGCTGCATATAATGTCAATTTAATAAAGACAACACAACAACAACAACAACAACAACTGGGTCTTATCAGTGTTATCAGTTGGGAGTATATATTCGCAGCAGCTCAAGAGTTATACGCTATTTATAATTTGCAAAATAAGCCTCCAATTTGTGGCTTATCAACAGCAGAGATGACATAAGTTCGTCACAAAAACCAGAAAAACGGATAGATAGAAAAATAGTTAAAATTTAAAAAAAGGCTAGAAAATAGCACAATAAATTTGTAAGTAAGAAATGGAGACGATTTGACGATTTAGCTATTTTTTTTAGCTGTTTTTAAAATAAGTACTATAAAACATTGAAAAAAAATCTAAAAAAAATTGTGAAATATTTTAAAAAGGCTAGAATATAGCTCAACAAACTTCGGTAAAAGATATATACACTTTGTCGATTTTTAAGCTAAAACTGCTTTTAAAATTATGTTTTAAACTAATTTTAATTTTTAGCACGGAAAAAAATTGTTTAAAAAAAGTTACAAAATTTAAAAAAAGGCTAGAAAACAGACAAAAAAAATTTTCTACCATTAAAACATAGATTTTTGACCATTTTTTTTGTTAAATACAGTTTTTAAAATAAACTTAAATTTGCGACTTATTTGTCTATCTTAATTTGACCAACTTTATAATTTAATAAAAAAAAATTAAAAAATTAAATTAACTTTAATTCAGTTTTTTTAAATAATATATACATTTGAATATCATATTGTAAAAATAGAAACATTTTTATAAATTATTAAACAATTAAAAAATATGATAAATTTAAAGAAAAATTGAGAATAAATTTTCCATAAAATGTTATCAAGTGTTTGCCTATAAAATTAAGTTAAAATAAAAAGAGCTCTCAGCAAAAAGGCTAAATTGCCAACACTGATCTACAGACACTTCAAGTCACGCTCAGTGCAAAAGTGAGCAGCGAATTGAGCTCAACGTCGCGACGTGAGTTCTGGACAGGCTTTAATCAGTCGCCGCACAGCAATTGAAAATGTGAAATCATCGAAAAAATTCGGCTGTGGCTAAAGCCAACGAAAAGTATAAAAACAGTAAAAATACAGTAAAAGGAAATAGTTTATTTATTTTTTTAATATTTTTAATGAACTTCAGCTATATAAATATATATATACAATCAGCTGATAAACAAGGCAAATATACGCCCGCTATATAAAGTGTCGGGAATTGTTATATATACGAAACTGAGTTCAAATCGATTTCGAGGTGAGTTTCGCATTATAAAATACGAGTCTGGATTGGCAGCAACAGTTTGCAGCAGATCGGGTGTGTTATATAAATTTTAGCATACGGCACACGCGGCGTATGATTGTTGTGAGCTATGATATTAAGTATACGACATGGAATGCTTGAACTTAATTGAGTTTTGTGGCTCATGTAAATCATGTGAATCGTGCAATATTAAATGATTTACTTCTGTGTATATCCAACTGTGAATGCTTCGGATTCGAATTCATCTGCAGAAAATGTCCGCAAGCTGTGAGCTGTGAGCTAAAAGGCGATTAGTGAATTCAAAGCACGTAATAAACAAGAATTAGTTTAAGTTTTGTGCGTTTGCCACTTTCCGCAGCAACAACACACACACACACACGCACACTAATTGCCTGTGTGTGTGTGGGTGTTACATAAATCAAAGTTCAAAAGTTTTGCGCCCAGGATTAACTCCTTAAATGCATGTGACTCGTTTGATTGGTTTGTGTGCTGTGGTTTTCTAATTAGCGTAGCATACCCGCAGGCGCAGGGTATTCCGGCCATTGTCATAAGATTCCCAACCTGTTGCCAGCAGTGTTGCCATCATTTCAAAGCCAGAAATAACTGGTTTGATGTTGTAAAAAAATCAGACTAAATATAACTAAAGAAATATTTTAATATAAATTTATCAAGAAACCAAAATTTAAACAGTGTTGCCACCTAGTACTGCCATAATTTCATGGCCAAAAATAGCTGGAGTTTTTATCGTACCAAAGCTGGCTTAAAGTAAATAAATAAATACTTTAAATGGGTTATGAGTTAATACTTTTTATGTAAACAAGGTTTGCCAGCTTGCTTTAATTTAAAGCTAAATTTGGCTTGAAAATAGCTAACCAATTTTAAAACAATTGTTTATAATTTTATACTCTCTACTTCCTTGTCTCTTTTACTACTCTTTATTAAATTGTACACTCACCATAACTAGCTTTAAACTGGCTAAATTGCCAACACTGACCACCTGCCGCCATTTAGCATTAAACAAACACTTGCGTCACATTCGAGACTTAAACTTTAATTGTAATTTCCGTCTAATGTCTTGCTTATTTGCTATCTCACTCACTCCCACTATCTCTCTCTGTCTCTTTCTATTTGCAGTTACAATGAAATCGACAATTTCGTTGCTGCTGGTTGTCATCTGCACCGTCGTCTTGGCGGCCCAACAGAGCCAGGCCAAAAGTAAGTACACCTAGTTCGACTTGGCCAAGTAATTGTGGCCATTAAAATATGGCTAGCATCGAATAGAACTATATTGTTACCAATATGCCGCACACTAGGTTAAAACTGTCACCAGAGATGTCATGAAAATGCACAAAAACAAAGCTATAAATGCTTCACAAGCGGAAGTCACAACAGCCATTTTGTGTCTGAGAGTGTGTGTGTGTGTGTGTGTGAGTATGTCTGCAGTTATGGCTCTCAGCATCAATTGTTACAGTTTTACTTTAACGGAAAACAAACAAGTTAACGTGTTCGCATCGTCACAAGGACAACGCAATTGACATTGCTCCTTTGTGGCTTTGTTTATGCAGCTGCCAGTTCGTTAAATGATGCGTGTTATAGCTGAAAAAGGGGGCGGGGGGGGGGGGGGGTTACTAGGAAGAGGTTTAAGATGCGAGCTGGTAGGGGGCGTGGCTAGGTGTTACATTATTTGCATTATTTAATAAGAAACACAATTGAATGCAGCGGGAAATAAAGCTCAGCTTCAAGTTAGTTTTATACAGAATTTTGTTCAGAATTTTGTTCGGAATTTTGTTCTTACCGAAGCTTAATGATATAGTACTCTGAAATAATCTAAATTTTGTCACTATAGCTGCATGCTGTGTGAACTTAGCTAGTATAGCAAAGTAAACAAATAAGGTTTTCAAGCTAAAGCTTCTCTCATTCTAGACTTCCTTCCTAGACTAGTTTGCCTAGAAGTATTACAGAAAACTAGGGTAGCTTATTGATGATTATCATGTATATATGTACATAGATATTTTTATCTGTTCTGTAGGGGTATAAAAAAGTATTATTTTGGGATCATTTTAAAAATGTTAAATCAAATTTAGTAAAACTTCACATTGAAACCTTAAACCTTGATTGTTCCCCAAACAAGCTTGTTTGAAACTGGCTTTGCTTAGTACGACTTAAGCGAAGTAATTCTAGCGACACTACGAATGGGTCACTAAAAACTACAAGTGTTGTCGATCAGGATGATATAATGTCAGCCCCTCGCATTTCGGAGGAACTTTAGCTGCTGAAGTTCTTAACTGATATGTTTCTCTCACTTGAAGAACAAGAGTTTGTCTAGCTCCAAATCATGGTTAAAGTGACGTGCAGATAAAATTTTAATAGATTCACTAAAAAATCATTTTTAAATAATAATTTTTTTAAATTCATTTAATGTAGCCATAAATTTCTAACTACAGTTGCCTGAAATTTAACTGCTAAATTAAAAAAAATAAATTTTAATTATATTTACTTTAAATTCATTTAATTTAATTCATTTGACCGCTAAATTTAAAAAATAAATTAAAATTATTTTTACTTTAAATTCATTTAACTCAGCTATAAATTTCTTACTAAAGTTGACTGAAATTTGACCGCTAAAATTAAAAAATTAATTAAAATTATACAATTTTAAATTCATTTAATTCAGCTATAAATATCTTACTCCACTTGTCTCAAATTTGACTGCTAAATCGCATCTCAACTAGATTAGCATTAAAAACACACAAAGTGCGTAAACTTTGTGTATTTGTGCGACTATTTATGCTTCCCCAGTGGATTCCCCAAAACACAACAACAACAACAAGTTTGAGATGTCAGCTGTGAGTTGCTGCCCCATGTGCAAAACGTGCAAAATTTAAAAAAAAAAAGAAAAACTCCTCTCCCTGTAAACATATATATAATACGAGTATATTTTGTAGACTAGCGGAAGTTGAGCAAAATCGAAATCGAGTCAACAGTTTTTGCCCATTTTTCTTGCTTCTCACACAACACACAGTTTTATTTAGAAAATCAACAAACAAAATAATGCGAAATAAAATAAAAATGGAACAAAAAATAAGAACAGCAAAAAAAAAGAAGGAAAATTTTAAAAAAAATCACAGAAGCGTAGGTCAAATGCTTATCAAACGATGTCTCTCCAGAGCATTGGCAAGCGATTAAAGATTTCTAGAGTCAGCAGACAGAGGGGCAGGGACAGAGGAGGGACAGAGGGACAGACGGATGGAAAAAGATTTGTAGCAAATGTTTGTTCATATATAATTCGCACATAATGGTTCAAAGTATGCATGAATTCAGCGCTGAGGGAATGCATCAGTTTTGGGTAGTCAAAGGAACTTCTAGTTAATAATGCGTGTGTGGGTGGGTGTGTGGGGGTGTCTGTGTGGGTGTTTGAAGCTCTTTGGTGCTATGTGCTTAATATCGATTACAATTTGAAGCCTCAAGCGTTTGTAATATCTTACGCATATCGTTGCTGACTAATTCCATTTGCCATTTTGCATTTTGCACTTTTCACTTTTCACTTTCCACCTACACACACACACACTTTTCACCATCTCCGACTTTTCCACAGAGGGCTGCCAGGCCTATGGGCATGTCTGTTATGGCGGTCATGGGAAACGTTCCCTGAACTCGGGCACCGGTACTGGCACTGGTAATGATGCCTCTCCACCCAATGGGCCCAGCCTGGAGCAGGAGTTTGTGCGTCCAAATGGACTGCTGCCAATGTTGGCACCTAATGAACAGGCGCCTGCTGTGCCCGATGCCGAGTTCGATGATTACCCCTCGCGACAGGTGCTCTACAAGATAATGAAGTCATGGGTATAATCACATCCTCAAAGTCAAATGATTTTCGGGCTTAAAGTTTTCCTTCCATTTCCCTTCACAGTTTAATCGTCCCCATCGACCTGTGCCACGTCTGGGTGAATTGGACTATCCGCTCTCCAGTTCCGAGAACTTCAACCGGGAACTGGCCATGAATGCACTGAATTAAACACAAATCTTTTCAATAAATCACTTTCCTCAGCATCGCGACACAACAAAATTAATAACAACAACAACAACAGTAACAAACAATTAATATTTAATGTTTATTACAATGTTTCATAGATGTCTACAATGTTTTTTGCGCATATTGAAAATCTTCTGAAATTTTTATGGGCTGGTAAAAATTTCAGTATATCAAAAAAAAAAAAAAATATAAAATAAAACAAACAATTTTAAAATAAAATAATTTAGCAAACAATCGAAATTGTTTTGTGTAAAATGGCAAAAGACTATATAATGTACATATTTACATACACTTATGTGGTTAATAATATTATTTTCTAAAATTAATAAAGTTTCAAAATGCATAATCATGTACGTAGCACAAATAGTACGAAACTTTCGACTTACATGTAATTAATTTAAAAACGCAACTATAAAACAAAAAAAATGATCACAAGAGCTTTTATTGTATATATGTTTACGAGTATGTGGGTTATTAAATAAAATGAAATTTAAAAAAAAGAGTGAACTGTTTTTAATATAAGAACGTTGTGGTGTGCTGGAAATGGCGGCTAGGAATTTGAATTGAATTGTTATCGATAACACAACGGCTTGGACCGCGAATCTATGCAAAAAGCATTAACAGCTGTGCACCACCTGTTTGTCTATGCTCCACCCCTATGTGTGTTTACGATTACAAATCGGCCGACCGTTATCGATATCCCGCCAACGATATGTTATTCATCGATAGCGCTAACGATAGTCTGGCAGCACCGCATTGGAACAACACACGTGCGTGCGCGTAAACATGAAAAGTGCTAAAGTTTATTGAAACATATTGAATAAACGAACTAAAAGAGTGAATAAAACATGACACATCTGCAGGCAGAGGAAGCAGAGGAGCCTCGGGCTGTCATTAAGGAGAGCAGCAAGATATTTCGTCGTAATCGTGCGCTCGGCTATGTGAGCAACCAGGTGCCAGCGGTGACCCGCTATGTACAGCGTCGTCGAGACACGCTGTTGATCACCTGCATTGGCCGCTCCTTTCAGGTGTACACGGCCAGTCACATGCGTCTGCTGCACGTAAGTGGTCTGCATCCCGACGAGATTACGGCCATGGCCACAGACAGACTGCACACTTACACGGCTAGCAACAAGTGCATCTATGCCTGGCGAGCTGGCAAGCACATACGTCATGTGTTTCGTGGTCACGAGAAGGATGTGCACATACTGTTGCCCTTTGGCGGGAATTTAATCGCTGTGGATCACAACAATGTATTGAAAGTGTGGAATATTGCCACCGATGATGTGTATTTGGATGTGCCTTTCCAAGCCGATGAGTTCCTGATTACAGCGCTGGCTCATCCGCCGACGTATATAAATAAAATCGTGCTGGGCTCACAGCAAGGCCAGTTGAAGATCATGAACATCAAGAAGAATAGCATTCTCTGCACCATGAGTCACCACAATTCTCGGGTGACCTGCATTGAACCCGCTCCTGCATTGGATGTAGTGGCTGTTGGGCATGGAGATGGTAACATTATTGTGCTTAACTTGAAATTCGATACAGTGCTGGTGGCCTTTAAGCAGGACTGGGGTATGGTCACCAGTCTGGCTTTCCGCACCGATGGACCACCCATTCTGGTGTCCGCCTGCAGCAATGGCTACATGGCCTTCTGGAATCTAGAGGAACGCAAATTGGCTGGACAATTGCAGGCACATGAGGAAAAAATAACCACGGCTATTTGTCTGCCAAGTGAACCGGTTGTCTTCACCACATCCCCGGACAATTCGATGAAACTGTTTGTTTTCGACATGCCCGATGGAGGAGCACGACAGCTGCGTATCCGTGAGGGTCACACTAAGCCACCGCTATGCATACGTTACCACGGTGCGTCGGGTGTGTCCATACTCTCCTCTGGTGAGGACAGCACACTGCGTGTGTTCTCCACCATCTCGGAGTCGCTCAATAAGAGCATGGGCAGAGCCACCTACAATCCCAAGGCAACCAAGAAGAAGAGTAAGTAATAAAGATTCCTACTCTTGTCCAGATATCAAGTTAATCCACATCTTTTGTCCCACAGATCGCTTCCAATACGACAAGTTCAGCATGCCGCCCATACTGGAGTTCACTTCGGACACGACACGAGAACGGGAATGGGATAACATTGCCGCCATCCATGCGGGGATTATACAGACCACCACATGGACCTTTAACAAGAGTCGCATGGGAGAACATCGTTTGGTTCCAGAGCAGTTCCAGAACAAGAATCGCACCAACTATCAGAGTGAAACCACATCGATTATATTGACGCCCTGTGGAAACTTTGTCATTATTGGCTATAGCAGTGGAGACGTGGAACGCTTTAATATTCAGTCGGGATTGCATCGCAGCAGCTACGGAGCACCGGGCAAGGCACATGAGGCAGCCGTGCGTGGTCTGGCCAGCGACAATCTCAATCAATATGTGGTGACAGGCTGCACGAAGGGACTTGTCAAGTTCTGGCATTTCAAGGGAAAAGGTAAGACGCTTCAGAGGATTATTTAACCATCAGTACCCAACCGATCTCATATTTTGTCTACCCATGCAGCTCAGCAGCCTTTGGCGTTGCTGCGCCTGGCAGATGGCGTTGCTCTGATGCGGCATCATCGTGAGAGCTCCATGGTGGCCATTGGCCTGGATACATTTAAGATCTATGTGGTGGATATGAATACACGTGTAATTGTGCGCAAGTTCATCGGTCACACGGCAAAGCTGAATGATTTGGCCTTTAGTCCGGACAGTCGTTGGCTCATCTCAGCGTCCATGGACTCCACAATTAAGGTCTGGGACATACCTTCCTCCTACATGATCGATCATTTCCGTGTGGAGCGTCCCTGCATTTCGCTGACCATGTCGCCAAGTGGTGACTTCCTAGCCACAGCTCATGTTAATCTTTTGGGCATATATTTGTGGGCAAATAAGACACTATTTAATCAAGTATCGCTACGTTCCATTGATCCCCACGAGCCGGCTCCTTATGTGGGACTGCCCACAAATATGTGTGATGCCATGGATCTGGAGGATGCCATGCTGCAGCTGGAAATCGATGGGGATGACGACAATGCTGAGCTGGGCGAGGAGATTGATGCCAAATATGAAACTGCCAGACAGCTCACACCCGAGCTTATCACGCTGTCTGGTCTGGCTGCATCCCGTTGGCAGAATCTACTTGATCTGGAGCTGATCAAGCGACGCAACAAGCCCAAGGCACCGCCAAAGGCTCCCAAGCAGGCACCTTTCTTCCTGCCCACGGTTTCAGGTCTTGAGATGCGTTTCGATGTGACCAATCCTTCGGCTAATCCCGATGGCTCCAAGCTGCTCCAAGTCACAACACTCAACAATTTGACTGCCTTTGGCAAACTGCTCGAGGCAACGGCGGCGGACAATGATTTCGAGGCAGCCGTGAAGCACATCACCCGATTGGGTCCTTCCATGGTGGACTTTGAGATCAAATCCCTGCATCCGGATGCCGGTGGCACCATGCTGGCCATGCTGCAGTTCCTCAAGATGATTGAGTCTATGCTTAGCACTAATCTAGACTTTGAACTGGCCCAATCCTATCTGAGTGTCTATCTGCGCTCCCACGGTCTCAGTCTCACGGAATCCCCGCAGCTGGTGCAATCCCTGCGCAGTGTCTCCAAGGCCCAGGAGGAGGCCTGGGAACGCATCGAGAGCAAATTGACTTACGGCACTGGCGTGGTCGCTGCTCTGCGTAACTTTGCGCGCTAATTTCCCTACATAAATATTTATATTTGTAGTTAGCTTTTACTTGATTGTGTAAATAAATTAAATTTGCCACAAATTTGTTAAGTAAACTTTGAATAATTGAGAGCATATCGCTTTGTAGACCAAGTACTTAAGAAGAGTAAAGGGTGTATTCGCTCAGACAGCAAGAAAATGTATCGATCCCATAGGATATATATTCTTGATCAGCATCACGAGTCTTGTGGTGACAGCGAACGTGTGAACACCTGGATTCCAGAGGCTATATAGCAAACAAAATGGAAGAAAATCCGTTCAGATCAGGTTTATTTCAAACATATGTTGTAAAAAACCATTTTCATAATGCTATTACTTGGAAAATACTGGAGCTATACTAATTAAACACACACATTTTGTGCATTGCACTGTTCTATATATCCCAAACAGATCGGATTACTATATCATATAACTCACATTGGTAAAAATTATGGAAATTCAATGGTTTGTATGGAAAATGTAGGGTTTATTCATATATTTGATTCAAAACTCTCATAAATATAGCGTATTGCTATATTAACTGAATATTATATTAAATTATAATTGGTCCGTAAAGCGACACTATATCATAGCATAGAAACAATAGGTCAAAATCATGACAGCTACGATAAAAACAAGAAAGAAAAGTACAGTTGGGTACGCCCGACAGTATAATACTCTCGGCATTTTATTTCCGATTATATGGTTATGTTAAGAAATCGGTATTGGTATATTTGTCAATATTTGACAAAATTTCAAAGGTCAAGTCTCATCATACAATTTGACAAAATGGCTTCGATTTTGAGAATTTTAGATTTTGATTGCGATTAATTCAGCTAGTTGTCCAGAGTATAAAAAGGTATGACTTTTGAAGATATAGCTTCATTTGGCTGAGTTATGATCAGTCAAAGTTGGGAAAATTGTGAATTTTAAATATTGAGCTGTGGACCATATATCTGAGGGCTCTGGGATCCAATTTTGTCAAAATGGTTTCGATTTTGGGAATTTTAGATTTTGATTGCGATTAATTCTGCTAGTTGTCCAGAGTATAGAAAGGTATGACTTTTTAATATATCGCTTTATTTGGCTGAGTTATGATCAGTCAAAGTTGGGAAAACTCTTGCAGAGTATATTGAGACATTGACCCTTAACTCAAACATACGGTATTATTTGGTGAATTCTATCTAAATTTGATAAGAATTCGATAACTATAAAAATATAGCTACCAGGAGATAATACCAACTATATTCAGGTATTAATAAAGCAAGCTTCTGATCATATTGTTTTATGGAGTTATGGCATCAGAATAAATACAGAGTCCTTTGCAGTCGTCTCGCCGAACTTTTCCACTTGTTGATTTCCCATTTCCACACCCAACTTAAATAAAGATTTGTTATAAATTTAAAGTTGAAATTGTGTATTAATTATTTTATTTGTTATATCCGTTTAAACTAACGCTTTTATTTATGCTGGAATTAAATAACTTAAAACTTGTTCTTAGACGCGTTTCTTCGCGGACTTTATATGCGGTTCTAGTGGCGACTGAATTAAAGTTTATTTTACCCGATTTGTTGTTGTTTTTTATCCATTTTCATTTTCCTTTTTTTTTTTGTTTTGATTTTTGTTTTTTGCGGGTTCCTCGTTGTGAAAATTCTCAAGTCAACACAAACGAAATTAAACAATTTGCTGCATTTTGTTGTTAATGTTGTTGAACCACGCGTTAAAGTAGTGCATATTTTGATAAGTATTTATACCCTATATGTTTATATATATATATATATATTTATATATATGGTAATATATCATAGTTGTTGCATATCTCGTAGTCTGAAGAGCGTCTCTGATCCTAAGCCATGTTTAACTTGAAATTTGTTGCCTCAATTTAAGGGTTGATTCATTTTTTTATAGTGTTTAGTGTTATGTTTTGGGTCTTTTGGGTAATACAAATCGGTTGCAAATGCCAGATCTAAACTGATTTCTTGGTGGTGCTAGGTGTTGCTTATTCATTTGGATATTTTGCCCACATGCAGGACACAGACAGCAGCAAGTTCTTATCGAGTGTGTATGTGTGTATTTGTGTGTGTTTAGATTACAATATTACCCACTACACAGATCGCCTGGATTTGTTTTCTTTTTTGCTTTTTTTTTGTAAGGGTTACTATGTGTGGTTTCTATTAATGGTAAAAATGTAGGCCGCTTAGCTTGAGGTGCACTGCTGGACACGTGGTCCATCTTGGTAGCCACCATCGTCCTCATCGTAGGCCATACGCTGGTGTTGCTGGCGACGCTGCTTAGGATCAAAGTCCTCCTATTTAAGGTAAGTCACAGTTAGTTACAGGGTCTAATCAATGGCTTTTTAAAGACTTACCAAAACTGTATGCTCAGCATCAACTGGAATGTCAATCTCAGGTGCCGGTGGCAAGCACTGCTTAAGCGTCGGTATAACTGATGGATTGATCACGTCGGGGAAGATGACCTCAAACTGTATGATCAGCGTGCCCTTTTCCATTGGATTCTTGAATATGGGCATACCCTCCTCAGCAATACATTTGGTCATCTCATGCCGTATAACTTCACCGGGTTGCGTCGATATCAAAAGATCACGATCATCCAGTGTCTTGACAATGCGTTGGAAGCCACACAATGCTTCAACCAGTTGGAGTGGCATTTTCATCATTAGATCCGTGCCAGCATGCACAAAGGTTGAATGTTCCTTCTCATCCAATAGTATAATGATATCACCCGGTTGAGATTCCGACTCCTGATCGCCCTCTCCTGTAAATACTATCTTCTGACCATCCCGCATGCCCTTCTCGATATGCACTTCAAGCACCTTGCGTTCCCGTACCGTTTTGCGTCCACTGCAGTTCTTGCAACGATCCTTCTCCTGTATGCACTCACCGTTACCGGAGCACTTCCGGCACACTTGTTCGATGTGTTGCACAATACCGGGAGCAATCTGTTGCACACGGGATTCGACGCCAACTCCACGGCATTGGGTACACTTCTCTATGCTGCCCTTCTTGCCACCCCGACCTTCGCATTTGTCACAAATAACATTCTTCTGTAGCTGCAGCTTGCGAGTGGCTCCATTGTACAGTTCTTCCAATTGCACAGACATCTGATGGACAACATCTTTGCCACGACGTTCGCGACGACGGCCACCGCCGGCACCACCGCCCAAACCGACACCGAAGAACTTCTCAAAGAAGTCCATGGGATTGCGGAAGTCACCGGAATCCGCTCCACCCTTCTTGATGGCCGCCTCACCGCCCTCGTCGTACACTTGACGCTTGTCGGCATCGGAGAGCACCTCGTAGGCCTGAGAAATGGCTTTGAATTTTTCACCCTCATTAGGATTCTTGTCTGGATGGTATTTGAGTGCCAGTTTTCTATAGGCCTTCTTTAGCTCATCGGGTGTCGCATTGGGCTTCACACCTAGCAGATCGTAATAGCCTGTTTCTTTGACCATTTTAGCTGTTGATCCTTTAAGCTGTAAACAAAAATCATTTAAATCAATTTTTTTTCACAATTTATGCTTCCGGTGAGCTAAATTTCAAGGTCAGCCACCTATTTTGCTGGGCAGGAACCACGTTTTCTAGAATTTTTCTATTTCCATATCGTTGTGCTTGTTCATTCCGACTACATTTAAACAATGAGCAGCTGACTCTTTTGGTCCGCTCTCGCACCCACCACTCATATGCTCGCTCTCTCTCTCTCCCGCTTACACTCATTCGGCATATACAATCAATCGCACTGACGCAGACACATTTACACACACGTGTACACATACATACATAAACTTCTAGAAATTTTCGTCAGCGATACGCAGCCCTGGTTGCCGTAACCGTTGCCCCTGCGCGAACGGCAGCACAAAGCAGACAAACGATAACGAAAAAAAAACGCACCAACACAATGACAAGGTGAAAAGCAACGTGCAAAAAATGCTGTAGAATTTTCTATTGATTTATATACGATGTACATAAAGCCCTGCCAATTGTGCAATATGCAATGCTTAGTCGTACATATGTATAATTGATATATGTAAATATATGTATGAAAGTGTACATACTTTTGACTAAAACATGTGCCGCGCAGGACGCTGCGTCAGAGAAATTTTAATTGGGGTAGAGACGAATGAAAGAAAATTTGGCTATTGGCTTCTACTGAATCGATTTTGCCAAAAGCGTATTGACCTAAGTAATATTGCAGTTGCAAATGGATAAGAAAAAAAAAACTATTTTCTCTGATTACTTAACAAAGAGTGGACAAAAAGCAGTCTACCAAATACACACACACAACGCTAAACGCTAGGGAAATTATTAGTCAGTTTTTCAGTTTATCTCACCTTTTATAGCAGAACTTCGCTGAGTATTCGAGTAATTTATTCAAATAGTTATATATATATATAGATATTTATGTACACCGTTTTTTCAGTACGCTTTAATAATTACACTTTACTAAAATTTTTAATCTATATCGAATACTTTTCAGCAGCCTACTCGCTTTACGAATCCGCCACGCTTGTTGTATGAATATAGATAGAATAGAGCTGAAACTAAAATCGATTCCAGAGTCAATGCAACGATGTTTTCAGAATGTCGATATATCGATTAAAGTTTAAAGAGTCGATTTAAAGCGAAGCAGCAGCTATAGGTGTACAAATAGTAAAAGGTCTTTGTCTTTATTCAGTGTGGCCATTTAATCGACGAATAAACATGATAATGTCCCAGGGAAATTATGTTTCGTCTGAGTCTGCTTCTTTTTTTTTATTGAATCCCAAAGTACCGGTAGACCTATATACATATTTGGATCGCCGTTCATATATAAGTTTTTTAAAAGTTAAGTTGCTTTGGTTTTAATTTATTAAGTATACAGTTTTATTTGAAATCGATTGTAGGAATTTGTATATAGCAGAAAGCAGAGAAACTGCTTTCTTGTTTATTCCAGAAATCAAACAAATTTCCTACTAATGCAGCCCTATGCTAAGCACTCTGGCAGCACAGTGTATTTTCCAAGATATGGCAGCACTGTTTGAAACATCTGTTTAGCGGCCTGGTGTTATTTAACTCCAGCGAAAAACATTTAGACAAACTATCAACAAACTTAAATAAAACGAACAGGCAATAACAATGAGACACGTTCAGTTCCTGGCCCGCACAGTGATGGTGCAAAACAACAACGTGGAGGAGGCGTGCCGTCTGCTAAATCGCATTCTCGGCAAAGAAGAAATCTTTGACCAATTTCGCCGCACGCGTTTCTATGAAAAGCCCTACCAGGTGAGTAAATGCTTTTGCCCCGTTATAAAAAATAATTTTAATTCATATTTTTATAGGTGCGTCGTCGAGTAAATTTCGAAAAGTGCAAAGCCATTTATAATGAGGATATGAATCGTAAGATTCAGTTTGTCCTACGGAAGAATCGTGTGGATCCCTTCCCTGGCTGCAGCTAAATCAATAATCCATTTGTTAACATTGTTTACTGCATTAATAATATTAAAATAAACATTAGTTAAGAAACTGACAATGTAAATGTTTTTTAAATGTTTTGCCTATATCGGTTAATAGTTTTTTTTAAATCGAGAACATTCATAAGAAGCTTTTTTGCGTGCTGAGCTTTAGCTTTGTGAGCGTCCTGTGTATGACCCGCTTCACAACATTGGGGTTAAGGCGCTTGAGCGGCAAGAGCGAGCTTTTTTCAGCACAGCCAATTTGCAATTCGTGGCTCGGGTCAGAGTCTTGTTTGCTGTCGTGCGGTTAGGACACCGTTAGAATATTGTGCAAAAACTAAGGTAAAAATTTAATACAAATATATATTTTTGATCTTTAAATAAACTGTGTGCCTTTCGTGAGCCATAAAAAATATATAAAGCATACTTTTTAGAGCTTTTGACGTATTCACCGCAAACGTATTCAAATTCGTTCAATATTTTACGTTGTTTTGTGCATTTGCTGAACGTGTGTACATATACGTATAATATATGTACATATGTAGTTTTGGCAGATATATTGCATCTGCAGGGGCACTTAATAACGACGGCATTATAAGAAGACTTGGAACGTGCTCAAGTGCTCCCAAATGCATCGATAATTTGCCTCTGTGACCAATTTATTCAATTTACTGCAGGCCTGTTAATGTGCATGCGAATGTATGTGTGTGTGAGTGGGACTGTGTCGCAGTGGGTGGGTGGGTTTTGTACACATACATATGCAAATATCAAAAGCAGAAAACAGCACTTCACATCAAAGTTAGCGTGTTCTTCGTTTCGACCTCTGCTGTTGTTTCCCTCACTCTCTTTTTCGAATTTCTCCATTCTTTATTTCCCATTTGGCCATTGATGATGAGAGGCAAGCTCGCTTCTATTCCTTGTTGTTTTGTTGTTGTTTGTTCTGCTTTGGTTTCGCTGTTTCGCTTTGCTGCCGCTCTTTTATCGATTTCTTGTGTTATTTTTAGAATTATTTGGTAAGTGTTTGTATGTGTGTGTGCGCGCTTTAAACGACCCAATAGGGAAGCACACACACAAACGCATATGTATTATGTATGTGTGTTCTTATATGTAAGACATTTGCATGTAATCGAATTTTTGGCAGCTAATCAAATAAATTACGTCTAATGTCACTTTCAGTTCACTTCGGAGATTACGTTTTGAACGATGTTCGGAAACAGTTTTGTGGCCATTGTACTAGTGGCCAGCTGGAGCCTGGCACAAGCCTATCCAGCTTTATTGCCATATATCTACAGTAAGTGATTTTGTCATTTCATGAACATTACATGTACACTAACACTCATACATATGCACTTTACAGATCCGTCGAAGCGCAGTGATGCCACCTTTCCCCAGATCGAAGATGATGTTGGTGAACTAGATCAGCTGAGGAGTGACCAGACTGTTGTGGGCAAGCGACAACACGATGGCAGCACTGCACGCACAACAACAACAACTACAAAGGAGAGCGTTGAAAAAGTTATTGCACCGCCCGAGCCGAGCAGCAAGGAGCAAGCACCCGTCCATCTGATACCGGATCTGGAGCGGCAGCTAGAGGTGGCCACACCACTGATGTCGATGTCTACTACGACTACAACAAGTACATCGGCCACCACCACCACGGCGGCCTTCAAGGACGACGGTGAACGCTCGCAGCTGGAGGAGCCGAAGACAGCAGCCAAACCGGCACCGGAACAGGGACCACATGCCAAGGTAAAAGCGCATTCCTTTTTATCCCTACCAATCCTCTAGTATGTATGTATTGCTTGTAAATGTCATATGTGTCTTTCTAAACAAATCAAAGTGTATATCCACGAAACCACCTAAAAATCAACAGGCATTTTATGGTGCAGCTCGTCTAGCATTTGGTCAGAATCCAGAGGTGTTACCAACATCCTCTACATCCACAACCACAGCCGCATCCACAAGCACAACCACCACCACAACAACAACAACAACAGCGGCACCAACAACCACCACAGCCGCACCAGCTCCAGCTCCTGCTGCAGCTGAGAGCGAATCGGAATCCGAACCCGTAGTGGATGTAGCGGGCGAACCTTCGGAGAACATCGAAACGGATGAAATGGAACGTGATCTGAATAAATCTCCAGCGGCACATCATAAGCATGATATCAACAAGGAGACCATTGGTGATATACTGATTGACCAGCTGGAGGCAGTGGCCAAGACCACTGAGCGAAGATCCAGCATGCCACATGTGACATCGGCCAAGGTTCTTATAAGAAACCATTAAAACCAACGATTGGCAACAAATTGGCTAAAACAAATAAATTGTTTTTATTTCTAAATCAAACGAAATTTATATAAATTTTAACTGCTAAATATTTAAATTTTCTTTCCTCTTTTCCCGCCTCTTTCAGACTGCTCAGAGCTTGCTGCGTAATCCCAGTGGACAGTACTCCTCTTTCGACATGGCCCAGTATGTTTTCTGGACTGGCGATGAGACGGGTGTGGCACGAGCCGTTGAAGAATTGATCGATGAGAACTTGGTAACTTAAACTTAAACTTTCCCATCTTACAATTTATTTATAAACTAAAATTCTTTGGCAGATTACACGGGAGAGTGCTTTGAAGTTTTTGCGCGACATTCGTCTAGGCATTGAGTTCCTGCAGCGCTCCTATGCCAATCGCATCTTTCCCGACGAGCTGCGTCAGAATCATCTAAAGCGCAGTCCACTGAGCAGCACTGCAGCCAGCACCACACCATCTACCACAACGACAACAACTACAACTACAACCAGCACGACCACAGAGAAACCCTTGCCATACATACGCCTCGAGAGCGATACCGAGGGCGTCACACCAGAGATCGGGCGCGCCAAGGCCTTGGATAGCTTTACATTCTGGAACAAACTGAAGGCTTTGGAGGGCGAGTCACCGCAGGATCTTACAGACTATGATGATACCATGGGACGAGCTAAGATTGTGGAGTATTTGTACAACGAGTACAGCTTAGAGGAAATACTGTACAAGTTGGCCAAGGTAAGACTAGACTTGTTCTTTATATAAATCAGGTAATAACTTTTTATATAACTTTCTGTTTTCTAGGTAATGTTTGCCCAATCATTGGCTCATGGCTCCGATGAGGCTCAACAGGAGCTACAGAAACTAACGGAGTTTTTGGAACGTGAGGGAAATCTTGGCGTTATTCCCGTTGATCTGCAGAAGAAAGTATTGCGTAAGTTAACTTTAGTTATATATAAAATAATATTATTTAAATTTAATTCCTTTATACTTTTTTAGGAGTACTCTTAACCGCTTTGTCGGACACTTTGACCGAACATCCGGAGCTGTTGCCTGCTGCGCGTGTTAACTTGGCCAATCCATATTTTAGGCTTCCAATGCATACTCCAAGCCAATAGAGCGTTTGAAGTTATCAGCAGATATATAGTATATATAGACATTCATAAACTATATACTAAATATGTACACAAAACAAAAAAAAAACTATTCGTATTCCGTTCAAGTTGACATGCAATCTCTCTCTCGGAATTGTTAGTTACAAAATTTACGTTAAATCCTTATTTGACTCCACTTAAATTGAGTTGTATCGATTCAGATATCTCGTGATATTTTTAACAGGCTAGAAAAGTACAAGAACGGCATCCTGAAGGTTTTTATATTGGTAGAAAGAATTTAAACAAACAAAAATTGTAACAAAATGAGAGACTTGCGCTATTTTGAGCTTTTAACAAAAGACACAAAAAAAAAAAATGAAGAAAAAATATTTAATGTATTTGTAGAGAAAATTGGCATGCTTGCTTATATTTGATATGAGTTAGTTTGTTTTTGGGAACAATGAGGTTGAAGTTGATAATATCCTTTTATGTTAATTGACACTACAAAACATACTTAACATACACATATAGGAAATACTTATACATAAATATATACGCGCTCCGTTTAATGAAAAACCAAATGAAGCAGGAAAGGACTTTAAGTCCAAAATATATCAGTAGCAAATAGAAGAACTGCTTAATTCATTTAATAATTGCTCCTTTTTTTCCCCATAACTTAAGATCCTACGTAATGAAAAAAAATATTGCATACTTATATGTGCTACTGTAACCTAACTAAATGAATTAATGACTTAAGCAGAGGTGCCCAAAAGCTGCTTACAAAAAAGTAAACAAATTTATGAATACACTGAAAAAAATGGTAAACGAAAGCTTAAAATTCAAACAGATTTTTACAAGTGTAAAATTGTAAATTATATTGGAAAATAACTAGAACGAATTATGAAAATTTGTTTTTAAATTTTACACTGGCCAACAAAAAATTAGCTAAAACTTGTTGATACACTGCAAAAAAAAGTGGATACAGAAGGTTTAAAATTTAAACAGATTTTTATAAGTGTAAAATTGTACTCATTGAAATGTTTTGAAAGACGAAACATGTAAATTTGTTTTTACACACTCCTACAAAAATCGAACAAAAAATTTCCTGGTCACCTCTGAGCTAAAAAATGTTGCTTGATATTAATCAATTGTTTGTGAATTGTCTAAATGTGTAATCAAAGATCAAAACTAGTAGTTATGCATTATGATACACAATAATAATAATTATAATAAATATATATTGTTTAAAATCGAATTTAAATCTTGAAATATGTACAAGTTAAACTTAATGTGGATTTCTACAGCTCTTTCTTGGGTTCTTGCTCTTGTTCCTGTTTCTGTTCCTGTTTCTGTTCCTGTTCCGGGTTCTTCTCGTCCTTGCCGATGTCTAGTAATTGGTTGAGTTTCTCCTCCGTTAGGGGCCCATCGCTATTGAAAATCTTTTCAATTTCCGCACGTTCGTCCTCGTCCATATCCTTGCCGTACTGCTTGGCTATGGCCTCGAGTCGCTCCTGATTACGCTTCAAGTGTTTGGGCAGCCAAAATATAGTTTGAACCATTCTGAAAATTAAATGGAAGGAATTTTTTTATATATAAATTAAATTATATATTTAATAATCGCTTACTTTAGAAATATAAATCCAGAAAGTGCTAATAGTATGCACAAACCCGATGTCTTTAGCATGGTCCAATAGTCAACCACAACTTGCTGATGCTTCATTATAAAGTTTTTGGTTTTTTTGATCAAAATTTGGAATCAAAATCGTTCCACTTCACACTAAAGTGTTCAATAAACTGTCATATGTGGGATTCTCGTAGTGCTTCAGGTGCAATTTGTTGTCTCTGTGTTGTGGTCGGTACGGGTCGTCATGGATCCTTTTCTCTGCACATACGTGTAGGATAACATACGTAGACCAATCGAATGCGACCTATGAAAATCGATATATGATATATGACATACGTAGGACTCGCATGTGAAGTTCAGAGCCCAATAAATATTATATAGATATTCGCAGAATTTTCTAATTAGACTCTGTACAGCAAAGTAGTAAAGGGGGTTTAAGGTTTGCTAACAAAAAACTTGTGTGGAAAAGGCAGAAGTAGGCGTGACAGTTCTTAGGAAGTATATATATTCTTGATCAGCATCGGAAGTAGAGTCAGTATAACAATATCTGTCTGAATTCTTAAGACTATAAAAAGTGGAAAATGGAGCTCTGTTTTGATATCAAGCAGATTAAGCCCCTATAGCTTTAGATATCTCCACCAAACCCAGGGATAATGTACACGGTAACATTTGGTGTACTCTGAGAAAATCTAAGTCAAATCGGTGGGCTACATGATATAGATATCAAAATCGGAAAATAATTTTTAATCGGTGTTTAAAATATGTAGTATTTGATAAGATATAATAAAGTAGCATATAACCTAATCAAATTACGATCGGATAACTATAACATATAGCTGGCATATGCTAAATCGGTTGAAAATCACTGATATGTATTAAAAATATAAGGCATCTCAATGAAATTAATACACTATATTCATGACGCGATCAAATTGAGACCGGATCGGCCAACTATATCATATATATACTTATCGTGGAATATACTATACAATATAACTTATCGGTAGAATATTTGTTATACAAGCGATTGATTATAAAACCATAAGTAATTGCTCCCGCATAAGCACAGGGACTCTTACGGTCGACCCCATTAAAGGTAGACCTATCTTCTTAGAACATGATTTTAATTTAACTTAATTTTATTGCGATCGCGTTATCGTACGATCGACTTTGCCAACCACTTTGCAGATTTATTTATAGCAGTAGACGTTCTGATTGAAAATTTCTGAAAAAAAAGTACAAAGAATATAAATAAAATAAAAATAACGATAATGATAAGGATAATGATAATGGAAGACATGTGCGGCACTTTTCACCACAGACACACTGCAATTGTAAATTAGACAGACTAAAAATGAAAACATTGAACTGATTAGAGACTCCAAAACTTACGGGGGGCAAAAAATACTATACCAAAATATCAATTTAGGTCTGAGAATAATAATAATAATACTATCTAACAGATAGTGACAGAGATATTGTAGTCCAGATAGCACTTAAGCTACTATATAAGGCAAGTTTACTGCGAGAGTTTGGCAAAATACTTTAACAATGATGAGACTTATCACCTGTGCGTCCATACTCTTGGGCGTCCTGGGTCTTTCGCTGGCGGCGAGACCCATTTCGGATTGCGTAAGTACCGGGGAAACTAAGCTAAGTGAGAAATGTTTTTAGGGAGCAGTTTTTTGGGTGATTTTAAAGAAATACTTTATGAGTAGTATTTTTTGAAGTATTTAAAATTAAATTTTTATGGAAATACTATATGGGCGGTATTATTTAAAGTTAGTCTGAGTTTTAATAGTTGATTACTTAAAGGGAAACATTATTTATAATAAGTGTTTCAGGTTCATTTTAAAGAAATACTGTAGAGGAAGAAATAAAAATTGATTTGGATTTTAGTATTTTTTAAATACTTAAGTAGTAGCTGCTTTTTGGATAGACCCCTTGAGAAATATCATTTATAGAAACTGAGAATTTCAATAGTTGTGTTTTTATGTATTTTGTAGAAAGATAAGTTGAAAAATACTGTTTTAATTAAATACTTTTGGTTTGTTTTTAAGAAATAATACTAAAGAAATATTATTTTTAGTAGTTCTGACTTTTAGTGACTACACTTTGATTTATTTGACAACAGTATTTAAAAAAATATGATTTAAATTTAGTTTTTTTGGTATTTTTATTTTCTAGAAATACTGCAGAAAAAATACTTTTTTAGTTTTTTATTTAATACTTTTCCCCACTTTATTTCAAAATTAATTAAAAACTTCCTTCCCAGGGCGAGCGCATTCTAAACGATGGCTATCCGATGGAGCGCCATAAGGTTACCACCGAGGACAACTACATTCTGACCATGCACCGCATACCTTACTCCCCCAAAACCGGTAATACCGGCAAGCGTCCAGTGGCCTTCCTCATGCATGGCATGCTGAGCTCCAGCTCTGACTGGGTGTTGATGGGCCCCCAGAAATCCCTGGCCTATATACTGGCCGATGCGGGTTACGATGTGTGGATGGGTAATGCTCGTGGTAACACCTATTCCAAGGCCCACAAATTGTGGCCCACTTTCTGGCAAGTTTTCTGGAACTTCAGTTGGAATGAGATTGGTATCTACGATGTGCCCGCCATGATTGATTACGTGTTGAAGCAAACTGGTGAAAAGCAGGTGCAATATGTGGGACACTCCCAGGGCACCACCGTCTATCTGGTCATGATGTCCGAGAGGCCAGACTATAACAATAAGATTAAGTCCGCCCATTTGCTGGGACCTGCTGCCTACATGGGCAACATGAAGAGCCCCTTGACACGCGCCTTTGCCCCCATCCTCGGACAACCGAACGCTATGGTGGAACTGGTTGGCTCCATGGAGTTCATGCCCAGCAACAAGTTTAAGCAGGACATGGGCATTGCTCAGTGTCAGGCTACCTCCAAATATGCCGAGATGTGCGCTAATGAGGTCTTCCTGATTGGTGGCTACGATTCCGAGCAACTGGATTATGTAAGTCCAAAAAAAACACAAAAAAAAAAAAAATAAATAAAAAAAAAATCTTTTGCTTTAGGAACTTTTGGAGCACATCAAGGCCACCTCTCCCGCAGGTGCTTCCGTCAATCAAAATCTGCATTTTTGCCAGGAACACAATTCCAAGAAGTTCCGTAAATTCGACTACTCGATTGTACGTAATCCCCTCGAGTATGGCACCACGTATCCCCCCAATTACAAACTGCAGAATGCCAAGGCTCCAGTCCTACTCTACTATGGTGCCAACGATTGGATGTGCGATGTCAGCGATGTGCGTAAGTTGCGCGATGAGTTGCCCAACATGGCCCTGGATTATCTGGTTCCCTTCCCTAAATGGGCTCATCTGGATTTCATTTGGGGCACTGAGGCCAAGAAATACGTTTACGACGAGGTTTTGAAGCAAATGTCCAAATATGAATAATTTTATTATTCACATTTTATTTCAATCACAATAAAAACTTTACTCCACCTGCACCTCGATCATATATTCCAGCTTAACTGCCTGATCCTTCAGTAGTTGGCTAACTAACTGATAGTAGCCAGGTATGAGATACTTTTTGTACTTCGACGAGTCCAGTGGATAGTCCTTGAGGTAGTATTCCTGTGGTGCCAGTGGGCAGTTGTCGGGCTCTGGCGCATTCGAGTAATCCTTCAACTTCTCGTAGAAGTAGTTCTTGTAGATGGAACTCATCAGCTCACAGGTGCCTAAAAGAGGGAACTCCTTGAACTTCACGTACTCCTTGTCGAGACTATCCTTTCGATAAACTGTTATGTTTATCTGTGGAGTGAAAAATTGAATGTTAAAGTTTAGTGACACTTTAGCTACAGTCGAGGAAACCGACTTTAAAAGATCCTGTATTCGTTCTAAGTGCATTTATTCGAGCATATAATCAAGTTTCGTCTGATTTGGCTATGGGAGCAGTATGATATAGTTATTCGATCTGGACCAAGGTAAGGATATATTGAATCATGTAACACACATAACGTGTGTTTAGTTGAGTTCGCTTTAATAAAACACAAATTTTTCGTAAAAATTACAAATTTTCTACCGATTTGAGCGATGGGAGCTATAGAATATAGTTGTCCGATCTGAAGCAACAGAACTTTGTTTAAAAATGAGCTCCAGCTCAGACAGAAAACTCATCTAATATCAAGATTTTCATTCTACAATTTATAAAAAAGAGAAAATAAACTAATTTTCGCATCCTTATATATATCCTATTCTTAGTACGATCTATCTTCTATCAATAAAACCCAAATATTTTTCTGTCTTACCTTCCACTCGTTGTCCAGCGTCACATGATGTTGAAAATCACCACTCATCGTCACATGTCCCTCGGCATCTGGTTCACTCAGCTCCACACTGCTCTGAAAGTCCTTCTCATCCTCTATGACCTTCACGATCTTACGCAGCTTGACCTTCCGCTCTTCCTCACCTTGCACCTGCAAAGTGCACACAAACACCACCAGACAACAAAAACAGACCGAGTTTAACAACATTATTAGTATAAATGCAGCGAGTCTAGAACTCAACAGCTTTTATATGTTTAACAAGCAAATTGCATGAGCTTGTTGCATGTGCAGATTGCGCATACGCCACGTTAAACGATGCTATCAAAATTCCTGTAACGGAAACGATGCATGTTCTGGTCCATAAAGAGATAATGGAAACAACTTATTTTGTAATAAATATTAATTATTAATCAGTTTAGCTACAAGTATTTAATTTCGATTGCATCTAGAATTTTGGAATTTATCATAACAATTTTTAAACACTTTAAATTGCACAATTAATGCAATTTAAAATTTTTTTAAATATTTTAACTAAAAGTCTGATACAATTTTAAAAGAACGTCGCCGGATCACAATCTGTAAGCGGTTTCTTTGAGCTTCTCGTAGCCAAAATGCAATCGCAGCTGTTCCAAAAATATAAACGTTAGAATCGTCTGTGGTCCAAGTCTCAAAAATGCCGGAACATATCCTTTAAAGAATCCAAGTGGTCCAACTTGAGCTGTATACCGTATGAGATTCATTAAACCCTTATATTCCCCAGGTCTGGCATTCATCGTTCGCGTTTTGAGTACGTCCATTGGTTGAGTCAACGTTGTGGCAATGACGCCAGCCAAAAGCGATGCGGTAAAATGCGTCAGCAAGTTGTCATTAAAGTAGGAACTGTTTAGTAGACCCAACTTGATTTGATCATAAAATGCTATCTGACCAATGGTCATAAAACCACCACGTAAAGTTGCTGTGGTTCCACCGGAGAAAAGATTACGAAAACCCTCATGGCGATAGGCCTTGATAAGTCCATCAATTCCATTCTTATAACTATATTAGAAGAATGATATTTCTATATAAAAGTATTTAAATAACTTAATTTAAATACTAAATTTAAGTAGGTTTAAAATCATGTTTGTAGTCTGAATTTGTAACACTTTCGCTTACTTTCTCCGCAGTTCTCTGGGCATCTTGACATCATTCTGCATACGCACATTTATCATGTCTGCGGGAGTGCCTATAATGCCACCGAGCATGCCGGACAGGCCAGCCAACCAAATCTTGCCGGCAAATGTGTTAGTATCGATATAATCCTTACCTAACTCATAGGCACCAAATCTGGTTGTGGAGTATGTGATCTGTCGTAGAACTGAGGCGGTAATGCCATCGTAAAAAGCTAAAACACCATGTTCATTAACGATTTTGACAATAAGTCGCAGTACCGCTAATCTTTCCTGTTGGGTCTGCAGGGCGACTTTAAGTAGGTCCAAAGGATGCGTTGCGCATGCTGCTAATACACTTGCAAGACCACCGAAATACCAATATGAGTGTTTCTCAGTGGCCATTTCTTGAGATAACCATAGCTATATAACTTTGTTTTTAAAAGAAATTTTCGTTGAAAAAGTAATAATTTATAAAATGCTAATAACAAAATTCTCAAAACATTATAGCTTTAGTTGATTACAAAAGTTTCAGAAATTTATTCAAATTGTGCGCGCACTTCAACAAAATGGCGGCTACCAACACTTGTAAAGCTGCCATACTTGCGAATTTCAAGCGAAGTGGAAAAGTTTGATAGGTGGCAGCACTGGTCAAACAGCTGTTTAACAAATGCAGCTCAATTAATTCGTGTACAACTAATTTTGTGTAAATGATAAATAATTAAACAGTTTAACGCAAAAGAAAACAACGCAAGTTTATTAACATTTCTGACAGGTGAGTTCGCTCTTTTAACTATAGTAAGAATGATTAATTTAAGAGTTAAGTTGTGTCTAATGAGTGTCCAGTGTCTCTTGGACAACTTGGCAATAATTTATTTGCGGCTTTTTAATTGGCATTGACATTGATCAACAAATGGCCAATGTTTGTAGACAAGGTCATGTTTGTTATTTGTTAAGAAATTTGGCTGATTACCTTTAACGTAAATATTGATAAGACTTTCTGCGCACATGCATCTGCCGACAACAGTGCTGGCAGTTTAGCCTTTTTCTGAATAGATCTGGCCGAACGGCTTGATTTTTATTTTCAAAACAAAATATATTTTTGCATAATTATAGCCAATTTAGTAAGAAAGTGTTGCATTGTTACATATTTTTTTTAATTGTTTCCAAAAAAGGCTACAAATTAGCTATAATCCAGTCAGGAAAAACTTTTAGTACTGTTTTCCGTCCCATTTCCTTGTGATTCACTTTTTCCTGATTTTGATTGGTTCGACTGCCTTCCCCAAACTTTAAGTAATCAAAGACCTTTCGTAAAAACAGTTAAATGTTTTTTCACGTCATATAATTAAAATATAGCTATTATTCACATACACATGTATGTGTGCATGTACAACATATATATTTTTTTCAACAATAAAAGCAGTTTTTGTTATTATTTAGCATTAATTATAAACTAAACCACGTATGTAGCATTGTTCACTTGCACTCTCTTGTATCGATGGAATGTTTTGTGGATTACGAACTGGCTGGCTTCTCCTTTTCAAAGCCAAAATTCAGACGCAGCTGCTCAAGGAATACAAACGTCAGAATTGTTTGTGGTCCAAGACGGACAAATGCAGGAACATAGCCCTTAAAGAAACCAAGTGGTCCAAGTTTGGCAGTATGTCTAATGACATCCCATAGACCATTATATTCTCCGGGTTTGGCATTCATGGAACGTGTTTTCAGCACATCCATGGGCTGGGTCAATGTTGTGGCAATTGCACCAGCCATCAGGGAGGCAGTGAAATGCGTCACAAGATTATCCTTAAAGTGGGGTGTGGTCAACAGATAGGATTTGATCTGATCATAGAATGCTATCTGACCAATGGTCATGAAGACGCCACGCGTAGTTGCTGTCGTCACACCGGAGAATAGATTACGGAATCCTTCATGACGGTACACCTTGATAAGTCCATCGATTCCGTTCTTGTAGCTAATGAAAGTAAAAAAAGATTATTGATTTTTTGATTAAGTCTTTTAAACAAGGAGTTTCCCTTTCTCTACTCACTTTCTGCGGTTTTCTGGCGGCAGCTTGACATCATTCTGCATACGGACATTGACCATATCGGCGGGAGTACCCACAATGCCACCCATCAGTCCAGACAGACCGGCTAAAGTTATTTTACCGGCAAAAGTGTCTGTGTTGATGTGTTGCTTGCCCACCTCATACACGCCAAATCTCGTTGTGGAATATGTCATTTGGCGTAGTATGGAGGCAGACAGGCCATTGTAGAAGGCCAGAACTCCCTGTTGCTTAATAATTTGGGGCACAAGTTGCATCACCGATAGTTTACCCTGTTGCGTCTGCAATGTGACCTTGATAAGGTCCAAAGGATGCGTTACACATGCCGCTCCCACACTGCCAAGGCCGCCAAAGTACCAACGCGCCTGTTTCTCGGTGGTCATTTTGTATAACTGCAAAAAATCGAATCAAACAAAATTTCCTTTATTTAAAAATTTTAATTAGGGCTTTATTAGCTAATTAGCTTAACGCACGTATTGAAAATTCGATATATGAAATTAATTGTTTTGGAGGTCAAACATGGCCGGTTAAATGAGGAACTATCAAGTGTTATGTCATCGTTGTGCGCACATTGTTCTGCAGGAACTAACAAAATTTAAGGATATACCCAAATCAGCTGGGATTGTGGCGCAGGCGAGCAAACTTATTACCACAACTGCACTGTGGCGCCGCTAGCGGCTAAAATAAGCTACTGCTGAAAGTGTTTACATTGCAAGCCGCCCTGTAAAACACCGGTAAATCAGCTGTTCTTACAGCTACGATTAGTAAATATTACAATTTATATTAAAGCTCTTCAAATTAAAATGTTTTATGGTTAATGATCTATTTCATATTTATGAATTATTAGTGTATCTACTTTTTAATTACCTAAATAATTTTTATTGAGATATTTAATAAGCTTTTTAGCTTCGCAAATTTAAGTTTGTATTTTGCGCCATATGAAAATATCGATAGCTTTCAATGTAAACATTGCCACCCCCACAAAAGCACAATACTTAAACGCCACATATGGCAACTTTAATCAAACAGCTGCTTACCAAGTGCAACCTCACTCAACTTGCGTGTGTGATATTTGTTGAGTGCAAAGTTACAAAGTTTTGAATTGTTTAACCTTAAAGAAAGTTTTAGTGCATGTGTTTTTTAATTGGTGAGTTTGTTGCTGTAATTATTATACGCTGTTAACACTTAAAACAATTGGTATTTCAAAAAAAAGTAATTAGTTCTCTTTGAATACGCAACTCAACTTATGTGGAACATTATAAGCGGTTTTTTATTTTTTTTAAATTTTTGTTTTGCTGTTGTTGGCTTTGACATTGACCAAGGCACAAAAGTGTCTCGTGTGTTTTATAGCGTTTGTAATGCCTTACATATTTGCCGAACCTGCCTTGGTTAACGATAAGCCAATTGCGCACCTGCATGCACATTGTACACACACACATACACGTACATTCATATACGCACACACACACATGCACGCTTGGATAATTTAACGATGAAAAGTTTGATAATTAGCAGTTCACCTTTGCACTCACACATGCTATACAAAATAAATATATAGAAAATTCCGCAATATAGAGAATTATTTTATCCAGACATTAACTTATTTATAGAATCAAATACTTTTTGGCTGATCAGCAATAAATTGAATACAAATGTTTAAATAATTGAACTTATTTTTAGTCGGAATCTTCTGTGAACTATGCTACTTTTTTTGTGTAGACATTATTATAACCCAATTGGGCTAATGTTTGTTTCATGCTCTTATCAATGTTTAGTTTTGTTGCTCCCTTTCATATTGATAACGATTTTACTATACTGGTCGAAATCGCAGCATACAACTTGTATTACTGACATGTGTTTGTTTAGCCGTCGTTTATTATTTATTTGTTTAATAAGTTTTTCGTGTGAACCATGCCACGTGCCCATAAATCAGTCGATACACATTTGTTCTTGCCAAAAATCAGCAGAGTCGTTTTTTTTTGTTTTTTAATCTAAGTCCATTGTATCATTTGTTGAAATATACATATTTGCGTATGCCCTTCACTACAAAGGTTAACATACTTCTATATATTTTGACTGATCACGTATTCATCTATTCCATTGCCTGATCTGGAAAACATCTGCAGCTTTTTTAGGTAACTTTGTGAACTAATGGAGGTTTGTTCTTATCAGTGATTGCTTTTTTGTAAAAGAAACTGTGTTTAGTAGTAATGTCACCAACTTTACTTTGCCTTGTTTTTATCTCATCATAAAAATTAATTGACTTGCTCAAAGTCTGGCTACTAAATCGTATCAAAAAGCAAGCATCACATGATCCATATTAAAAAAACGATTTTGAGTGGAAATTTATATATATTTTTGTTTTTTTTTTTTTATGTTGAGACAGTCGCGCCCCCAAAAAGCTTATGTACACTCGAATTGTGGTCTACGAACAGCTGATCGTTCAGTGTGCACAATTTGAGTGACTGACCCACAGATCACGAAACATCGCGTGATAATTTCATGATTTCTCTTGCAATTTTGTTATCAGACTGGTTTGTGTAGTCTATTGAATAATGAAAATGCATTTCATTTTAAATAATAATTGAAATACACACACACATATACATATATATACAAGTGTAAATTAATGCAATTCATTGCAATTGTTTGACAAATTTCCGACTTTTATTCTCCGCTGTTTTTTTTTTGTTTTTAAACTTTACCTTGAATAAGAAACGTTGCCGCTTTTTGTTAGTTTCCTATAACTTAATAATTTTGTATATATTTTTGGCAACACCGATACACGCGCACACCACGCACTCTTGTTGGTACACACACGCAAGAGCAACAGAGAGAGAGAGAGCGAGAGAGGGGAAAAAAACAAAACTTCAGCGCGTCATTACCGCAACGGACAGCGAAAACTGGTCTGGTAATGGATCTTTGCCGGGTTTTCTTACTCTCTTTCTTGTGAGCGCTGGACGCGGGCTGTACAACGACAACGTTGCCGGTTGAGCACTGAAATTGTACTGATCGTCGTTTGCTGCCAGCTGCCCACAGCTGTATAGGTGTACATAAGTATGTGTGTGTGTGTGTGCGTGGACGAACCCGCCGTCCAGTGAGCTTCGGCAACGGCTAGACGACGCCGATGGCAACGACGAACCATTAACTACTCTCACATGTTTTGGGTTTTTGGCTTTGGATTTTGCTTTTATCGCCGCTTAAGTGATAGCGCGGTCAAGGCGAGGGTTTCGGAAATGTTTCACAAAGTGTGATGGGATCGGCTTTGGTTAGTCAGTTGTCAGACACTCTACAGTTGAAACCATCAAGTGTCACTACAAGACAAGAGAGAGAGGAAGAGAGGGAGAGTAGAGTGTAATAGATTGAGAGAGCGTGTGGCGGAGAGAGCTACAGTTATAGAGAGTGTGAATAAGCAGAACATAAATTGGTGAGAGCTTTTTATTTTAACCTTCGTGCGCTCCAAGTTTATTTGTTTGCTTAATGTGAGTGCGTACATGTGTATGAGTATTTGTGTGTTTGTGTTTCCATTGTACCAATACAATGTTATGCTTGTGTACACTATCTGCGTTGTAATCACTCCAGAACGGTACAAATCGCTGCCGATTTTGTACACTCAACAAAATTTGCTGACTTAATAGAATGAAATTTTTTAATTTATTACATACTACTGTACTTCGCTGACTTTAATTTTTATGATACCCTGTATTTAAAAAAGTAGTAAAAGGGTGTGTTGTAAGTTTTCAAATTCATTTAATAAATCATTGCAATTTTGAGCAGTGTACTTTTGCCTTTTTTGACAGGGTATTCGGCAGTCAAGCAATTTTTTCTTTTGTCTTTCGGTTTTTGGAAATAGGTATTTGAAGCGCCCTTTATGTAATTAACCCAAATTATATACATATCAGCTCCGATCGACCATGTGCTTAGCAACCAAAAATGCAGAATATTATTCATCAATCAGGCGCCAGTTTCTGCAATGTACATATACCCAACGAGTTCATTTTAATTAATATGAAATTAAAGCCTACAGTCGACATTAATTGTAAGTGGTAGACACGTAATTTAAACTGCATTTTGTGTTCTTATTTTGTTTGCAATGCTCATTAAGAGTCAAGGTTTAATTAGAGTGTTCGCTTCGTTCATTGGCAATTAGTATGTACTGTAAATAGAAAACGATTTTAGCTTTTCGAATTCAGTTTGAGTTTGAGTTTCGATAACAGTTTGAGAGATTACGCTTAGCCAGAACAGTTGCTAAGGCCAAGATTAGAGGTGGATATTGCCTGATAAATAATTTAAAATAGCAACTTGCAGTTTTGTGTTATTTTTATTATTTGCTTGCTTAAAATAAAATGGCAAAAACAAGTTTATCAAATGCTCAATAAAATCTTTTTTTTTTTTTGTATATAAGTAGGGAATTATTTGAATTTTGTTGCTAGTCATAATAAGCTCATAACGTTTGAAAGCTTTCGGTGAGAGCTTTTTCATGTTGTGTATGTTTTGCTATGCAGCAACGAGTTGAAATTCACATTTGCTGCTGCCACGTTCAACGGCCCATTAGCTCAGCTGGTTAGAGCGTCGTGCTAATAACGCGAAGGTCGCGGGTTCGATCCCCCCATGGGCCAGTACTACTTTTTTAATGTTTTTTGCTTTTTTTTAATTCTATTAATATTGTTTTTTATAAAATATTGCTTTTATTGTAATGAATTATGGTGAGTGCACTTAATTTTCATTGATGGCTGGGTTATTGACCACGTGTGCCACTGACAGCCATGATGAAGTGACAAAATTAAATTGAAAAGGTTTACCAAACCAGAAAACCCAAAAGGAGGGGAGACCAAGTAAAAAAGGAACTAGAAAAAAGAAAGTCAATAGACTGGTCCGCCGGTCAAATGAAGCGTCCTGAACTTGGGGCAGCTGCACGTGACCCGGCTGTTGACTGTTGTCAGGAATGACGAATATTTTACAGCTAATTAATTGAATACATTTTATGGCATTTATAAATCGACTAAACGTATTCACTTCACTTAATTTTCTTTTTGTTTTGCATTGCAGAGCGTTTTTTGAACAATTTGTCAACGTTATGGCCGCCTCAGTGCTGCTCGCCTGCGGATTGAATGAACAAAAGTTACCAGGATTTGTTCACATCAGTGAGGAATCCAATGTGGATGGAAGTTTTCTGATCAGTTGCATTCTGGGACAACGTTTACGTATCTCAAATGCTGGCACATTGCTCATCTGTCTGCAGCATCATTATCAGCATTATTTCAATGCTGGAATGCGACTTGGTTACAATTCCAATATCTTTCTGGGGAAGACCCTCAATGTCATTGATGTACTAAGCGATATGGCGGAGCAGGGATTAGACTGCAAATGGTTGCGTTCAACGGATGAACTGACCCTTACCGAGCAACTCATTGAGGATATACGCACTCAGTTGGCCAACAACTATGGAAATCGCAGTAGTTACACCATTTTGATTGACAATCTGTCAATATTGTTCAATTTGGGTGCAAGCAAATTGCATGTACAACAATTCTGTCAATCTTTGGCTGCTCTGGCCAAGGAACATGAGAATCTAACGGTTATTACCAAGCTGAGCAATAGCGATATACATCAGCTAACGGATGACAATGTGGCCAAATTGGGTCATGTGCGCATTCAGGTGCTGCGTCTGAAGAGCGGAGTCTTTCGGGAGGTCGATGGCAAACTGCTCATCGAACGTGTACTGGACGAAGGCAGCTATGCTTGCGAACTGACACGCAAAGAGGTTCTCTACAAGGTCAACGATCGTAATGTTAAAATATTTAATCCTGGCGAAATTGGCGTCAAAGTCTAAGTCTTTCACTCGCTTATGTACTGCGCACATTATTAAAGCCATTTTTGTATACACTTAAAGACTTGTCTTGTCTTCACTTCAATTGGATTGCTTTAAATTTGTAATTTGTAATTTGAAATTAAGAATTTTCTTGTTGGCAATGTGGCAATAACATCTGCTCTGTTTGTTAGTTTCTACTCAACGCTCAGTCTAATTGCGTTGTCCTTTGCCTTGTTTTCACATCTGTTGACGTCACGCCAGCTGGCCAGCATTGATGAACAAATAATGATGAATTCATGTCTGGTCATGACTTTACACCAGCAGAAGCAACAGTCCAACAGTCTAGCAGTCTAACACTCCATCCAGCCTCCTCCTCACCAAGTACCAATGTCCTTCAACCTCAGCAACTGCTTCAATATATATGTATATATATATATATATATATGTTTGTTCACGCGGAGGAACACATCTATTCTAACATAGACCATAAAAAAGGGGCGTATTGAAAGGGGGAGTGGAAGTGGTAGGAGTGTCAGTAGGCAGTCTCTGCCCACAGAATGAACTTTATTAGAACTTGTCTGCAGTAATGCGTTAATTTCCAATAAGAGTATGCAAAACATTGGCATTTTTAAACAGTTTGCTAAAGTTGTACGCTCCATTTAATGATCGGGCGCAAATAAATTTACATTTATTTATCATTTTTCAGCCTAGTTCCCAGAGGACATTTTTTCTTAGCTTTCGGTGGGAAAAACTGTTTGGATAATACTTGAATTATAGGATGAATTGTAAGTTAAACAATTTAAAATCAGCTTAATAAATGTATATTAATATGAAAATGCGAGCTTGAAAATGTAAACGAGTTGGTGAATAAGCATAGTATGTTAGATTCTTAAGTTGTTAGAAGTAAGACTCATTGTTATGGTTTGTGGGTTAGTGGAGGGTATGTTGGCAAGGCGCGCGTGCGGCGTGGGTTCAAGTCCAGACAGAAACAGGCTTGGAAATATATTTTAAATTTTTAAAAGTATTTAGTTTTTAAAAAGGTACAAAAACTAGGCTTCAACGCGGAGCACATTGGAGTACACACAAAAAATGTCTTTGAATTTTTGGGTATAACAGGCTTGGGTCACTTTAACGCTTAATTGCAATCGTTATCAGTTATCTCAAACGCCTTTTAAGTAATAAATTAATTATTAAATATAAATCTAAACCTTATTCTATGTACTCCATTAGCGAAACCTTTCAGTTATTTAAATTTCATAGGTCATTTAAGGGTTTCTAATGAGTTCATTAAGAAATATAGAGGAAATAGGGGAAAACACTGGAGGACTTTTCTGAAAGCTAAGAAATTCTATGGAATTTTAATCAAATTATGCTTGACAAATTTGAAGTTTTCAGCCACACAATTAACCCTTAAGTTTTCGCATTTGAAGTCGTAGTGGGCGTGACACTTAACATTTAAAACCATGTCAATTTCATTGCTGCTGTCACTAATCTTCTCTGTGGTCTTTATGCTCTGCTGTGTGTGTTACAAAGCTTGTACGCAGCTTATATACCCGTCTAGGGTATTCTGCATTTTATTATGCAAGAAGTGTAAGCAATGATTTAATTATTTTTATAAATATTTGTTTAAACTTAAAGCTAAGTTAAAGAAAGCTTAAGACCCTTTCTGCCTCTTAAACCAATTTTTTTTATTTAAAATTTCTTTAGCCAAATTCACTTCCGTTTCATGAACACATCAAAGGCGAAAATGTGGACATAATCGTATATTTAATCATATAAATAACAATAAATTTAAGGCACAAACATGAGCAACACTTCGTTGGGGCTTTAAAAAAACATTGAGTAGCTTACAGTGAGTGTATGGGTGTGTGTGTGTGTGTGAGTGTGTATTGGTTAGCCCAGTTAATGACAGACTTGTGAGCAATTTAATATGCGTGTGGACAATTTGGTTGCATACTTTCTGAAAAATATTTATGCTCGATTCGCATGCAGCGCACACAGACAGACAGACATACAGACGGACAGACGGACAGAAGGACAGACGGAATCTGTGACAATGGCATCATCATCATCATGCAACAACAACAACAACAAAAAGAGCACAGCGTATGCCACAATTTATTCGCATGTGTGTGACTGAGTGTGTGTGTGTGTGTGTGTGTGTGTAGGCCGAAAATGGACGCGACTGTCATAAAGTTGACTCGACTGACTGCCCTTTCATCAATGATAATAACGGCATATTAGTGCCGTCCAAGCACCGATTTTTTTTTGGCTAGCAACGAGTACAATGACCAAGCAAACGAAGCTCTTAAAAACATACACCCACAACTCACACACACACACACACAAACACATTCACTCCCTCGTACAGCATCAATTTTTTAAGGTTTGTCGTTTTTTTGTGCATATTTTTTGTTACTTGTCAGCTGATAGTCTCATAACATATCTTTCGATTTTTATCGCCAAAGCTTCGCTGCTGTTTGCCCGTCATACACACACACACACACACACACACACACACACCCGCACACCCGCAATTTATGTCTGCTTCTTGTCACCATAACGTGGCGTATGCGTAATATTTATTTAACTGTCGCGATTTCGCTTTAAACTCTTGCTCGACTAAAAGGTTTCTCCCGTTTAGCTTCTTAGTCGCCAAGTTTATTTATTATTTGTTTTGCGGCTTGTATTGCCCAAGCTAAAAAGGGTTCAGAATTGTGCCAAATGGAAGGATAACCAGTTGAGTAAAAAAGTAGAAAAGAGTAGAAAAAACAAACTCTTAGAAGAGTTTTGAAAAACATTAAACCCCCGTGCCACGAGCTCACATAAATTTCAAATTTGCAATATTAAAGCGATTTAAATTCGATTTAATAATGCATGTCTCCTACGTGTGTTGATTTTTTAAGTGTTTTCAGACTTTTGAAATAATTTAAAGAGCAGTTTATTTAAGTAAAACGTTAAATAACAGTTTATGAAAGCTTAAATTAAAGAAATAATATTTTATTTCGAATATTTTACCTTGAAACATACTGAATTCTGAGAGCTAACAGAAACTTCTTTATATAAAAATTTCTTGAAGTTTTTCTCCCACTGTCGCCATGTGTTAAATTAAACTTTTCGTTAAATATTATTATTACTTTTCACTTTTTTCTTGCATAATTTGAGATAGGGCGAAATTTTAGGGGAAGTACAGAAATTGTGCAACCTTCGCACATTTGACTGCAACTAATGAGCGTGTTTTTTTTTATGTTTCCCTCAACGAAAATTAGCTGAACATTTTGGTGTGCACTTTAAATGAAATGTTTAAATATTTTCTGGAAGACGAAATTAAATTGAACTCCATTTGTGGTAATGGAATTGCTTTATTTTGAGCATTTCTGCGAAAGAACACAAAATTTGTTTTCATTAAGGGAACTAATTTGAAATTTTAAGTCTTTTTTCAGCTTGGCAGCTGAGCAGTTCAACAGTTAAGCAACCGCAGCTGATAAAACCTCGGAAAAAACCGATGGAAAACATTCAAATTGATTACGCTGCGTATACGCAACATTTGACACCCAACCGCTGCGCAGTTTATGGCTTTCCAATTCAGATGCTACAACCTTGAATGTCACTTACCAAACCAAAAAATTTAGTCTGCTTTCTTTTGGCATGGGTTTTCATTGAGTTTTCCCCGCTTTTCCCCCCCAATACTTTTATTTGAAATGAAGCTCGCGGCCTTTAAAATGTTCTGTGGGCGTATTTTTTGGCTGTCAACTGGCAACTCGTTCAATTTAAGTACCGTTATAGCTGTTGTTGTTGTTGTTGCTGCTGTTATTTCACACCTATGTCCTTTGGGCCTAAATGAAATTTCAACTTAATGGCGTGACAATCCAGCTAAGACAAGCTCTAGTTTGTGGTTCTCTCCTTTTTTTTTTGGGTCGATATCTAGGCCATAAATTGGGATAGCAAGTGTATGAGTTTTTGTGCGTTATTTACGCTCGTTTACAGCAAATTGCATTAAAGTGTTGTGTGTGTGTTGTTTTGTTTGCTTTATTTGCTGGAAGATGTTTTTTATTACTATGCCATAAAGATGACCAGAAATCTGTTATTTGTCGTCAGCTGATTACATGCAAAAAGTAAAGGGCAAGTGGTAAGTGGTAAGTGGCAAGTGGTAAGTGGCAATTGGCAGTTGGTAATGGTAACAGAACGTGCCAAGTGTTTGGAATGTTATGAATAAAATTCATTGTTAAGGATTCAAGGACAGACAACTGTATATTGCCTGCATGTCCTTGTCGCTTCGAATCCCAATCGTCAAACCAAAAACAAAAATAAAATACAACAAACGTAACGAGTCTCAAGTGAAGGGAAATTTCAAATATTCCTTTTATTTTTACTTAAATTTATACTTACAAATATAAATAATAGTTCGCATATTTATTACAAACGCGCATGGGCATAATTGTGCACTTTAATTTTGCTTTATTCCAATTCAAAATTATCAAATTAAATCAAATTGTTTTGGCGGCTAATTGTGGAAACCTTCAAATACACACAGGAAAATTTCAATTTCAATACTGTTAATTTCGAAATATACTTTTGACAGAAATTTCTAGCGGAATCTACAAACGTTTTGACAACTGAGTTTAAAATGAAAAAGTTTTTAATTTTTTATGATTTAAATCCAGAAACAATAAGCCGTAATTTAAATAAAATTTATTTTGATAACTAGCTGTGCTTCAAAGTAGTTTTGAAGACTTTAAAGTTTACAAATTAAAAAAATATTAATTTTGAAACTAAGAAAGTTTTAAAAATTAAAAAAAATTAAATTTTGAAATAAAGAAAGTTTCAAAAATTAAAAAAATTAAATTTTGAAATTAAGAAAGTTTCAAAAATTAAAAAAAAATTGTTATATTTAAGATTTAAGTGCAGAATCAAACATTTTTAAAGATTTTAATCTAAAAATAATAGAGCTCAAATTTTTAATAAATTCAAATTTTTTTAAAAATTCTTTTTTTTTTTTAAAGAAAAGTTTCGATTTCTTAACCTACACTTTCTCGTCTATCCATGTTAATTTTACCAGTGCCAAGTGCTGCCCAAAATGGCCCAAACTCAAGCTCATCAATTCTGCGTTAATGATTATAGCTGACCCAAAGAAAGATTTGCATTTGATAATACCCGGAGTGGAGTCCAGTACAAAATATGTGCCAACTAATACGTTTAATTACACTACAAACAACTACCTCTTCTCTCTCTCTCTCTCTCCCTCTCTTTCTTTGTATCTCTTGGTCTATCACTTCTCTTGAACGCCCTCAACAATTTGCCTGCTGCTGACAGTGCTAGCCAAGTTTATGACTGTAATTTTACTAAAAACTTTGGCATTGCAGTAAATTTTCGCGTACTGTGCGCCAAGGAACTAAATGTGGGCGTTTGATTCACTTGAAAGGAGAAAAGAGCTCTCTTCTTCTTCTCGTCTTCTTCTTCTTCCTTCTACTCTTCTTGGTTTCTTGCTTCTTTGCTTGTTGGCTTCTTTGCTTAAGGGCAAAGAGCAACAATGTGGTAGTGACAACAGAACATCATAGCACATGTGGCTAAAAGTAAACAAACACTGGCAGGTTACGCCCACACTTAAGCGCCCTCCTCCATTTGTGTGTGTATGTGTGTGTGTGTGGAAAGTATCGTATTGCAAAAAGTATCGTCGTGAGCTAAGGACGAGCACGAGTCAAGAGCATATCACTATTTTTCATTGTTTCAATGGTAAAATTGTTTTTATTTATTCTTTGAAAAATATCTCAAAGTCAATGAAATGCAATATTTAAGAAATTTGTAACAATTTTGCTGCCTTTTTAAGCGTCGTGAGTGCTGGAAGCGATGTAACTGAACACGTGTCTATCTCTATTGTTCCTATGCGCACTTTCTACCCTATAGTTGTGGAGTGAGGGTATATTGTAGTCGTTGTAGAGTATGTAACAGCAGGAAACAGGAGCGTATTGAGTTTTGTCTTCACTCCTCAACTTCAATTTGAATTATTTTATGACTCGGAAGTCCGATTAGTGATTGGCATATCTTTTTGCACTCGGGAGGACCAGGACTACCGATTGGCATCATCAAAATTAAAATATTAGAAAATAAAATTTGGATCGATTTTTGACAAAAATGCAAAGGGGTAACATCATAAAATTTGGCAAAAAATGGCAAATTTTGAAAGTTCCCTAATCAAACCAATTTTGATTACAATCGATTCTCCTAGCTGACCAGAGTCTACAAAGGTATAGACTTCAAAGATATTACATCATTTGACTGAGCTGTGATTCGTCAAAGTTTCAAGAAATCATAATTTTATAGTTCTGAGACAAATAAGTATATTTGATTACTTCTCTGTGTACTGGAAACTACTAAACCTTTTTGGGAGTTATTAGCTCCCCATTAAGTCAGAAAGTTAGAATTAAATTCATTAAAGATTCAATAAAGTCGTTGCGGCCTATTTCTGAAGCTTTTGTTATTTTTCGCGAGCACCTAAAAGTATGCTACAGTTTTCCTTAATTCCATATTAAGCTTGAGTAAGTGATATCTCTTAGTCTTAACGCCAACACACGCCTACTTACTTGTTTTAATATATATACTTGCATATATATTTGCTTTCATAAATAACACTCCAACGTTGGTGGTTGCCACAAAGCATTTTCGTTGGTAAACGAATGCATTAAAGCAGATTAAAGCCAACAGGTGGCAAACAGTTCAAAGTAATCTCTTGTCGCTGGGCTCTAATCAAAAAGGGAATCGAAGCTTCAACTTAAACATTGAGGAAGGTCTTTTCACGGTAACAAGTATTGGCCTCGAGCTTTGTTGTTGCCTAAACAAATTTTAATTATTTGTGGTAACAGTTTTCATTAGGCCAATGCCAAAGTCACAACACGAGCTGGCCAAACAAATACAAACACACGCAAATACACACAGATACACACACACACACAAACACACTAATATACTGCCAAAATGAAAGTCTAAGAATCCGAGTACAATTTATTTAATGAAATCATCAAATTTAACAAAATGTGCCGTCAAAATGTGACTACGAAAGCAACTTGTTGTCGTTGTTATTGTTATTGTTATTGTTGCTGTGTTACAGTTACAGTTGCTGTTGTTGTTGTTGTTGTTGTTGTTAGACCACATGAAATATAAAACCACAAACTTGACACGCCCCATCAGACGCCCTAATATAAACACCAACACGTGCACACGCGCAAACACACACAACAATAACACACACACACACACAGGCACACACACACACACACACACATACACACACGGGCACACTCGTACACAGCTGAAATAATTGCAGAATTCTAAGACATAATTTCAACGTGCAGTTGAGTTGGCTTAGACCGCGTCTCATCCTCAGTTCTTGATTCCTGGACGCCAAATATGATATGAAATGTGAGTGCTAGACTATAAAATACCCTGTAGGACTTTTGTTTGTGCTTCTCTCTATCGATTATGACCATCTTAGATATCCTTGAAAAGGGTAATTTTAAAAAGTTATACCAATTTAGACTCAAGCCAACTTTGAATGTTCATAACTCAGCCAAATGGCATAGTATCTTGAAAAGTTGTACCTTTTTATTCTTTAGGCACTTAAGAGAATCGATCGTAATCAAAAGTGGTTTAATTTGGAAACTTTCGAAATTTGTCATTTTTTGCCAAGTTTTATGATGTTACCCCTTTACAGTTTTTTCAAAAATTGATCAAAAATTAAATTTTCCATATTTTGATTTGGGTGATGCCAATCGATAGTCCTGATCCTAACGAGCACAAAAAGGTATGCCAGTCGATAATTGGACGTCAGATTCCTAAAATATTCCAAATCAAATTTTCATTATTTTTAGTACACAGGTACTTGGTCTATAAAGTGGACGAATAGCCTTATTTAAAACCTTATTTACACTTTTAAAAATAGCTAAAATTACTCAAAGGTTTTATACCCTCTTAACTGTTTAATAAAATTCACGGCTGCTAAAAAACAACGTATACTTGATATTTTTTCAAAACACTCTTCACTAACCTTAGCTGACATACCCTATTAAGCCACTGTCTTGGCCACAGGGTAGCTGAGTATAATGGAGCATTTTGTGGCTACGTTTCGAAATTAATCACAGCATTCTCAGTTGTATTTTAAGCAGCTTTAGCTTCATGTTGTTATACTGTGTTTTTAGACCCCGTACACTAAAAAAAAGTAAAGGAGTCTATCAAGTTTGTCTGAAGCTAAATGTGCGTAACAGGTAGAAAGAGGCTTTTTCGACCCCATAAAGTATATATATTCTTGATCAACATCAACAGCCGAGACGATACAGCGATGTCCGTCTGTCCGTCTGTCTGTCCGTCCATCCGTCCGTCCGTATGAACACCTGGATCTTCGAGACTATAAAAGCTCGAGCCACCACATTAGGAATAAAAGTCCGTCTGCTTCGTGAGCAGACCAATTTTATTTCAAATATTTGCCACGACCCCCACCACCCCCGCAAATTGTAAAAAACTATTTTCACATCAGCATAACTTGAAAACGACTAGACCTAGAGAGACAAAATTCATACAATATTTGTATGGCACCATTGTTAATATCCTCACCAAGTTTGATCTGGATCAGACAACTGCAGCCTATAGCTCCCATAGGACAAATCGGTTGAAATCGGGAAATTTGTACTAAGACATGTAGTGCTAGGTGACCGTTCGCAACCAAACCACACATTAGGTGTCTATCATGATTATATCTATCCTCACCAAGTTTCGTCCAAATCGTACAACTATAGCCTATAGCTCCCAAAGGACAAATCGGTCGAAAATTACTTATATGTATGGAAAATGCGCTCTAGAAAGAGTACTGGGTCTTTTACAGTCGGCTCGCTCGACTGTAGCCTTTCCCACTTGTTTTCTTGTAGTATGTTTAGCAGTGCTCAATACTCGTATATATTTCTGGGTTGCCAAACTTTTTCAATTAACACAAAATTATGTAAATTTTGTTGATGCCAAAGACCTGAGGCTCTGTGCCTTAAGAACCCACCGAAGTGACTGGACACAAGTTGCCCAGCAGCGACAGCAACAAACACCGACTGGTGAGTGCTTAACTTAACGCACTGTAGCCATAAAATTCAACTTTCTGAGGTTAACAAAGTAGGTTGATCTTTTTGTGATTGTTTTAAACTGGTGGCCCTTTTTTGTAACTTTAGCAAGTATTTAATTTAAAGAAATTTTAAAATATTTATTGAAATTTATTTTTAGAACATAACGATCAACCCTCGCACAGTAGCATAAATGAAGTTCGAGTCGAGCTGTTTCGGGAGCTGCAATAAATTCAGTAAAATATGTACAGCAGACATGGCACACACACACATACAGTTTTCCAATTTCCCGCTCTCCTGTGGAAAGCATGAAAACTCACACTGATACTGAGTTTCACAATTTTTCCTCCTCCTCCTCCTCCTTCTCCTCCTCCGCTGCAATTACCAAGGCAGTTAACCATTCATCAGAGCTGCAGCTCTCAATTGTCTTGGCGTTCGCGTTTCTTGGTGGCTCTGCCACTTGCCACTTGCTACTTTCTACTTGCCACATTTCGTTGCCGCTTACTTGCCGTGCTTATTTATTACGGACTTTGCTGCTTTCCACTGCTTATGTGGTTTTCCCAGCAGCAGTCTCGAATACCTGCCGTGTCTTCGTCTCGACCTCGAAATGCAATTAAATCATTTTACTAACGTCAAATTGGCCATAAAAAATGCTGTTCCAGTCACGTTAAGCAAATTCTTTAATTAAATGACAAAATGAAAGAATGTTGGATTACTTAAGCATATATATAGAGTTAGAAAAGAGTCTTTAGGTAACTATTTTTAAGTTGAAAGAGGAGTTAAGTTGGGTAGAATTTTACAAAATTTATAAATTTTATTTACAAAAAAAATTTCAAAAATGTTTTGAATGTTTTACGTTAATATTAAGTATGAGTTACTTTACAAGAAGCTATCTACTGGTTTTAAGAACTATATTTTATTGAAAGATATTTCTAAAAGTTCTGTATATTCCTATATATTTTTCACACTATACAAAAATGAGATACAACTAAGATAAAGGTATAATCTGTTAAGAGAAATATTGGTCTATTTTTAGCTAGGATATTATTAACTAGGCAGTTCAATTAAGCATTTAATTAATTAAATTTACTTAGTGAAATTCAGTATAACCAATCAGTTACTATTGACTACTATGATAACTTTCCCGTTATTCTTCAGTTGAGTGTTCTGTGAGCACTCATACAATCATAAGTAATTTCAATTGATTTAATATTGATGTTGACTATTTATTATTTTCTTTTCATTGTCTTTGCTCTAGAGTGACTCTCTGGTTGTTTGTGTATCTCAAAGTTATGCCTCCGATTGCTGTGTTAATTTCTATTTACTAGCAGTGTTTGCAGTTTTAGCTATTTTATAGAAAAAAGTGATATATTTAATAATCTAATTGTATTTCTTTTCTCACTCTTCAGAAAAACATTAAAAATATAGTTTAATTTTCTATACTAAGCAATGCAATATAAGCTTAGACTCTATATAAGAATAGTATTTTAAGAATAAAAGAATTAAAAATTGAAATTAAAATTTTTTTTTTGAAATTAACATATTTGGCGTTCCTGTCGACCGATTTTCGTTTGGTATACCATTTTTAGCTCGTAATGACCAGCACTAAAGTTTGGCATCACTAAAATCTAAATATTGGAAAATTAATTTTTGATCGATTTCTGACAAAAATGCAAAGGGGTAACATCATAAAATTTGGCTAAAATTGGCAAATTTTGTAAATTTCCAAATCAAAACATTTTTGATTGCCATCAATTCTGCTAGCTCTCTACAGTCTAAAAAGGCATAACATTTCAAGATAACATACCATTTGGCTGAGTTATGATCATATAAAGTTCAAAATAATTTTAATTTTTAAAATTTATTTTTGAATCCAGTCTGCCGCAGCAATGAAGCAAAGAAAGTGTGTGAGACAAAGAGCGACAGAGCCTGAGTTTAAATATTTAACATTTTTTTTGAATCAAGTCTTTATAAATTACGCAAATTTGTATGCCTTTGTATCCTAAAGTTAGCTTTTGGCTATTTCTGGCTAAGTTTTTCCGCTGATCTAGCTGTTGTGGCCTGAGAAATACTAGCAATACAGCACTGTTTACCTTTGTTTTCCGTCTCGATAAATATTGCATAATTCTCAGAAAGTGTAGCATACTTTGAGGCGTTCGCGTTTTTTATGTCGTGTTTTTGTTTAGCTTGTTAAGCATTGATTTATGCATTAAGTATGAGTATTTTAAATGTGGGCGTGGACAGTGGGGAGTGTGCTATTTATGTGCCAGTTGACTGGTCTCTTATTTTTTGTGCACTGCACTTGATTTGTGACCTGTTTGGACAACGACGATGTTTTGCCTGCCGATGAAAAGGTCACATGATGTATGAAGCACCTTTAACTTTTTAGCAGGCAAAGTAAGTAGTTTGTTATAAGCTTCTATTAAAAGATAGATAGATGGAAAAAAGTCAGTTTAAATGCTGTCGTTTTTTATGCTGTCTGTGATAAATTTAATGGGATTTTCTGCTCTGCGACTCGACGTTTTTCATATTGCACTGCGAAATGCGCTAAAACTGAAACTAATGCTGCTTTTCTTCATTACATTTTCCAGCTGTTATCGCCTCAATGCACAAATAAACCTACAGACGACAGCTTCGACTTGAGCTTCAGTGCTTACCCAAATCATTTCAATTAGCGTCGTCTTAGTTTACATGTAAATATGGGCCAAAAGACTCAACTAAATGTCTTTCCCAGGGATTACAATTAAATGAAACATCCGACCTCGATGGTAGTCGGCAAAAATTGCGTTCTCTTTTGTGCCACATGCTGTTCCAACAGACCGAAAAGATACGTGCCCAATCGTCCAAATAACGTAAAACGTTACAAGTCACGGGACATGTCAACAGCTAACAGTGAACATCGAACAGCTAACAGCGGATAGCTAACGGTTAACTGTAACCAGCTAACAGTCACAGTGGCTAACAACTACCAACTGCCAGTTGGCTGAAATTCCATTCCCTGCTATTTGTGAAACGGATGTTTCTCCACATGTCCTGCGAATGTGAAATGCCGACACATGTCCTTTTTAACGAGCGACCTAGACCCTAGTCCAAAGTCTCTGGTATGGCTTTAAGCCATTATTGCTTTACCAATTGTTGGGCATTTAATTTGTGTGGCTTTTCTACCATGAAATTTATTCACAATACAATCTCTCTCTGGTTTTCACTCTAAATAAATGCAATAACTACAGCAATTTGCGGGTATTAAGTCAATATCGTTTCGTACAGTGCTAAAAATTATGTTAATCAGTTTGGTTTGTATTAAATTTTTTATTTATCAAGACAAACACAGCTTTTTGTTTACTTTAATTTAACATTTTTATGTTTTAAGTATAACTAAAAAATATTTTTTAATTAAATTCGGTAGCTAAATGAACTTAATTACTTATTTTATAAGAATTCTATAAGTGTTTCAGTCATGAACATTTTTTTTTAACTTTTTTATTATACATAAATTTATTTTTGATTTAAAATTATAAGCAAAAGTCAACAGTTAAAAGGCAAATATTTTATTTTTCATTAAAAAAACATATCAAATAGTTAATAACTAATTTTTCTAAGTGTCTACACACTTCATTGCTGCTAAAAGTATGCCAATTTTATGCCAAAATAAATGACTTAAATAAATTAATTATGTCACAAGTTAATTGTAAAATATTTACTGCAATTTCTATAATTTGTAGCTCATTAAAATCAATTGACAGTTAAATAAATGGATGAAACCGAGTGTGAAATTATGCAGATTAAGTTTAATTTCAATTAAATAATTGACATAAATAATAATTAGTTAAAAAGGGATTTAAATGCTATAAATTATTCAGATTGGAATTTATTTGGACAGTTAAAAGGCAATTAAATATGTTTTTCAGTAAAATATTTATTTGTTTTATTGCGCTGAAGTTGATTTATTTATTGGAAATTTATGTCATTGAATTTAACCATTTGCCGTGAGAGCCAAAAGTTTTGGCAATAACAAATCCAGTTTTAATTAATAAAACTTTCGATACACTAATTAATTGTTGGAATTGATAGCAAAGCTTTTAATTAATCCCTCGTGAATGGAAGTAAAACAAACTTATACGCTGCAATGGACATTGAGAGAGGCGAGAACGACTCAAAGATACTTGTTAAATAAAAGTGTTGTTTTTCATATCATATTTTAAAGGAAAATCAATCAATAATTCCTTGGCTTTCGAGTGAAATGAAAACAGTTTTATAATTCGCACGAATTGTGTCCATTAAAGGAATCTATGCAAATTTACTTAATATCATTCAAATTGAGAATTGCGTCAAAGGCACAACGTTTAAGCCCAAATGGATTAAAATTGACACGTTTCTAGATTGTAACAAACAGCCAAATGGAATTCAGTACGCACTGTATACAGTGTCATTAATTGAAATACTTGTAACAATATTCTGTGGCAATTTGAGGCGAGTCTTTAATTCGAAACTTGAAGTTAAAGTCGCCTTAAACCCAAGTAATTATTGTTGGGAGCCAGTACAAGTGACAAACGCAAACGAAACATAAAGAGACAACAACAACAACAATTACAGAGGAAGGGCAAAAGGAGAGAGTGGAGATAGGAAACTGAGTGTGGGCAGAATTTCATGGGTCCTTGGTCAAGGCTAAGAGTTTTTATTGTTGGCCTGCAATTGTTCGAGTTTGAGCATTTCGTAGCTATTTTTGGCCCTTTACTTGTTAGCCAAGTTGCAGCTAATCTTTAGCTGTCTGCTTTTGCGATTTTCGGCTCTTTTGTTTTGTTTTCTTCTCTTTGGCTTCGGTATCAGCATCACAAGTACTCGAATACTTAAGTTCAGCGAGTTTGGGTGTCATAAAACAAACACTTTTAGTTTGTTGAACTGTGACCGAGGCTGCATTTAATTTGTTGTCAACAATTTTGAGGCGGTACCCAACGACTCAAATGTTCAGTTGCCAGCTGTCATCAACTGACAGCTGCCATTATATATCCAAAACAACAACAAATTTTTATTGACAAAATTTTTAAAATCAAAAATCAAAAGTTTTTGTACCCCAGGGGCTGTCCACAGAAACGACATGAGATATAGCAAATAAATATGAGTATTCTATGGAATATCAATTAACAAATAAACGGTAAAGCTAAACCGCATTTTGCGGTGTTTGTTGCCAATTTTTCGTTTACGTTTTAATTGCGATATTTGCAGCAGCGCAGGAAAGTATGCTACACATATTGCTTTGGCCTGTGAGCTGTGCGTGTATGAGTGTGTGTGAATGTATGTGTGTGCGTGTGTTTGTTTGCTTACTTTGATTCAATGAACAGATAGCCATAAATTGCCAGCTAAACTGTATTTCCATACAGTGTGCAAAAATTGAAAAAGACTGAGACTTGACCTCGAGTGAATGAAAGTAAGAACAACAAATGAATGAAATCGATGAACCCAAAACTGTTTGTTAGTTATAGACCAAATATGTGTAGGTTTTTATATAATAAACATATTTAAAAGGGAGATTACAACCACACACTTCTACAAAAAAGTTCAATTAAAAACGAGTTCAGTTTCGAGTGGTTTGTAAATTTCTAATTGCATTGAACCTCTTTTTTTAAGTACTTTATATAATTTAAATTTGTTTAGTTGAGGGACTTTAATCGCTTACCATGTTAACATGAAATTTCCATGAAAATGCTCAAAGCATTTTTGTTGTGGGGCTAACGGTACTTGCTCGTTAGCAGCAGACATGAAGCTACAAACGAAATTTGAGATTGAAAAGGGAATAGTCAAGTAACCAGCAGAATGCGGGTTACAAAACTGAACTTGCTCTGGATATGTGGTCCGAAACTATCTGGCATGCCACTCATACTTTTATTTAGTACTGGATTCACTTTTACCCATTTTATCCTTCACTCAGACAACAATGGCACAGCATTTGAATGCATGTTTGCTACACTGGCTAATAAACTGAAACTGTCTGTGCATAATTTCGGTACAGACTAAGCAGTTACTCTCACAAAAAGCCTGGTAGACAGTCTTAAAGTCGGTTACCATAATTTATGATTTCTTTTTTTGCTGAGTTTTTGATTGATCAGTTTCGTTTAATAAGCGACAAAATACACACACACATGCAGAAAAAGTGACAAACGAGTGTACTAAATAGCTATTTGCTGTCAGACTGCCAAACAATCAATATTCACATGGCACACACTGCGTATGCTTAATCTCGCCAACGTATGCGTAATATCTCCTAGCAATTTAATGGAAAAAACGTGTTATTGAAAGCATCTGCTTAGCAAGAGCTTCAATATGCAGCATGTACAGTATTTAACTTAGTTTATGCTTCAAATGAGCTCTGCATGTGTGAATTAGCTCTTGAATGCACCAAAAAGAAAGAAACTGCAATTTAATTGAAAATTCAAAGCAATTAAGCTTCTTTTCAGCTGACTAAAAAGCTAAAAAAAAAAGAGGAAACAAAAACTGTGTGAATTTCGTAGTCAATTAAAATGGGTTGAGAGCAGAAAAGTTTTTTATTTAAATACGATTTAAATGGTTTAAATGACTTTAAAGTGGTTTGGTTTAATGACTAGTTTTTCTATGTCTATTTTAATAATAGAAAACAAGCTAAATCAGTTTCAAGCCAGTAGCAAACAGTTCCTGACTTAGTTAATAAATTTTTATTTATTTAAATTTCTTTTATTTTTATCTATTTTAATTATAATTAATTTTTTTTCTATGCTCTTTCCACCAATTAATTCACTAGATTGCTTTTCTTTCTTCGGTAGAAGCCAAGAATTTCACAGCCAATTGAAGTGACTTAGCCAGCTGCAAAAAGAAACGCTGCAAATCCGTTTCGTAAGAAATGCTGCTCTGACTTGGCTCAAACAAAAAGGCCATGAACAAGTAACTGACGGTTGTTGAAAGATACAAAAAGAGATGTGAACGAAAAAAACGTCTCAGGGCTGTAAAAGAGCGAAACATTGTTTCGTTGCCAGTCTTAGCCAGGCTTTAAATGCAGATGACTTGACACGAACTTGGCTAAGAGCCAAACACAGAGAAAATAAATTCATTTTTTTTTTGTTTATTTGTTGTTTTTATTTTTGCTGTTTATCTTTCGGTGCATGTAAGTAACAATTTTTATTAGATTTATTTACTTGTTGACTCTTAACACTTAATTTATGTGGAAGCTTAAGTACTAAATAGGCCAACAGGCGAACTGGCTAACAGCGAGGGCAGTTCGTCAGTTGTCTTCTGGCCTCCCCCTTTATGCCTGGCATAAATCGTCTGGGCCCTGGCTAATGCAGTCACTGTCGTTTTTGTTATGGCCATAAATATACATGCAAAAAAGGTTGATTGAACTCTTTGAAGACGAAGAAAATTCCATTGACTAGCTAAAAACAGTTTAATAATGATGAACTCTAACTAACTACTATAGTCATTTCGTGAATGTGTGTGTGTGTTGGTTGTGACACTTTCAATCAGCGCCTAAGTCGCAAGAAAAGGGCTTTTATCACAGCGATTTGGGCGTGGCATAACCAAGTGTCACCGCACTTGGCTCATTGTTGTTGGCCAGATTTCGCTTTTGTCGCTTTTTGCGCCACGGAAACTTACGCAGCTCTGTGGCGGTGTGTGTCTCACCGCCGTGGCAAGTTTCGTGCTCCGGTAAACTGCTGCTGCCACTGAATGTTGCCTCATCCCGTCGACTGATAACACGCGATAGTTTCAAACGCGTCGATTGTGTTTGTGTTTGTGTGTTCTCCTCGGCCGGGGATTCCGCTGAAGGTGATAACAGCAATGCGCCATTGTTGGTGGCTAGCAATGTGCGCTTGCCACGCCCCACGCTTACACCTACGCCCCACGCTTACACCTACGCCCATTTCGGTATCCAGCAAACGATGCGGCACTGCACTGCCCGGCGTTCCAGCATAGAAATCGTGTTTGCGTAAACGCCTGCTACCAACCACGCCCACACCCACACCCGTACCGACGCCCACACCTGTATTGCCCGTTGCCGTCTGACTAGTGCTATTAATTGTTGTGGTTGTGGTGTTGGTCCTTATGCTATCCTGCAGCGACAGCTGATGATTGGCATCGCGGCAACGAAATTGTACCACACGATAGGAACCATAAGGTTCCAGCGCATTGTTGTTAACACTGCAACTGGCTGGCTGTAGTCGCATCGAACCCTGTAGTCGCATCAGTGCACTGTAGTTATGCTGGTGGTACTGACTGCGCTGATGATTGCGCGCCAAGCCAAACTGACGCGTCAAAGTAATCTGCAAAGGAAAAGGGGAAGATGGGGGAAGAGGAAGAAAACAGTTAAGTTGAGTACTTAGTTTTAATTGTTTTAAATTAATCAATAATTTAATAATTTATTTATTCCTTTAAAAGTCGGTATAAATAGATATATATAAATGAATCACAGAGTAAATAAATGATTTAAAAAGAAATAACTGTATAAATAGGTGAGTAAATATGTAAATCAATTAATGGAGAATGAAATAAATAAGTAAATAACAAGTAAGAAAGGCTATAGTCGAGCAAGCCGACTGTAAAAGACCCCGTACTCCTTCTAGTGCGCGTATTTCCATGCAAATCACCAATTTTCGAACGATTTGTTCTATGGGAGCTATAGGCTATAGTTGTACGATCCGTACCAAACTTGGTGAGGCTAGTTATAATGGTATTATACACATAATGAGTGAATTCGGTCTCTCCAGCTCTAGTCGTTTACAAGTTATGGTGATGTGAAAATGTTTTTTTACTTTTTGCGGAGGCATTGGGGGCTACGAATAAATAAATAACTACTCAAATAGCTGAGTAAATAAAGATAAATATAATTACATGCATAAGTGACAAACAAATAATTAAGTCAATAAATAATAAGTATTTAATGCATATATATTTTTTGTATAAATAAATAAACAAAAAAGTCAATAATTAATAAGTATTTAATGTTTATAAATTTTATTTATATATAAACAATTTAAATAAATTTACTTACTTTGAAAGCCTCTCGAAACTTGTGGCTCATAATGTTATAGAGCAATGGATTTATGCAGGTGGACAGAAAATAGAGTACACCAGATGTGTAGTCGAGTATGCGAAAATAGTCGTTAAAGGATTCCGCACAACGGCAGACATTAATCAGCGATACGCCGTACACAGCCATCAGGCGTTGGGCGTGAAAGGGCGCCCAGCAGAGGAAGAAGGCAACGGCTACAGCTACTGCAATGACGGGTGGAGGTGGGGGGGAAGGTGAAAAGTTCAGGGCGTTAGAAATGTCGCTTTAAGTATCATTATTGTCAGCATGTGGTGAGCTCTAACTGATTAAAAGAACTCGTACTCGAGCTGACATAATTTAGGTAAAAAGACATGTGGCCCACACGGCGTATGCGCATCATTGCCCAAAAGTTTTTACACAGAGGCACATGAATCGCAGTTACCATTGATGTGGTTACATGAGTGTGTGTGTGTGTGTGTGTGTGTGTTTGTGTGTTCATGAGTATGTGTTTGTACTGTATCTGAAGTGTGTGTGAACGTGTATTGACATTATTTTCAAATTGTTGAACATTTAGAACAAAGTTTCGTCTTTGCATACTTAGCGGTTGGTGGCTCTGTTGACTTGGTAACTTGGCAATCAATCAAAGAAGCCGCCAACTTAACTCACCTACCCAACATTCTGATGACTCGACTCTGTGCATTAACTCCTCGATTCGCATCATAGGCTCTGCGTGGTAATGCCTGAAGTAAACGACTACGCTTTAACTTCATTCCAATCAGCACATAGAGCACACAGATCGCAGTCATGGGTCCACAAAAAAATATAAATCCCGATACGGCAAATACATGGGCGTAAAAGTCATTTTCCATCTATTAAACGATAACGTATAATTTAAGTTCTTCTACTTCTTTTATAGGCCCATCAAAAAAACGCGAGAGTATACTTACTGTACAGGAGTAGCCATCATCCTGGTTGACCACCGAGAACTGCATCGCCTGAGGGAGAGCCAACAAAAATGCCGTCATCCAAATGGCAAAAATGAATTTGATGGCTCTCGATAACTTGGACATGGTATGTTGCCTGTAAATGTTATAGAAGTAGAAGTTGAACTTTAGTTAAGTGGACTTTAAATTCACTCACAACAGCAGCATCAAGTGCTGACTTTAAGTGCATATAAATTGTTTTAAAATTATTATAATTTATCACTACAATTTACACTTAAGAAAGGCTAGGAAAATGGTAAAGTTACTTCTTTTTAAACTGCTTCAATAGTAGTATTTTCCAACTAAAGTAGAAATTACTTTACTCTTTACTCTTAAATTTTATTCTGCTTAAAACTGTTTTAATCAAAGAGTTTTTGAACTAAAAATAAAGTTTTCTCTACCCATTAAAAGTAACACTTTAACTCACTTTATAAGTAGTTTAATTTAGGCATATATTTATAAATCTATTTATTATTAATTTGTGTTAAATAAAAATCCTTTTTAAACTTTTATATTTATTTTTTATTTCAGTATTTCTTTCATTATTTTTGTATGTAAAATAAAAGCCCTTTTTTGACTACCGTAACATTCTTATATATATTTCATTAACAACACATTTTAAAAGTGTATATTATTTTAATTTATTGTTTATGATTTATCACTACAATTTACACTTCAAAAATTCTAAAAAAATAGTTGTTAATTTACACGACTTAAAACATTTTTTTATAAAAGTATTTTGCTAACTTAAAAGCTGTTTTTATCCATCGGTTTAAAGCTCTTATAGTTTTTTAAAGAATTTAAGTGAGTTTAATTTATTTATTATTCAATTTTTAATTCATATGTGTAAAGCAAAAACCCTTTCTAAAGTTTAGTATATATTAATTATTGAATATTTATTTTTATTAATTATTTATGTAAAGTAAAAGGCCTTTTTTACTTCCGTTAGTAACATTTTTATATAATTTATTTAACATCTTTTAGTAATATTTATTCATTTAATAAATTATTTATTTTCTTCTCTACTTATTTACTTTTCTTTTTTAAGATTGAGTAAACAACTGCTTATCAAAAGTTTAAATTAAACCCTTAAAAGTCTTGAAATTTAATTTTTGTTAGCCCCATCGAAATTCTCCTCTGCTTGAATTTAACCAACAATCAAAGAGAAGCCAAATAAATCAACAAATTAAAAGAAAGTGCTTTTATAATTATGCTCTCAACAAAGATTTATTAAGTGGCAAGAGGCACAATATTATATCAAGCTTAAATTGAGCTTAAAGTAATTGAAGCTCAAGAAAAATATCTAAAGTGAAAGACTTCAACTTAAATTTATGTATTTTGTTAGTGGAGGGCAGTTTTAACTACTTTTCTAGGGGACAAAAATGTCCCTTTTTTAAAATTTATGCAGCAAAAGTTTCTTAAGAAACAAAACATAGAGGAATAAACTATATTATTTGCTGTTTTATTACTGTCTTCGATGAGTAAATTGTTAGTTAATATTTTATAAAGAAGATATAGTCTAGTGTATATTTAAAAGAATTTATTTTACTTTAAGTAAAGTTGATTTAAACTTGATTTAATTCAAATAAAAAATGTTGTAGAATTAAGCCAAAATTCCCCAAATAAACAATAAATAAGATTTAAATTAAATATGCTTTCAGTACAAATGTACAATTCGTCGAGCCTACAGCTATTTAGCTATTGAATTGATAATAAATAAAGCTGATATAATGAACATCTATCATAAAACTAGACTAATTATAAATATTACCTTAACAACCATAAAATATAGTTGATTAAATGTCGATTGATTGCCTGTATTACTGTTATTTTTCCAGCTAGTTTTTGTTACTCACCGAAACGGATGGCAAATGGCAATATACCGTTCCACCGTAAAGGCCGTGATGGTGAGCACTGTGGCATTGGCAGCCATTTCAGAGAGTACACTCTCGAGTATGCATATGCCATCGGTGAAGGGATATAAGTTTGGGCACCACAAATTGTACAGTTCCTGCGGTATGCCTAATGACGAGACCGGAAATGGCAGCCAAAGTAACAGCAGCAGCAGCAAACAAGTTAAGTATACGCAGCGTGTGTTTGTGTGGGGATTTTAGCGGCTTACCTGAGACCAGCAGAATCAAATCCGAAACAGCTAAATTGAACAAATAGAAATTGGTTGCGGTGTGCATAAAGTTGTTACGCGATATGACAATGCAGGTGATTAGATTTCCCAATACTCCAGCGACAAAAATGATGGCATAACAAATGGTCAGAACGATCAGAAGTGTTTGCGAATCATCTGTACTATATTCGACTATAGTTGTTGTTGTGCTAGCATTTGTATTAGTTGTGTTAAGCAGATTTGTTAGATTCTCGGTTGTAATATTCAACAATTGTGCGAAATGTACAAGAACTTTGTCATTCTTCAGCAGCAACAGCTCCGGGCTAGAGCTGGGTGTGGGAAATTGATAGGGCGTGGCACTCGAACTGGAACTGGAAACAAGACTGAGACTGAGACTCAGGCCAAGACCGAGGCCAAGTCCATGACCACGACCAAGATTTGGACTGACACTTGGCGGCCTGGCAGTTGGCAGCGTATGAGCCATGAATGATTGATTGATGTAACCATCATCGGCAGCAATGTCGACGACATGTTGTGGTAACTCAACGTTTTGTATCATTCCTTTAGTTGTCAATTAATCAGTGGGTGTGGCTGAGGCTGAGGCTGAGGCAGAGGCTGAGGCTGTAACTCAAAGTATTTTGTCTCTTATCAATATTAATATTGTTGTTGTTGTGGTCCTGTTTTGGGCCCTGCCCTTTCTGCACATGGCTGATAAGCGTAGCAGACGACAGCCACAAAATTGTGCATTCGCCTGTAAAGCAAAACAACAGCAACATTAAAAGTCATTAGGCTCAAGTATGAATTTAAATTGAATCCTAACATAATATTATACAGTGAACACTGTCTACTGACTGCCACAGGTGCTGTCAGTTGCTTTAAAGAACAACAATCAACTTCATTAACTTGTCTGAATTTAAGTCTCTCTATAAATAGTCTTCATATTTTATTGAATTTAACTTTCTTTTTTCTATTTGTTTGATTGGTTGATAAACTTTTCCTATATCTCACAACTTTCTCATTTGATTGGTTGGCTTAGGCCTCATGTGGCTGGCTGGGGAAACCTTTCTAAATGACACTTTAAGCTCATAATTTAGCCGTAATTTAGCCGTAATTTTCTTGGCACGTGTAAAATATGCAGTAGCATTTTTTTTAAGGACCTCAAGGTCTGCAAAAGTCATTTAAAATTGAGTCCTGGCCACAAATCACATTTAACATGCATCAAAAAAAAAAAAAAATGGTAGAATATGTTGTAACTCAGAGAAAGTTGGCCAACTACTTGGCATTAATCATATTTGCAGCTGGCAGCTGACTACTTCTAGCTAAAGATAAGATTAATTAATGACCCCGGTAAGAATCGAGATGATATATTAATTTTTAACTAAAGCATAAACTAAATAATTATTAAGTGGATAAAGGTGCCAAAAAAAAAAAAAAAAAAATTTAATTTTTAGGATATGCTTTAAATTTTCTTTAGATTTTATTGCTTTTCTATGATTTTTCCCCAAGATTTCTGAACGTGGGCTGTTCACATTGAAACCTTTTGTCGAATTAGGTAGCAAAAAAGCATGACGGAAGTCTTTTGGGATAGCAACTGTCCATTGGTGTACCTTTCCCTTAAGTATTCTATATTGCGTCGTTGTTGATGTTAATAGAAGATTTAATCGAATTGACAATTCAGGTGGAAAAGTTAACTAGCGTATGCGAAAATAGCTAAATTCAGCAGTTAGCTTTAAACATTTAAACAGTTCTCAGGTATCAGGTGAGTAATAAAGTAATTGAATTTAGCGTAGAGACTTTAAAAAAGAAAAGTTCTGAGTATAAAATGCTAACCCAAATAACTTTAAGTGACAATTGTCATTTAATTTAAAAAACTTTTGTGTTTTATATTTGATTTGACATTCTCTTTGCTGGTGCAGAGCCACGGGTAACCCCTTGTTTGCTTTTTATCCTTTTGTTATCACTTTATCACAGTTGCTTTGTGTTCAACTTTGTTGCATCTTTTTTACTTTTTTTGTACACAGAAAAATTGTCCAACAAAGAAACTTCCGCAGCGCCTTTATCGCGCTTTCTTCGAGATGATTTATAGCTAGAGCTTTGCACAAAATGGTAACATTTAATGCCGTGACTTGCATAAATTAGCACAACCAATTTATTTTCATAAATTTCACATTTATTTGCAATTTATTTTTAGAATTTATGATATTTCAAAAATTAAATTTTCAATTTTTTTTCACATTGAATTGAAATAGAATTTTTATTAGCGCGTTTTAAGGATTTTTTTAGACGCGAACACGTCCGACTCGCAGCGCAGTCAATGTTAGACTGAATGCAGCATAAAGCGACTGTGGACAGTGAACCGTTAGCAGTTAACAGCTGTTAACTAACAGCGACGTTTCAAAACAAACATAGTCTCGGCTGCGCTCGCTCTCTCTCTCTCCCGCTCTCTCTCTCTCTCTCTGCTGGTGAGTCGTCTGATTGCCTACAGCATTTCGATATAATTTCATTCATAAATTCATGTACTTTTACCTTGACTTTGACATCGTGACAAACCATTCGTCTCAAAATTCGTGCAAGACTCAACACGACTGAACATGACTCGATTCGATTTGAAGTAAATAAATTTAGTGTCCAACATGACGTATGCGTAATGTGAAACTGCTTACCATAAACGGTTTGGTAATTTAATAAAACTAAATTGAATTAAAAGCTAGAGTAGCTAAAAAATTTTTATTTTTAGGGCCAATTGAAATGGAAAAATGGCTAAAACCACTTACACTTACTTTTAATATTTATCGTCCACGGCGCCGCCCATCAAACTGTGTTCAACTAGTTTCGCACCCCTCGTGCAACAAACAATCAAAACTCACGCGAAATCAAAAGCAGCAGCAGCAGTTGGTTTCTTGGCCAGGTCAAAACAAGTGTGTCTGTGTGTGTGTGTGTGTTTGTGTGTGTGTGTTTTTGTTTGTTTGTTTTTATGCTTTGCAGGACATTGCGGTCTCTGTAGATAAACCGCATATTAATCTCTGCCACAACCATTGGCAAATTTGTGACTTTTCCTTTATTCCGATTATTCTTTCCAATTTTTTTTTGTGAAACTCTGTGACTCGTGTTGACAACTGAATTGTTGGAAACGGTTATTTTGTGGCTTTAAAGCGGATTTTCAGCTTCTTTTCCATTTCTCCTCTTTCCTTTCCTTTGTTTTTTGTGCTTTCCGCTTATGACTTCGGGCTAAAACAGAGCGTATCGTTTGTCAACGACTCGTTAGATTTGTTCAAGCATAATTTTTGGAGGCAGGCAAAGTTACGCCCACTCCAAAAGAGATCAAGAGATATTTTAATGAGTTTAGTAAAAATGCGAAAACAATTACAAGTTTCATACAAAAAAGGAAATATTTTCATACAAATTTATTTAAATATTTACTTGCCTTTAAATAAGGATTTTCTGTTGTGTTTTTGTTTATTTTGTTGGCATTACAGCACTGGCAGTGCACACAGCTTAGAAGTGGAATCCGAAGGACATCTTAATGTGGCGCAAATAATCACTGGTCATAATCTGTTTATGTGCTCTGTGTGGATTATTTACAAGATGAGACATTAAGCACTTGTAGACGTAGGTTTTCCTGGCTTTTACTCAGACTTGCTGGCACTGCCTAATTACTCATACGCAGCGTTGTCACTGTAGAAAATTCAATTGGAGCAAAACCTGCTGTGAACATTAGTGGTCAGTTGAGCCAAGACAAAGCAACTGATTAACATAATTTACCCGTCTCCCTGTGCCTGTCTTACTGTCCCTCGCACATGTTGAACTCCCACTGCGTGTGGCTGGGACCCGGCCAATTGGTTGGCTTAAATCACATATAAAAAGGGTCGACCACAGACTTGAAAATGCTCTGCGGTTGGTCCAGAATGGCGCTTATCTTGATTTGCGAGCGCAAAATGCATTAAACGATAACGATAACAATAAAGTTAATGATAACGATTACTCGGTTACACTACACGCAGCTGTGATGCTTCTGAAAATTCCAGTGAAATGCTTTTTAAGCACTTTTAAATTTGTCCTTTTCATTTGCAGCGGCATTTAATTAAATGTAATTAGTCCTAAAGTGAATGTCCTTGACTAAATTAGCCTCCAGCCGCCAGTCGTGTCAGCCAATAGCCGCCAGAGGGCGCAATGAACTTGCCTTTCACTTTCTATTAAATACTTTATTTTTCCAGTGCGCGTCATAACTCATACGACACGTTGCACGGCCATAATGGTTTACAACGCTTAAAACGCTTACAACCTCAAAGCTGCACATTCTGTGCCGCAAGGCTTTTAAGCAAATGAAACCGGTTACCCGTTAGCCACCCTCACCCCTCACTAACCGCTAACCGTTAAGCCTTTAGCCTCTTTGGAGTGTGTCACAATTCGTAAATTTCTTCTCCTTTTTTTTTCAGGAATTAGGAATTCAATTATGAAAAAGGCCGTGCAAATAAATGCGAAACTCAGCTGCTAATCGAAGTCCACAATTAGTGAGCAATGAAAGCCGACAATGACTTGTTGGACCCGTTTGCGTGTTTCAATTAAATCGAATGAACAACAACTTCCTAAAAAAGGTAGAGAGTATGGTAGTTGGAAATTAATAGGCATAAGCATTAGCCAAGTCAATAACATTTTTAAGGAGTTAAGAATTTTGCTAATTATTAAAAAGCTAATTTTTCAGTCTAAGGAAATGTTAGGAAATTAATGAAAACATTGAATATTTGAAGTCAAACTAATGAACTGGGAATATGTTGCAAAGCTGAGCTCTCTCTTAACTCCTAATATTTCCAATTTGGAATGATCACAACTCAGCCAAATGGCATGCTATCTACAAAAGTTATACCTTTTTATACTCTAGTCAACTAGGAGAATCGATTGTAATCAAAATTGGTTTGATTTGAAAACTTTCAAAATTTGCCAAATTTTGACAAATTGTATGATGTTACCCCTTTGCATTTTTGTCAAAAATCGATCCAAAATTTTTTTTTTAATTTTTATATTTTGATGATGCCAATCGATAGTCCTGTTGCTTCCGAGTTAAAAAAGGTATACCAATCGAAAATCGGTCAACAGAGTCCTAAAATATATCAAAACGAATTTTAAACAAAGCTTTTACTGATACTTTGAGCTAAAAACTAGACAAAACACCTTTTATATACCTAAAATATACTTAATCATTAGCTAAAGTTAAAGAAAAATGTTTTATATTTATAAATTAATTATGTTTATAATTAATAAATAAATGTTATTTTATATAAAACACACAGTGGTAACCCAAGCCCATTATTTTTACCTAAACAATTTCCTCAGCATTTCTCTTTGGCTAAAAATTCAACAGGTAATTCCTACATACCACCCAAAATAGCTATAAAAAAGCTAAACTGTCAACACTGACAAACAGTTCAAAGTTCAAAGTAAGAAAAACAATGAGAAAAGTTAACATTTTAAATGTCAAATGTATCAAATTTTCTTTTGGGTCTCATTACAAAATACTCCCAATACTAAACCATTATTTTTCTCAGTGTATGCAAAATCAAATAAAGGTTATAATAACCTCAAAGAAAACTCTGTTTGATTTCTTATCACCTGGCAACGAACTGAGTGCCCACTTATGACATTTGTTAAACTGTATTTAAGTAAAAATGTTAACAATTTCAATGATTAAAAAGAATTTTTGGCATTTAAAATTAAAATGAAATATTTGTAAGAAATGCAGACATCTATATTGGCTCAATGTTGTGAGGTCACAGATGTGAGTGGTCTGATGAGAGCGTTATTATGTATCATATTAGAGAGGGTTAGGAAACGACAAACGACAAACGACAAACGGCAAACGGGTTGCTCGAACTGCAAATGAGTTTTGTGCTAAGTTAACTTGGCTAGCAATAAAACTAAATGAATTGAAAACTTGCAGAGAAAAATTCGAGTTGAGCTCAAAGGACACTGGAGCAAAAGGATATGTGGAAAGTGGAGAAAAAAAAAAAGTTAAGTGAACTGAACTTTTGGTGACTCCTCGGCTGATGTCATGTTCAGTGTCCATAAAGAAAACAACCGAATTCTTGTACTTAAATTGAAATGAAAATGGAGAAAAGCAAAGAAAAGCAAAGAAAAGAAAAGAACAAAGCTAAACGCTGAGTGAAGCAGAAATAGAAAATTGAAAATCGAAAATCGAAAAATTGAAGGCACAAAACCAAAAACAGACGAGAGTCGACCAAAAACAGAGCTCAGAAACTTGACAGCTGACAATCAGCGTGAAAGGAAGTTTGGTTTGAGTATGTCCTTTGGCACGTGCTGAGTATTTGCCATGTCAATGAAAGAGATACCTTGGTTAGTCCATAGATAATACCCAAAAGATACTATCAACTCCCTGGGAGTTGTTTGCTTCTTGTTTATTTAGGACTTTGTTTTGATTAAGTGCCAAAAAATTGTTTTGAATTATTTACATAAAGATGAAGATATTGAATGCAGGCAATAAATTTGATTTATTTTGCTATTGTCAATCGCATAAAATTACATTTATCTTAGCCAGAGTAAGAGACCCCGAACTTTTATGGCCTTAAAGGCTGTTTGATAGATTTGCTTGCACATGGCCATAAAACTAACGGCTAACAACAAGAAAATGCCCCGTGGACCCATAAAATTTCAACCCAACACGAGTATAATAAAAATCAAAAAATAGCTAAACGTTGGCCAATTTTGTTCGTGTTTTTTACTTAGCCATTTCGAACTTGGCCAAGCAGTGATTGTGGCCAAGAACTGTATGCTCTTTAATTGAATTCATTGTGGTGACTTTAATTGAACCTATGTCAACTTGTTTAGCTTCTTGGCTAAAAGGAGCAGACCATCATTAGCCACGTCCTTGCCACCTCAAACATTTTAATGTGCCACTAAATAAGATTAAGTGCATGCCACAATATTAAGTATTTGCATTTTTATTTCATCTTCAGACAGACAATAAGACAGTCAGAGAGGGATAGAGTGTGAGAGAGATGGAGTGTAAGAGTGAGAGAGGGGGAGAGATGGGGAGAGAGAGCGCCGTCGCAGAATCTCAGTAAAGCAACCGGTAGTTCTTGCTGCGCTGCCAACGTCGACTGTGACCGCGACTGCGACTGCGACGCGTCAGTCTCTGCCTCCGCCACTGGCTCTGCTGCGTCACTGTTAATGTGCTTGGGCCAATGTGATGCGTACTTTTTAGCCAAAAAAAATCGTTTCAGTCGCTGTTAAACGGATGCTGCGACCAGTTGTTGTCGCTTTCGACCAACGCGTGGTCGATTCGCAGACGAATCGCAAACGAAACTTAAAAGTTAATCGTGTATTTAAAACGAGTAAATAAATAAATTATATTAAATCGAATTAAAATAATTTTTAAAATAAAGTGAACTATATTAAATAAATTAAGAATTAATTTTAAAATAACTGTAATATATATAAATATTTAAAAAAAAAACTGTAATCAATTTAAAATAAACTTAAATATATTAAAGCGAGTTATAGTAAAATTTTAAATAAAGTGAACTATTTTAAATCGATAAATAATTGTTTTAAAATTATTAGCCTATATTAAATCGATTGAAAATTAGTTTTTTATAACTCAAATATTTTAAACCAAGTTAAAACTATTTTTAAAATAAACTAAAACACATTAAAGTGGGTTATAGTAATTTTTAAAATAAAGTAAACTATATAAAATCAATTAATAATTATTTTTAAACTATTAAACTATTATAAATAAAGTTATAATCATTTTTGACACAACTGAACTTTATTCAAACTGAATCCCACGCGTCAAAAAAATGCATGATATAATACCAATAAACTTAAATTGCAGTTCATAAACCTTGTGAATGAAAAACAAACGTATTCCAAATATTAGCAGACAGCTACTAATAAGCAATAACTAAATTGAGTTTCGTTTCCAAAATAAATTCCCAGAAAAAAACCCAATAAAAGTGCAACGCTCGCCGAAAACCAAAAAATATAAAGCAGTTTAAAATATATATATATGTATATATAATAATCAAGTAAATAAAGTAAATACAAAGCGGTATGCATAAAAATGTGGCAGGCGGTAACATTTTATAAATTTAAATTAAACGTGTTTGAAATGCACAATGCTTGATTAACAAAAACAATAAAAAAAAAAAAAAAAAAAAAAAAAAAAAAAAGAAAATAAAAAATATATATATATTTGTGTGTATATAATTAATAGCCTACAAGTGAGTTTTGACAAACACACAAACATATTGTGATGCTATCTGGCCAACAGTAGATTTCATTAGGCCAAAACAGTGCGAACTTGATGTCCACTTATGGCCATGCCATAAAATTCTACAAATTTTAAATAAACAAAAATTTTATATGCAAAAAATTCGCTAAAAAAAACAAGAAGAAAAAAGAAATAAATAAATACATTTTATGCTCATCAATGTGCCATAATTTTGGACTTGGCTGAAACCCGCGAGTTTTGATACCGAATCCAATTCTTATTGGCCAACTTTCAACGCCCAAAGATACAAAAGATACGCCAACACACACACACACACACACACACCTATACACACTTAAAACTGATAATGGTTAATGAAAACGATACAAAGTTTGAGCGAAGAAACCTGTTTCACATAATAATAAAACACAATTCGACAACATTCTTGAAACGTGCATAATTATTTATAACAAAAAACAAATAAAATATACAAAATTCAAAACACAACTCTTATGATAATAATAATGTCATCTAAAAGCTGTTAGTCAGAATTTTACGATCGGGCAAACGTTTTCAATGAATTAGTTTGACTAAAGTAATTTTGGAATTTTAGTAGCACTCATTAACCCCAGAGTTCAGCAGCTTTGACCTTGCTGGGGCGGGGCGGGAGTGGAGGCTGGGGCTAAAACAAAACAAACAGATTTCACAAAATTTAATGCTAAAATCCTAAAATACCGTTATCTCTGTTATTACAAATATTTCAATTAATTTCCACTTGGAAATGCAAATTAATTTCATAAGAATCTGTCAAGGACACTTGAGCACCTGACAGCATACTGTCTGCCACTGAGTCCTTAGATTGACTAATGTTTAAATTGGCATAACAAACGGTGAGTCAGACAAAGGGGGGAGTGAGGGAGACAGAGACACTTTCACTTAGTGCTAGACAGAGATAGCTAATGTAATATTGATGTGCAAAGTTTGAGTTTCAAGTTGCAGGAAATGAGTTTTTATAGCTTTAAAATTATTTTCCTTAGCTTTGGACACTCAAATGATATTTTAAAGTAAACACACACACATACACTCCTGCACACACACACACATGTCCGCCGAGATGTGGGCGGCAAATGTGTCTGGCTTGGGCACGCCCCTTTTGCCAGACCTTCAGCTGTTTCAAAATGAGAAATTCCTTTTGAACTTAACCCAAGTGCTGAACATATCAGCCGACAACTTGACCACTCTGCTGCAAGGACTTGAACCACAGGATCTGCTGGAACAAGCCACGCCCACAATGGATCACACCAACATGGGCCTCTTGGCCACCTTAAGTGTTTGCTATGCTCTGATTTTCATGGCTGGAGTATTGGGTAATCTGATTACCTGCATTGTGATCTCACGCAACAATTTCATGCACACGGCTACAAATTTCTATCTCTTCAACTTGGCCATATCGGATCTGATACTCCTCTGTTCGGGTAGGGTTTTTAGCCCACTTTAAAAGGCATTTGTCTTAACTTTTTACTGTTCCAACTGTAGGCATGCCACAGGATCTGTACAATCTGTGGCATCCCAACAACTATCCCTTCTCGGACAGCGTCTGCATATTGGAGAGTGTGCTCTCCGAGACGGCTGCCAATGCCACAGTGCTCACCATCACCTCCTTCACTGTGGAGCGTTACATTGCCATCTGCCATCCGTTCAGGTAAGTGATAACGGTCTATGCAGGTGTTTTATCGTGATTGATGTCAGCCAGTTCCCAACAGGCAACACACCATGTCGAAGCTGTCGCGTGCCATAAAATTCATCTTTGCCATTTGGATTGCTGCGCTGCTCTTGGCCCTACCCCAGGCCATACAGTTCTCGGTGGTGACACAGGGCACAGGTTCATCGTGCACGGTAAATGTTGTTAACCCATTTACACACAAACACACACACACACTTACACACACAGCTGGCTGCGTAAAGGTTGCATAACTTTATTACTGCGCTGTGTTTTAGTCCCGATTTCAAAGTCGGTTTAATGGAACTTTTTTCTCTGCACTTACTTTAGTGTTACATAACTTTTTGCCAAAAGGAAATGTTTCAATATTAAGTTCCCATATCCTTTATAGGATAATGCGAATATTATTAACACACATTTAAATAATTTCCTTATTTAAATAAATGTGTTTTTATATACACATAAAACTAAATGCAAATTTATGTTATAAAATGCTTTCAATAAATTTCTAATTAGCAAACACACTTGATACACAATATGGTGTTATCTCCTTATATTTATGTATAGAGTCCAGAGATTACTTAAAAATTATAGCTACAAAACTTGTTGACTGAAGTTTATTTAGACCCCGTACTCTAAAAAAGAGTATAGCGGTCCATTAAGTTTGTCTGAAGCGAAATGTGCGTAACAGGCAGAAGGAGGCTTTTCCGACCCCATAAAGTATATATATTCTTGATCAGCACCAATAGCCGAGACGATATAGCGATGTCCGTCTGTTCGTCTGTCAGCCGGTCCGTCTGTCCGTCCGTTTGTATGATCACCTGGATCTTTTAAACTACAAGAGTTAGAGCCACCAAATTTGGAATGAAAGTCCGTCTGCTTCGCGAGCAGATCAAATTTATTTCAAATCTTTGCCACGTACCTGACCGCCCCCGCAAATTGTAAAAAACTATTTTCACATCACCATAACTTGAAAACGACCAGAGCTAGGGAGATCAAATTCACACATTATGTGTATGGTACCTATCTAACTATCCTCAACAAATTTGGTCTGGATCGGACTACTATAGCCTATAGCTCCCATAGGACAAATCGTTCGAAAATTACTTATTTGTATGGTAAAACCCGCACTAGAATGAGTACGGGGTCTTTTACTGTCGGCTCGCTCGACTGTAGCCATTCTTACTTGTTTTAAACCTTTTTAGTAAAACAGCATAATCAGAGAACTTGATTAATAAAGTGACAGGCAAAATTATTTTATTAATTTTTGTATTAACTGTTCCAAAAAGTTTTCATTTAGTTTAATATTTTAAAGAGTTATTTAACTTTGATTTCATAAATTTTTTTCCCAAATTTTCATTTTATTAATTTTTTTGAAAACTGTTTTAAAAAGGTTTAAGCTTTGGTTTCATAAAGTTCTTTCCAAAGTTTTAATTTTATAAATTTTTTGTACAAACTGTTTTAAAAAGCTTTAATTAAAAAATATATTTTAATTAGTAATTCAACTTTCATAAAGTTTTTCTTCAAGTTTTCCCCTTATAAGTTTAGTAAGACAACTTTCTTAAAAAGCTTTTATTTAATACAAAATTGTGAAGTGTATTTACTGTTAGGGTTCATACATTTTCTCTCCCCAAGTTTTCCTTTTATTAATTTTTGTAAAAAACTGTTGTGAAAATCTTTCATTTTTTTGTTTGGCAGATGAATAATGACTTTTTCGCACATGTGTTCGCTGTTTCCGGTTTTCTGTTCTTTGGCGGACCCATGACGGCCATCTGTGTGCTCTACGTGCTGATTGGGATCAAGTTGAAGAGGAGTCGACTCCTGCAGGCGCTGCCACGACGCTCCTACGACGTCAATCGCGGCATCAGCGCACAGACGCGGGTCATTCGCATGTTGGGTAAGTCCCAGGAGGGGGCGTGGCAAGTGATTGACAATTTTTTTGGCAATAAAATTGGTATTTGTTATACTTTTTAGTGGCTGTGGCGGTGGCTTTCTTTATCTGCTGGGCTCCCTTTCATGCACAGCGTTTGATGGCTGTTTATGGCTCAACATTTCGCATCGAATCCGAATGGTTTAACTATATCTTCAATATACTGAACTATACTTCCGGTGTGCTCTATTTTCTATCCACCTGCATCAATCCGCTGTTGTACAACATTATGAGCCATAAGTTTCGTGAGGCCTTCAAGGTGAGACTTCAGGTGTTTGTTGTCTACAGAACATTTAATTCATATGAGATCTGCAGGTGACACTGGCGCGACAGTTTCGTCTCTCGGGTAAGCATCAGGGACAGGGATTACCGCACACCTACAGCGCACTGCGACGCAATCAGACGGGCTCACTGCGTCTGCATACGGTGAGTAGTCGTTATGGTGAACGAAGTTAAATTTAGACTTGTGTATTCTAAAATTAAAGGATAGTTTTATTTTTGTGTGGTAGAGATATATTTTACTGGAAACTGTACACTTAGATATTTTTAGAAAATTCTATAACTAGTCAGACAGTTGGATTAAATTGTAGTTAAAGTGACTCGTTGTATGTAAGCACCGATTTTATAAACTGTATAACTTTTAAGCTACTTGAGATATCTATCCTAAGTATATACACAAAATATCTGGTAGATTGTACTTGGTATTTGTGAAACACATTTGCGAAGAATTAGTCGAGTTAATTCTATAGTTCGTATAAATTAAATTAGGTTAAGTCCGACTTACCCCTTAATGGGCTAATACATAGGCCACTTGGCGGCCCTTAGTGATTTGTATAGAAAATTTAGCTCGAAAACTAGTAGTTGGTCTGGAAAAGGTATTTCTTAAGTGAGATAACTCATAAGTTTTGATAGTAAAGGGTCTGTTATACTCGCCAAAAGAATACACCCAATATCTAGCATACTCTACTCTAATAATAATGGGTATTACTTGACGAAAATAAAGTTATACTGCTGTATAAACTTTAAATAAAAAATTAGGAAAACTTTTACAAACAAAACTTTCATTTATACGAGATATCTTAGAAGTCTTCTTATTAAAAATGTAATAACTACGAGGTCTTTAACAGTCGTCACCATACAGACACATTTTCTGTTATATATAACTTGACATAGCTTGACTTAATTTGTAAAAACAACAGATAACTGTATAGTTCATGCATTTATAGCTAACTTTGCCCCGAAACCATTTGTTTCTAAGAAAAACTATTAAGTTTTTAGAGGTTTACTCAAAAGTTCTGTTAATAACGAGGTCTTTTGAAGTCAGTTCGCTCCCCACTAGTTTGGGTTAAGTGAAAAATCGTTCTAGTAATATATTGTTTGCTCATACCGATTCTAATCTGCCCTCTGCAGGACAGCGTGCGTACGACGACGACGCTGACGACGCTAAACGGCAACAGTGCGGTGAATGGAGCTGCGGTGGCACGTGGCTCCCAGCGGTTGCAACGTGGCTCGCTAGGCAGTTCACATGCCACATTGCTAAGCACACAGAGTCGCAGTCGACAGGATTTGCTGCTGGCAGCACGTGGCACAGGCATAGAGGGAGCAGGAGTAGGAGCTGGAGCAGTAGGAACTATAGTCGGAGCAGTTGCATCACAGCCACATCGTACACTGCAGACACAAATATCACAGCTATCATCTGTGGGCGATGCCCACTCGCTGCTGGAGGCGGAACTCCAGTGGCCAGATGAGCAGTATGAGCTAGCGTCACGGCACAAAGGCGCCATGGGAGCCATCGATGAACTAAGCTGCCAATCGAGTGCTCCATTCGATGCTATCAGTGGCATTGGCCTCTCACGCTCTCGCCTTAAGCTGACACGCATCACGAGGCAGCCACAGACGCAGTCGACTGAAGAAGTGGCAGCGGCAGCAGCAGCGGCAGCGACAGCAGCAGCGACCGCATTGGCAGCAGTAAGATGCGGTCAGAGTAGCGGTAAAGTGCGTAAGGCAAAGGCCAAAACGTTTAGAACATCAAATTCGTTAAGAGGTCTCAGAGCCAAATTGAATTGGCGTAGCATTCGTGGCAAAGACGATGACCAGTCTAATAACGTTGTTGTTGGCCAAAAGACGCCATCAAGTGCGGCAACTGCAGAACGTGCCCTTTATTGAAAGCACTTGACGTTTTGGCCTCCATTCCAGCTATCGGGGGAAAAATCTAGTGAAATTTTTTTTGTGGGGTTGGGGAACAGGTACATAACTGTGATAAAGAGCAGCAGAAGCGCAAATAAACAAGAAGAAGAAAATAACAAAACTAAAACAATTCCAAGTTGTGGTCAATTAGCAGCCGCTTCTATTCCTAGTATATAGTAAACTTAGTCATAAATATTACTACTTATATATAATAACTGATCTGCTCAACTTGTGTAGCGAATAAAGCAGAATAACTTCAAATGAATAACATTACTTGGTATTTTTTTTTGGGTATTACTCTTCTTTTTTCCATGTAGACACTCTCTGAGGTCCTTGGGGCTTAATGGATGCCATGTAAGTTTTTGAGTACACCACGCGCGAAGCCTTTAAACCATAATCCCCGGCAATTAAGATGTCTATCGGACGCATAAATTCCCATTTTGGTCTAGACTAAGAGGCTAACAGACATGGCAAAACTCTTTGTCGCTTGGCTTAAAATGCGGCTGTGAAAACTGCTAACAATCTAGCTGTAAAATGCGCATCAGTCATTTGTGTGTGGGTGTGGGGGTGTGTGTGAGTGTGGGTGTGTTTGGGAGGAGAGTGTTAGTGTGTGTAAGCGCATGTCTCTGCTCTTGACTAATTACAATGTGTAATTAGAGCAAATGTTGCAGTTCCTGACTATAGTTAACCCTAACCCTAACCCTAGCCCTAACCACAGCAGCGAAAGCTGTGGCAAAATGCAGTATTAGTAAACGTAGCCAGTGTTGCCACCTTGGCTATTTCTGGGAATATAATGATAAATATTCCTTCTTCAGTTCAAGTAGTGGCACTAGTTGGACCCAACTTTGAATTGGTATAATTTCGAAACCTTTCGTCCTATCATTGATTGTTATATCTTTTTAAGCTCGTGAACACCTTAGCCATTAATCGGCATCAAAATATATTAAAATATTGAAAATAAAATTTGGATCGATTTTTGAGAAAAATGCAAAGGGGTAACATCATAAAATTTTGCAAAAATTGGCAAATTTTCAAAATGTTCAAATCAATTAAATTTTGATGTCGATCTATTCTGTAAGTTGTTTAGAGTCCAAAAAGATCAACATTTTTACGATATCACATCATTTGACTGAGTTATGTGCACTCAAAGTTTTGGCACTTGAGCATTAGACAGCTTAATATAGAAAGTAAAACATTGAGAGCCATTTCATTGTCTATAATAAGAATTTTTATATTTTATAAAAACTTTCTTTATATTTGAAATTTTGGTGTTTAAAATTTGGCAAAATATTTTGACCCCACTAATATACCACGCCAAACTGCAAACATTCTAACACACAATTCATATGCCCAAGTATGAAAATCTGTTGCGAGTATATATAAAGTGTCAGCTGTGCACTTTTTGGCGCTTTTAGTTTTAATTGTGCACACCACGAAATTAATTAAGGGACAGAGTCAAATTTGTGGTTCGAGGGCAAAAGTGGACAAAATAAATGTATTTTAATTTTTTGTTACATTTTAGCATGTGCTGAAGTTTGGAACACATATATATAGTACAGTATTTATCCAATTAGAAGGTGTAACTCTGACCACAAAGCTAAAACATTTGACTAAATTAATGGGTATTTCAAACAGATGGCTAAGCATATGGCTGGACGTCTATTAAAATATGGCTAACATTTTACAACAAACCAAAATAAAAACATTAAATTTCTATTCGCTGAATTAAGTGAAGAGAATCTGTTTCACTTTTTTTTTGTATATTCTTTACTATTATTATGGTAATCATATGGTTTATGACCGGCGACAGAGCGAATCCCCCGACTGTCTAGCCCAAAAAGTAGAACATTTAATCAAATTTGCAGGAATTTTACTTATCATTATCGTTGGCCTAAATCAGAAAAGGGGGAAAAATAGCAATAAAGGGCTATGAAATAGTTTCGATGAACTTCATCAGTTTTATGCGCTGCCAAAAAGTCACAAAACTGAAAATGGAAATGGAAATAGAAGAAGAAGGAGGAGGAGTAGTAGTAGATAAAGAAGAGGAGAATGAAACATGGCAATATTTTACAGACATGAGCGTACGTTACTTTGGCAACCACACAATAAATTTTATTGTTCTTCTTGCCAACGAATTTACTATCACTTTATCCTCCATTCAACTTGTCTCGATGGGCAGACAACGAGAATTGTATCAATTCAATTTACGGTCAAATAAAATTGACAGTTTTTTTATTTTTGTATTCTATTTTATTTTAAATTCACTAATACGTCTTTGTTTATACACACAATCACAGGCACACACACACACACACTCACACAGATAGAAATACACACCACATTCATACCTTCATAATCCATAAATTGAATACGAGAAACGATTGAAAGCGTCGCCCTGTGGCAAATGAATACACTGATAAAAATATTGTGTCTCCAAATCATAAACAAATACCTTTAAATATAATGAAGAATATTTTAAAATATAAATAAAAATGCCTAATTCATTATTTAATAAGCATTTAAGAGTAATGAAATTTTTTTTTATTTATTAATGAGACTTATAATTATGTTAGTGATAGTATTAATAATTATACCAACAATAATAATAATAATAATAATAATAATAATAATAATAATAATAATAATAATAATAATAATAATAATAATAATAATAATAATAATAATAATAATAATAAAAACAATAATAATAATAATAATTAAAAAATTTTAAAATATTATAAATAATGTTACTATTAATAAACATTACTCTTGTAATTTTAACTCGGCTTTATATAAATTTAAGTTCCATATACAATCAATTCTCGTTTATATAACTATTTTTTCCAGTGTACTGCTTGCCAGTGCCAGTGGCTGGACTAAGCAATAAACCCTCGATTCCATTTATATGTATGAGTTTCAGTTTGCATTGCAAATGTACTCCGAGCCTTATCAATCGGGTGCTGGGGGGCGTAACTTTGTGGGCGTTATGGGTGAGCAGCAATTAAGCCATTAAATACTGTTGCCTACTTTTCGCGGCACAACGCAAAACGCAATGTGATAAAAGTGAAAATTGTAATTATTTATTGGTTACTTAATTGGCACACACTTGTTGTAGCTGGTTGTGGTTGTGACTGATATGCAAAAGACTCAATTTAATTAATACACTGAAATTAGAGCATAATTTCATATCACATAAGCAGCTTGTAGATAAATATTTGCATAGCAAATACTTGGCATAGGACTGAGTAGGTATCGGAATAGGAATTGGAATCGGAATCAGAGTCTGTGCCTTGCATAAATGTGATTTTTGCGATGCCAAACATGTCGAGCAGAAGAACATCCTTTTCGCCCCTTCTTCTCCTTCTGCCCATCGTACCCTTCGCTCCTTTAGTCGTTAAGAGAGATATCGAAAGTTTGAGTCTGAATGCCGTTCATCTGGCACGTAGAACTCATTGTTGTTGTTGTTGTGGGGGATTTATGTTTAAGCCAAGCATACGCATCAAATCTTTAGCATTTGACTCTGGCCATAATGCCCTTCTCTGGCTCTGGCTCTGGCTCTGGCCCTGCCCTGCCATGACTTTTGGACTGTCTGATGATCTTTCTATTTCCTTTCGTCTGTCTCTTTTGCTTGGTGGCATTTTGCACATTGTTAGTGGCCTCTAGGAGTGTGTGTGTGTGTGTGTGTTCTAGTCATAAAATGGAATTTGTTGGCCAACTACAACAACCGAGATAAAACACATACCATTCAGATTGCCTAAATGCCAAATAAACTGCAATTCAATCACATAGCAACAGCAAAACAGCAAAACAACAAAGAAAACTAGCTAAATTATTTGTTAAAGACTTTGCTACAAAATTGTGACATAGTCTCTTAGCTAATACTTATATAAACTTAACTTATATAAAGTTATTAACATTGACAATATACGTCCACTGAAAATTTTCCCATGTCACTGTCAGCAATGGTTGCCATGACAGAAGCCAAGCGACCAAGTGGACAAGTGACCAAGTGGCCAACTGACCCATTGCAAATTGCTGAATCCATGCAAATAACAATCATCGAATGCAGTATCTCTATGATAAAATATTTAAATTTATTCCACAAACATTGCTATGAACTTATCATAAATTTAATGTGAAATTTTAAAAGCCTAAATTTAACCACTTGCTTTTAAGCAAGAATAAATTGAATTCCTTAAAATCAAATTAAGCAAAACAAAATACTTTGGCTAGCCATCTAAAAGCCGCTGTTCGATCGATTAACTACACGTGTTATTGTTTATTTATATTCCAACTTAATAATATATTCAACAGAATTTATTGTCGCGCGACAATCTGGTTTTATTGGAGCTCAAACGACTCGGAGACTTTGAGACTTTGAGACTCTGCGACTTTGATACACATTAACAGATTGCTGACTCAAAAGTGCTAAAAAAGTAGTAGTAGTCTCACATATTTATGTTAAGTGTTTTATGTTTTAGCTGAAAACTATTGGAAACTTTGATTGTGGAGTGTTTTTTGTAGGAAAGTAAAGTCGTATACTTAATACGCTAACGTTAAAAGAGATTCAAAGAAAGATTGTCTTACTGTAAAATTTTAAGAATATTTTTAATGATATAAAATGATCATTTTCCTTTTGTTTTTAGTTTAAGAGTGTAATATTTATTTTCCCAAAAGTATTAATCCATGGCTTGAATACTCTATAAATTTGTCTCACATATATATGTTGACAGTTTTATTATTTGGCTAAAAACTGTTGTCAAAAATTTTATTAAAAAAATCAAAGTTGTATATTTTATTAATAAATAAATGAATTGTCAATTGTCTATTAAAAATAAATTTTTATAGCAGTAAAATTAATTTTTTCAAGGCTTATAAAGTATTTAAAAAAAATTAAAAGACTTAAAAATGATTTGATTTCATTGTTTGGATTTTTGTTAATTTTATTTCAATTTAATTTTAATTTTACTTTATTTCATAGCAATAATTGTTATGGTAATAAAAAATAGTTTTCCAAGCCTTGCACACTCTTAAAAGCAAGTATTAAAGAACAGCTCAAATTAATAATTTTTCTTTCATTTTATTTTTGAATAACAATTTTGATTCTTAATATTTTATAAAATTTTTAGAATACAATTTGTATAGTAGTTCAAAAGCATATTGTTAAAGCCAAAATACTCCAACAATCAGCTTAAATATCCATAGCAGCATATGACATTAGAAGCTGATGTGAATTAGCCAACTTCAAAGCAATTCAGCTGTTTTTTACTAGAAATATATGTTGTCTTGTTGGTTGGGGGATTTGCCATTGAGCCTGACAACGGCAAGAACATTATGAAAGCCATCAAAACTGTATGATAAAATCAAAGAAAATGGCCAACTCTGTTGCCCAGTTTTAGCCCTACAAATTGCGACAATTTCCATTTTTTTTTTTTCTCTGACTAAATCCTTTATCCTTTCTGCAGAAAAGATTACTTAAAAGTTTAAAGACAAACGACAAAATGGCAAAGCTGATGCTAATTGGCAATTATAATAATCAAAACTTTGGCACAATCCAAGGGATTTTTGTTAGAAAAACGAGTATTTGTGGAATTTAAACGAATACGCGGTATTTCTGAAGAGTCATAAAAAATGGGACGACACAAAGAAATCAAATGAAATGAAATGAAAGAAATGATTGAATTAAACGGCGACATAAGAATCCTAATTAATTGTAAACAAGCCATGAAAAACCGCAATCGTAAATGGCAAAAAGGCATATGGCTGCCTACACCGATTTATATATATATATATAAATTCGACCCTCAAACTGAACCACAAGCCAAACAACCAGAGATGAGGGGTATTCCTCATGTGTGGCGCTTGTTTATGTCAAGTTAAGGCGACTGAAATGCAGTATTCACTGCGTATGAATAAAATAAAAAAAGAAAAAGAAAAATTGACGTCGTTGTCGACATATGCCATTTGTACGGCAAACAATAATATTGTGATTGAATTTTCCGCAGAAAAGACAGTGGGTAGAGGGGCGTGGCAGAGGGGTGCGTGGAGTGATGTGTGTGACAACTGTCGAGCCATATAACAAAGTGGCATTTTATTTATGTCAACACGGAAAACAAGTTGTTAAGTCAACTGCGTCGTCATTATGATTGAGAACTAAACTTGATGAGGCCATTTAATCAGCTATTCAAAATGTTAACAAAAATCAAATAAAATATAAAATTTCTATTGAGTGTGTCATTAACCTTTTGGTTTTAATTGCTAACAGATGCAACGATCGTTTTCTTAAGCATCTACATATAAAAAGAGATTGTGTGGTCTTCAAATGAATTTAATTTTTCTTTTTATTTTCTTTTTATAAACAAACTCGCGAATTATTCATTGGATTTAGAGTGTTTGTTCGTTGGAAAGAGTAGTTAAGCTAGGGTGGAGGGGTTTATTAGGTTTGTCGGAAAAAGCTGGGGAATATTGAATTACAATCGAGTTGTTTTAGACCTAATTCCCATTAGCTCTGCTGTAGAAAAATACTAAATAATTTTTTAATATTGAATGTTCATAACTCAGCCAATGATGCGTTATCTTGAAAATCCATGCCTTTTTGGTCTCTGTACAGCTATTTTAATCGATTGTAATCAAAATTTGATTGATTTGCAACTTTTGAAAATTTGCCATTTTTTGCCAAATTCTATGATGTTACCCCTTTACATTTTTCTCAAAAATCGATCAAAAATTTATTTTTCTATATTTTGATTTTGGTGATGCCAATCGTTAGTCCTGGTCACTACGAGCTCAAAAAGGTATGCCAATCGATAATTGGACCTCCGGAAATATTCAAAATCATAATTGAGGTTTGAAAGGCAGGGGTAAAAAATGTCAAGTGGTAAGTATGGAAAATTTTAATTATTATAAACTAAAAGTATTTATAATACGTTCATATAGATTATACTACTGTTACTTATATAAATAATTTTTCTATATTTTTTCAGAACTGTCTTGTCGCCGACTGCAACTAATTAATTAATTATATTATAGTTTATGTTTATTTTACAATCAAAAATAGCATAAATATTTATTTTATATTTCATATGTTTACATACTTTACGGAAATATTATTTAATATATAATAATGAATTAAGCAGTAAATAAAATAGGAATAAGACTCAATGTTACGATTTAAGAATAGGATTTTAAGAATAAAAGATATTTAAAAATTGAAATCATCTGTCTTTTGAGTTTTTCACTAGAAACAGGGTGGGATAGAAATGTCGCGATCTGAAGGGCTTGCAAGCAGCATAAAATTTAGTTGAAATACCAGGCAAACAGAAATAATAATAGGGCGTAATTTTGATAGTCAAAAAGCAAAAATATACGCTACTGCAGGTGACAGGTACATAGACAACACATTTGGCATTATATGTATCCACTTACATACATATATATGTATGCATACGTAATACATACACTATTGAACTGCACGGCCAGGGTCTGCGGGCAGCGCTGCCGCGACATACGCAGTGCAAATATTCGTTCATAATTATCATCCATTTTTTATCATTTAATGCCCAATTTTTGCAATGGGATTTTAAGAAAAAAAAAAAAAAAATCCTTATAAAATTTTCCATCCAAAAATCGCTTGGAATTTTGCCAAAAATACAAAATCCTTGATAATTCGAAAACTATCAGGACGATCCGAATGTCCTTTGGCCCATCGATGGTCCTTGTCAAAAGCAACCGTTTGGTGTGAGTCACGACAGGATCCTTCAAAGGACCTTCGAGTTATCGATAAATTTCTGTTTTCGAAATTTACATTTTATTTTGGCTCCTGTAAGGACTTTCGTCCTTTTTCTTACATCATCGTAAATGGTTTAACTAGGACTATCTACGTACCAAAGGACATTCGTCTAGTCCTTGAAATGGCTGAGTTAAGGTGCCATTTTGGTATTTTGGCCAATTTTTCAAGCCCTCCCCCTATAAAATTTTTCGAAAATTTTTTTAGAGAAATCGATAAATCTTTGAATACCAATCGATAGAACTGTTTTCTGTGAGTACAAAAAGACGTGTCCTTTTGTCAGGATACAATTGGAAGGACGAAAAAAGCTAAAAACAAAGTGGTAAAAATTAGGATTGCACCTTAAAGTAGGCAATAGTTATTCGCTGGTAAGAGGACGTGCAGTCGCAGGCCATTTATATTGTGCAGCGGAAAAGTATGCACCGCATTTAATAATAGAATTCCTTGCATTGGCAACAACAAAATTTTCCACCCAAAAATCGCTTGGAATTTTGTCAAAAACACAAAATCCTTGATAATTCGAAAACTATCAGGACGATCCGAATGTCCTTTGGCCCATCGATGGTCCTAGTCAAAAGCGATCGTTTGGTGTGAGTCACGACAGGATCCTTCAAAGGACCTTCGAGTTATCGATAAATTTCTGTTTTCGAAATTTACCATTTATTTTGGCTCCTGTAAGGACTTTCGTCCTTTTTCTTACATCAACGTACTTGGTTTGACTAGGACTATCTATGTACCAAAGGACATTCGTCTAGTCCTTGAAATGGCTGAGTTACGGTGCCATTTTGGTATTTTGGCCATTTTTTCAAAATTTTTCGAAAATTTTTTTACCGAAATCGATAAATTTTTGGATGCCAATCGATAGAACTGCTTTCTGGGATCACAAAAAAACGTGTCCTTTTGCCAGGACACAGTTGGAAGGACGAAAAAAGCGAAAAACAAAGTGAATAAAATTAGGATTGCACCTTAAAGTAGGCAATAGTTGTTTGCTGGTAAGAGACGTGCAGTCGCAGGCAATTTATACTGTGGAGCCGAAAAGTATGCACCACATTTAATATTGAATTGAATTCTGTCGCTTGCTGCTGATTCTGTTCGCCTGGTGTATCAGCTAGTAAAATTCCCATTTTTGCCCGTTCGCGGCTGCAGCGAACACACACCTAAACCTATGTTAGTTGCGCTCTGAGCAGGCTCTACAGCTGTTACGTCTGTTATTACTCTGTTAAATTAAATTCTGTCGCTTGCTGCTGATTCTGTTCGCCTGGTGTACCAGCTAGTAAAATCCTCATTTTTGCCCGTTCTTTGATGTCTTTCGCTGATTTTTTTTTGTGCGCTGCGATCTGCAGTGCTCGAAAACAGTATAAATTTGAGCCGGAATAACAGGCGAACAGAAATGACAATAGGTCGCAATGTAAAAAATTAAAAATCAGAAATGTTAAGTCCGTTCTGTCTCTGCTAATTTCTTCTTTTAACATCTTCTCTCTTTGTGTGTTTGTTCGATGCAGTCTGCAGAGCGCAGTAACAGCACTCTCTCCAACTGATTATCTTCTGTTAAGTACGCTCGGAGAACACTCTGTTGCTGTTATTTCTCTTTTTCGCAGTCCGTTTAATTGTACGCTGCATTTCAAGGTCATGTATTATATAATTTTTATGTCGCTATCTGCAGATTATGTTCTGTTATTTCAGCTAGTAATTCCCCATTTTTTAGCTGTTTCGCTGCTGCCATTTGGTTTGTGTTTTACAGAACTAACTATCAGTTGTTATTTTAGCAGCACTGTTAGGTTAACAGAATATTCCGTATTCACTGAATAAATAAAAAATTAACGAACTTTAAAACAAATACTTTGACAACTTAAATGTTTCTGTTGTATCTTACTGTGGATTTCTTTTCGCCTGAGAATTCAACTGGGAATTTGAATATTCCAGCTGTAATACCAGGCGAACAGAACTTTCAGTAGGTCTCAAATCACATGTTCAAACTCAACGGACACTGAAAGACACAAGATATTTATTCATACACATAATGTATTAGCTTGGTTGCAATCACTCAACTAAAACTACATGTTTCCATGCAAATAATAAATTTGTGACCGATTTGTCCAATGGGAGCTCTAGGCTATAGTTGTCCGATCCGGATTAAACTTGGTGAGGATAGTTATCATCGTATCATACACCATACATATGTGGATTTGGTTCCGATAGCTAAGATGACAATACTCATGGTAAGTTATAACAATTTCTAACCAAATTTCATTGGAATCATACAACTATGAATATTTTATAGTTCCCAAAGTACAAATTGGGGTATATGTAAAATTATTTTGTTAACTTTACATTTCATAAGTGCTCACATTTATTATTAAATGCTATCTTGATTGTTGTTTAAATAAATACAGGGTTTTTTACAGTCATAACCCCCCAGCGTACTCTGTGCTACTTAAGTTAGTTCCATATAATGTTTTTTCCATATAATTGCGCCGGCAATTTCCTTCTTTGTTATTTTCTTTTATTTATAAATATTTAAAAGTCGTCTGCATGCTTTGAATTTTGTTTTGAGTAATGGAATCGTCGGTCAAATGGCGACAACAATGATTGCCGTCAGCGATGCCAAATACCTCACATTCGTCAATAAACTTATGATTCATTGCGGCTACAGGGACTTTGGCTGTGCAAGTGCATTTTGTTAACATCATAATTTGCGAAATAAATAAGTAGTCAGAACAAGATCTTAACGGCTGTAAAGTGTAAACATACCCTGTAAGAAGTATATACCCTGTAAGTAAATAATTTTATTTATGTAGACAGCAAAGTTGGTATAAATCATAGTAATTTGTTTATAAGAATCAGCACTGTATTTGGGCTACTTTATGGCTGTCAAAGAGAGTATCTAACAGTCGAGCACATTCATTAACACTCTGCTGTTTAAGTAAGATTTATGGGACAGCAAGTCAGTGTATATGTGTGTGTGTGTGTGTGTCTCGATTTATTTATAGCCCTATACAAAGTATGTGAATGAGTGAGATGGAGACAGAGTGTGTGTGAGAGAGAGAGGGAAGCGCTGCACTGATTTGTCAGTTCATTAAAACTGAAGCTGTGTAAATGTTAATGAATTTTATGAGCATGATACAGCGACCACAGATGTCAGATGATTTGGACAGTTGGACAGAAGCCTTCGACCACAAGATGTCAACCGTGTGGTTGTTTTTTAATTTATGCCCGTTATTTATGTGGGCGCGTGCAGCGGTAATCCTGCACTGCAACGTTCCGGAAAATGGGAAATGGGAAATCGGTGTATTGCATTGCTAATACTGCACTTTGAATTTGCAATGAGAAGCAGCGAAAGAAATCGAATACGAATTGTTTCTATTCGTGCAAATTTGTATTGCAAGTAAATTTAAATAAATGCCAGCCATGTTTGAAACTTTGCCAATAAAAGGAGGCTTATCGGGAAAAACGGCAGCAGCAAATGGAAAGTGGAAAGTGGGGAGTGGGGAGTGTAAACTTGTAGCAGAGTTACCCGCATAAGATAAACGCACTTGGCATGACATAAACAAACGACAAAACTACAAATGCAAAGCAAACGAATCGGAAAACTAAACTTTAGTTCGTACCACTGTAAAATCCGAGCTGGAAAATGGAAAATGCTTTAATGGAAAATTGCTTACGCATGACAGACAAATAAATATACTCATTGCACTTAGTTACTCCAAAGCAAATTAAGTATACGCAGTGTGTATGCAAACAGTCAAATTTGTAGCGATTTAGTTGTGTGCGCAATGTGGCGAAATTTTCTGCATCATTAGTACATTTAGTAGTTAACTTTAACTATCAAATAACAAACTATTAAATACTTTTGCCTCAGCTTCTTTTACTTTAACGATTTGGCGATATTTATAGCCTTGTTTGCTGAACAGCCAAAAAAAGAGGGTAATAAATCAAATGAGATGTTTTGGCTAAGCCAATACTTTGCCCCTAACTAAAATATATATATATATATATAATTCCAGACAGTTGGGACTTTAGATAAATATAAATCCAGAACTTAAGCATTCAATTAAAATGATAAAAACTGATTTTAAGACCAATTCATTGCGACTCTCTTGCGGCTTAAGGTTCAGTCACATTACGCATACGCCGCGTACGGCTCATATGCAAGTACACATCACGATTGATAGAATTTTTTAGGCTGTGGGGTGTCTAGATGGGATTTAATTACAGACAGTCGCGTCATTAAAGACTTTTTTTATAGTACTTCTTTGCCAAGATTTTTATTGCCCACGACATCAGCAGCAGTTTGATGCCATTTTATGCATTTTTACATACACAAAAGCGAAAAAAGAATAAAAATATATATAAAAAAGAAAAAGGAAAAAAAAGTAACTGCAAACAGGCAGATAACAGCTTCTCCTGTGCTCAACCAGCCAAATCAACAGTCTGAATACAAACAGGACAATAAAACTACGCATCAGCAGTCAACTGCTGTCCATCTACTAAATAAAGTTCAATAAATATGCAAACGTACCGTTAAATCGTTGAACTCGAATTTGTAGCAAAAATCAATGTACTTATTATATATGTATATAAAATATTTAAATTTTGTGTATTTTGGCAAACATTTCTAGATAGAAATCTACAGAGTTTGGAATTTGTAATAAGCTCAAATAAAGTCAGTTCAAATCGACAGAGGAATTAAATATATTTACAATGAAATAATAACATTTAAGCTACCAGTTATTGGTAATTATATATTAAATTAATATAATTAAATTCCAGTTTACTTTACTGATATTAATTAAATGTTTACCTCAATGACTGCCATCGATTTTTATGATTTTTTTCCCTATACTTTATTAACATTTTGTGCATGTTCTTTAAAGTCTAAAATAATTTGAATATATCGAAAAAAACGCGTAGAATAATTTGAATAAATAACTTGTTCATGAATAACACACTTTCATGGTAAACAAATAAAATGCTAGCACAAATATATACAATACAGTTCTTTTTTTGTGGTGTGGCTTTGTGGTTTTTGTTGGCCAAGTTTGTTTATAAATTCGTATGTACATATATTATGAACAAACCAATCAATATGATAGAGACGAGATGATTTTATATATATGCAAGAACTTTCACAATATTTTGGCCAACAACAAAGACATGAAGTGATTGTACTCTCTACTTATTTTGTCTTTAAGCCTTGACTTTAGTGGCACCCTTTCAGTATTGCCACAAAAATTGGCTTAAAGTGTCACCAGGATGAGTTTAAGTACCACTAATTAGGTTTGTAGTCACAGCAGCAGTTGCGTCTCTGTTAGCCCAGTTCGGAGTGTTTCTTCTTCGCTGTTCTGGCCACAAACCGACAATTTAATTTTTACGAGCGCTTAATGTGCCTTTAATTACAAGAAAGCAGCCATCGGGTGCTATTCGCTTGATTGAATATTTACACAGAATTAAGATTAATGGACAGCTCTCTATCTCCCTCTCCTCTCTCTCTCCCACTCACTCGCTCTCAGTTGGCCTGTGGCTAAATTTGCTATTATTAACACAACATAAATAAGGATAGCTGAAGTCTCTACTTCCGTTTTGGCCTGCTGTGCCAGCGCTGTCCTCTTGGCCTGGCCAATTTCATTTGCACTCCTTTTCTGGCCCAGCAACAGCCAATTGATGTTCTAATAAAATGAAATATTAATCAATTGACGTGTGACAGTTGGCAATTGAATGCTTTATGGTATTTGTTAATAGTTAACGCTAACGTACACATATAATGCCAATTTAATTAGCTTCTAATGAAATTAGTGACTGAGTTTTGCCAAATTGATTTACGCACATTTCACATTCCAATGGTTAGAATTCTCTTTGATTGCAAAATAAGGTAAAATACTGCAATACACACAGCTACACACACACTCGAACACACACACACATATTCCACAGCTTGCAAACAAAAGTCAATGGCCGTGCATAACAACATGGCGTATGAGCAATATTTGCATGGCCAATACAACAAATTACACGACTATTTTTGGCATTTTCTTAGACGTCTAGCAACATTTTCATTCATGTTTGACTGGTCGAAATGGCAGCCAAGTATTCTATAGTACTACCAAAATTTATATATACAAAAACTGAAAGTGGCAATTAAATTTTCCAGCTGCTTAAACTATAAGTGTTTAAATAAATCATTTCAACACTACGATTTATGAGCTTCAACTATTTGTAGTGCTTAAAAAATGTTTTAAAGGCATTTAAATAATGTTTCTGTGGAAATTTTCTTGATTCCACAAGCAACTCTCTGACGTTAATAAAATTAAATTGCTTGAAGCACAAGGGAAATGCGCTTTTCTCCAGTGGCTCTTTAAATAATTGTTAAGAAATTAAATTTTTAAATTTATTGCTTTCTAGAGAAACTTTATTTAAATTTTAAAGCAACTTGAATTGAAATCAATTAGTAAACAAATTATGCAAATTATATTTAAATAAGCAGAAGGTGTTTGTAGTCATTTAGTTGATATTTATTGTTAAGTGTATACATTATAAATAAATATGCCACTCATTGGCAGACGAAATGTTAATGTTAATGCTGAGTTTAGTTCCGAAATTGCCACACTTACGAGCCAAAAGAGGAGACCAAGATGGCCAACAAGGCTGTAGACAAAGTGAAATGAGTTTCGCTTGGCCGTGGGCCAATCAACTGAGAGCATATTTGAGGAAAAGGGCCAAGAGAGAGAGAGCACAGGGAGTAAATGGGAATTGGTAAACTTTATGGCACACAGGGGCATAGCCAAATGAGCACTTGCATTGGGAATTGACTGCTGCTTGGCCATGTTGCTGCTGTTGTTGTTGTTGTTTTTGGCCAATTTAAACGCCTGCAGCTGTTACATTTACAGTTAGAGAGAAGTTGGCCCAGCAGAAACTGTGTTTGATACACATTATCATGTCTCAATCGAGCGCCGTGCGATTTCATTAAATAGTTGCAAGCAACTCGGTCTGTCTATCAGTCTGTCTGTTCGAGCCGGGTCGAGTCTGTTTAGCTTGGGTCGATGGGGAGTGACCTTGTCAGAGAGAGTAAGAGATAGTAGCTACTCCATTCCTCTTTACTCTCAGAGTCGCCCTGGGAAATGTCAAACAACAATTCAACAATTTACGAGCTACATCAAATTCAAATAAAATCGAAATCAAATAAATCGCTCGCATCACAATGACAGATTATCAAGAGCGAGCTGGCAATACTATATACATATGTGTAGAGGGAGATAGCGTACAGCTGCAAAATATGACCATTTATTTGTTTATATATAGTAGAGTATGAAGCCTGGTGATAATTTAATGAGATTTATCCAAAATTTATGCTGTTTCCTGACAGCAATGGCATTGAAATGTTGTCATCATTTTGCACATCGGTTACGCGCTATTTGAGTGATTGGCTTTTCAGTGCAGACCAGGCCAGGACAGGCTAAAACAATTTGGCCCACAAAACTTCAGATGGTAAACAGCATAATCAGTTGGGAAATTCAATTCCGTTCAATGCGAGTCGTAAACCATTTGGTTTAATGACTTGCTGACGCCATTTGGCTTTAACGTGGCCAAAAAAAAATTGTGTCCACAAGTAAACAAACATCAATGTTCTTAGCTATAAACATTAAATCTGGCTAGTATTCGCATAAAATAAAGTCCGCCTGCGTACGAATTAAACAAACACGCGTACAATGCTGCTCATTTCCGTATCCGTTCGAGGATTTCACTACCAATATCTCAGCAAGACTAGGTCAGAGTAATGGGACATGTTCTAGATAATAAACCCATTAATGTATCTTACAAAAGTTGAAGTTGGCTTAGATTATTCCACAGTTAATTCAATTGGAATTTTATTCAAAACATTATCATATTCACAATTCCATAATTCACTTTCAAAATGCATAAGCTAAACATGGCTAAGACTATTCAAAAAATCAGTTTGTTCCAGTTTTTTACAATTATTATATTTTACAATTTGCACAGCAAAAGTTCCATTAACTTATGGAATGCTATTGCTGGCGGTGGACTTCTCAGCGAATGCGGCCAACCAATCGCCAACTGACTTCTTGTTTACCTCCAGCCATTTGATGTTGGCCTTTAGGGTTTCCAGTGACTGCTGACGGGCCAAACTGCCGGCACCAGCATCCGGATATTTGGCAAAGAATTGCTGCATCTCCTCCAGCTTCGTTTGCGAGGCAAAACGAGCCGAAATCGTTGGAATCAAGCGGCCCAAATTGCGTTCGTTAATACCGAAACGTTCCACAAGCTTTGGCCAGTTTTCACGCACATAGTCCCAGACGAGACTTTGTCCCACTGGATTGGATGCAATGTAATCCATCAGCACAAAGTAGTCCTGTCTGCGTACATTGTTCTCATCCCAAGCCAAGTTAATGAAGCGTTGCAGTAGCCATGGCACCTTGATAGCAGCCAATGCATGCATCAGCTTAAGTTTCTCCTGGGCATCAGATTCGGCCAAATAGAGCTGCCAGACTTGATCCCAGGCGGCCTCAGTGTTAACCTGCTGCAAGCCAAAGTAGTAGACAACATCGCGAATATCGGGATTAGGGCGGACATTGGGAGTTGCCAGCCATTGCTTGAATAATGTAGCAGCCTGTTCCAGAGTGCTCTCGTGTCCCACGTTACAGGCAGCATTTAATACCTTAATGCGCAGACGACTGAAACCAAATGTTCATTAAAAAAAGTAATTAAATATATCCAATATGATTACGTACTTCTCCAGGTGTTTTTCACCAACGGTGAACGTGACTTTCTCCACAATTGGAGTCAACAGCTTACGTGCATAGACCGTAAAATTCTTATAGAGATTGGTATAATAAACGCGACTCCTTAGGGAAGACAGCGATTGGGTTCCCACACTCCAAGGCACATAGTCTACTTCGTTCTCCAGATAAGTAGTCAGCTCCAGTGCTGTAGCGTAGTCCAGTTGTCCAGCTTCTGCCAAAGCATTGGCATCATTCAGTAAATGCGCACGATCAGCAGTGCTGAAGCTTTCCCGAGAGCTCTTCAGCGCGGTGGTCAGTGCAGTCCACTGATCCTGGGCATAATTCACACGATAGAAGCCCACTTGATCCTTATTTAGCTTAACCCAAGTGGCAGTGCTGGGCACAGTGATGGTGGCTTCATTATCATTGAAATTAAAGATCGTTCCCTGCACACTGCTGTCTGCGCTGGTCGTATACGTAATGGGAATAGACCAGTGATAGCTAAAATGGGAATAAAGACAGAAATGAGTAGAAGAACGTATGAAGCATTGTTAGTGTCACATACTTGAAGGAAGACGGTTCGACTGGCACATTGTAATCATCCTGATTGGCAAGGAAACGCTTTTGTGTCAACTTATAGTTGTTGCCCTCTTTAACGACATTAACCACGGGGAAGCCCATCTGCTCAGTCCATGTTTGCATAATTAATCTGAAAAATAAATATTATTAAAGTAAAGTATATCAAATTATCGGCTTGGCACTCACTTCACATCAAAATCAAGTCCCTCTTCCTGCTCAACAGCCGTCAAGTAATCGTCGGTGGTAGCCGTGGAATACATGTGTTTTCTCAGATAGTTTGTGGTGGCATTCTTTAGTTTCTCTTCAGTCACAAGATTCTCCAGCATGCGGACCATAGCAGCGCCCTTAGAGTAGGTGATTGAATCAAAGTATTCGGTGATTTCATTGGGAGTCTCAATGGCTTTGACAATGGGATGGGAGGCGAGCGTTGCATCAAGTTGCATCACTGAGTGCATGTCCTCACAAAGGAATTGGCTCATCTGCAAAAGGGAAAATAGGTTCAAATTAAAAAATTAACGTAGATCATTAACTTTACTAACCATATCCCAATCCTTGTGCATATGCTCAACACCCTTGTACTCAATGAACGAAGCGAAACCTTCGTTTAGCCAGAGATCGCTCCACCAGTTCATGGTGACCAAATTGCCAAACCATTGATGGGCCAACTCGTGGGCCACAACAATAGCCACACGCTGCTTATTAACACTAGAGCTGGTGGTTGAGTCGTAGAGCAAAGCTGTCTCGCGATATGTAACCAATCCCCAGTTCTCCATGGCACCGGACACAAAGTCGGGTATGGCAACCATGTCCAGCTTGGGCAATGGATACGAGATATTGAAGTAATCAATGTAGAATGCAGTGACACCAGCACCAGTCTCCAGCGCATACTGGGTCTTATCCACCTGGGCAGGTGGGGCATAGACACGCATCTCAATATTGGTGTCTTTAATGGTAGTCGATTTAAAGGCAAAGTCGGAGATGACAAAGGCAGCAAGATATGTGCTCATGGGCAGCGACTCCTCGAAGGTCACCTCAGTGATGTCCCCACTAACCTTCTCGCTCTGCAATTAAATTAGTTCGATAGAATATTTTTCATTATTTGAGGGCAATTTGGGGGCGTCTTACTTTAACTGGCATGTTGGACAGCACATGGTACTCAGTGCCAGAGGGTCTGGCAATGGTTATTTCAAACTGTGCCTTCATGTGCGGCTCATCGAAGCAGGGGAAGGCCAGGCGAGCATAAGTGGGCTCAAACTTGGTGCTGGCAATATTTCTATGGAAGCAATACATTAAAGATTACCAATACATCATTAATAAGAGGGTCATGTTGGGTGCTGGGAGCTGTGTTAATTCAATTGTTACATGCATTGGTGTTAGTGAGATAAGATCACAACGGCGAATACCTTGAACGATTCTTGAGCTTATCATAGTATGAACTTTGGTATAGGCCCGTAATGCGATCGGCCAGTGAGCCATTGAAGCTCAGCTGAAGAGAATAGTTGCCAACCTCCAGTGGTTTATCAAACTCGGATACCCAGTACTCGTACTCCGGATGGGCGAACGTCAACGTTGGTTCAATTTCCTTCAGCGGCGCTCCGGAATCATCCAATCGCTGCAGTTTCTCGTGACTTACGTTCAGTTGTTTTATATGCACGGGTATAAACGAAATGGGATCCAGCACTTGCAGATTGATGCTTATGTTCCCCGTATAGTTCTTCTGGTTGAGATCAGGCTTCAGGTTCAGATTATATTTGCGTGGCTTCAGTCCTTTTGGTAAACGGAAGCCAAGTTGATTCAAAATTTTGCTTGCAGCCCGGATTTCGGGGGAAATAGCAACCATTGCACGCATTTTCTTTGTTGTAGGCACTTGGGTGGTGTAATCACGAATATCTGGTTTTTAATTTTTCGATTAGTTTATATATATAATAGGAAAACGTTTGCCAAACAAAGGCGATGTCTTTTCGCAAACAGAAAATGAAAATGCAAATTATCTTTTAAATTTATCGATAAGTTGCAGTGTTCGCATTTCAAACAGCTGTTTAGCCGTTGCTATCGATAACATGTGTTTGCACCGCAACAGAAAGCTGATTGCTATAACCAAAACGATTCGTATGGCGCGTAAATACTTTTGAATTTGAATGTCTGAATATTTTTATAATTGACACGAAAAATTTAAAATTTGACACAAACCTGACAACACGCTCAAAATTGGTTTTGTGGATAATAACTGATCACGATCCACGTAGACGGTGCGTATTGTTTCGTTTATTGTGATCAGACTGCCGTTTGTCTGCTGCTTCTGATGCTCCTCGGCAATATTTTTGCCCACATAGACCAGTGCTCCCAAGAGAAAACTGCACAACACCAACAGGAAGACACAGAAGGCGACCAGAGTGAGTACCGTGTTGCTCGTTTTCTTTTTCTGCGGTCGATTTGTGTCCTTGATGCGATGATTGTCATCTGTGGAGAGGCTGCTTCGAGGACGCACGTTTTTCGTCGCATACATGCCGTTGTCTTAATTTGCTTTTTTTTTTGTATTCTACTTGTATTTGGTTAATAGACTAAAATGTTGTCTAGCTAGTCTTATATACACTGTTGCTGTTACATTTATTTATTTGACTCGAGAAGCTATAAAAAATTATCACATGTTATCAGTTTTATGTGGCAAGGTAGACTTAAGTATATAATTAAGTCAAGCTTTATTTGACTATCTCCAAACATATCTCATAACAAAGCCAAAGTGTTGTGTCATCGGTAGGCGTAATTTGAGATCTCAATCTTCATAAGAAATACCAAATTACATACGTTGTCATTATCACATTTTCGACAGTTATTCCCTATAAACCGAGACATAACTTTATTTGCTTATTTTCTTTGATATGATGGTGATGGTGATGGTGTCAACGAAGCGACTTCCGTCGCATTTGACTTGATTTCATTGGGACTTGATGCGATTTTGTGTCTCCATTGCAGATCAATCAAATGTAATCTGCTACTTGTCACGTAATGGACTTGATGTTGGTCATTTCGATGTCCATATAAATCTGTGTGAGTTGGTGTAACGACTTTAAGTCAAGCTTTTAGTTTTATTTTTCTTATAATTTGTACATTGCCACAATGCTGGCAAACCGCAAAGTTGTATTACAAATTTCCAGGTTTGCTGCAATTGCAATGATACGAGCACAGCCCAAAGTCACTTTCTACAAAAGAGCGTCGGAGTCGCCGTCGTTGTCGGAGTCGCAGTCGGAGTCGAGTTCGGAGTCGAGTTCGGAGTGACTATCGACGGTGTGATTGACTGTTGGCAGGAAGGTTGTTGCCTCTTTGTCATGAGATTTGCAAACTTGCCGCTTTTAAGTAAGAGTATACAAATCTCTGTTCATGTCTTGGGAAAAATGATTGCCATAAAATTAGCTATGGAAATGACATGAATTGAATTGACCATATAAAATGAATAGATTGGAGTTTGTCAAACAGCAAAGTGCCATCAAATCGTTAGTGAATAGCTAACGGAAACTATTTGGCCAATAAAGCACAATGACACTCGATTAAAAATGGGTGAAAATGTTAAAAACCTTTTATGATTATACAATATATTACTCTTAAGCTTAAAACCACAAACTTTGCTTAGTTTTTGGCTGTTTTACTAGACTTTTGTTTAACTTGAATTAAGTAATTCATGTTTTTGCGGTTATTACTTGCAATACAATACATATGCATGAATTTTGTGTGTGAATCTAAAGTGATGAATATGAGGAATATGCTAATTTCGAGCTAGTTGCACAAATTTGTTGTTGTTTTTTATGTTTTTTTGTTGATGTGACAGGAAGGCGGAGGCAGGCGCATTGATTAAACTCATCATTGTGTCGTTGCCGTCGAATGACGCCTCCGATGATGCAATATTTTGGCGTTAACTCAATTAGGGAGCAGACAAAAGACAACTACAATAACAACAGCAACAACAACAACAAGAGTAGATTGCATGTCTACCTTATAAGTCAAACACTTGTGCACACAATGGCCCAAGAAAACTAACTGCAGCTGCATAATTTATACACGCTCCAAACTGTATCTGTAACTACAAGTACAAGTATTCTGAAGTTGTCACTGGGTTGAAGAACTAGTCGCTGATTACTCATCAAGCCAGAGAAAATGTCAAATTGTAACTCTTTTGGATGCTGACTCGAGTGCATTTAATTAAAGCCACGCTCTGGAGTTGAATGCACTCACAGAATTCATTAATTTGTTTTGTTCATTATTGTGTATTTATGAATTTGAAACAATCACTGGCATTTTAAGGTCAAAACTTTCACAAAATAAATGCAAAGTGCGCCCCAAAAAATAAATAAACGTAAGGTAGATTGGAACAGACATACACATAACAATTACTCAGGCCCATTGCCAACTCTTTGATTGGGTCACAAAAAACGTGTCTGCAATTGTTAAATACTTGTAATACTTATTTAGAGTTATTTACAAAACTTCCAGCCAAAAGTTGATCACAAATGACTTGCAACACTTTTCACGCTGTGCACAACAAATTTAGATAAAATTAGTTAAACTTATGTAATTGTATTAAGTTTAATAGATTAAATAAATATTAGTTTCAATAGAGCGCTACCTTTCTACAGACCCTAATTAACTATAAATGAAATGAAAGTTCTATATCTTTTCATGATTATATGAAATTTATTGTGAATAGAGGAAACTCTTTTTCATACACAAAGTATCAGTGACAGTTGCCCAGCGGCACCAAAGAGAAATGGAAAAGAAAAGAAATCGGTTCCAATGAAAATGAAAAAAAAGGTTCAAATAATGCGTGCTGAGATCAGAAAAACAAAAACAAGAACAAATATATAAACACGACTACATAAAGAACAAGAATTCACTACAAACAGATCTAGCGTATTAACAACAACAAAAGAAACGGAAACAACATTTAAGCCAATGTCGATGGTGATGGTGATGATGGTGATGTCGACCCATTTCGTTAATGCTTTTCGAAGAAAGTAATTTCTCAGCTATGAGTAGTGGTGGTAGCTGCTAGTCAAGCTATTCAAGCGAGTGGCCAAATGCTTGGGGCCAGCTTGTAAAAAAAAACAAAAAAAAAATGTAAACATACGGGCCAACAGCAGCGAGTCCGCATCGTGGTCGTGTATTGACCGATTTTAAGGCCAAGAACTTGCGCGGCAAGTGAACTATGCATGAAAGAGGCTCTTGGTTAACTGAAGCCTGTTTGCCGGCTTAAATGAGAAGCTGCGAGAAGAGCGCAACGTGAAGTTAGCAGCGTGGCCTGAGGACGGTGAGGAGTGAAGTGTGGCAACAACGGGTGTGTTGCAAGCAATCGACGCATGCGCAGTTGCAACCTGTTTTGCGTGCGTGAATTTCTGTTTGACGATTTTATTTTTAGACCCCGTACTCTAAAAAAGAGTATAGGGGTCTATTAAGTTTGTCTGAAGCGAAATGTGCGTAACAGGCAGAAGGAGGCGTGGCCGACCCCATTAAGTATATATATTCTTGATCAGCATCAACAGCCGAGACGATATAGCAATGTCCGTCTGTCCGTCTGTCTGTCTGTCTGTCTGTCTGTCTGTCTGTCCGTCCGTATGAACACCTGGATCTTCTAAACTACACGAGCTAGAGCAGCCAAATTTGGAATGAAAGTCCGTCTATATGTCAGGCAGGTTAAGTTTATTTCAAATTTTTGCCACGCCCCCTACCGCCCCCGCAAATTGTAAAAAACTATTTTCACATCACTATAACTTGAAAACGACTAGAGCTAGAGAGACCAAATTCACACATTATGTGTATGGTACCAATATAACTGTCCTCATCCGGATCGGACAACTATAGCCTTTAGCTCCCATAAGACAAATCGCTCAAAAATAAAAAATTTGTATGAAGACATGTAATGTTAGTTGGCCGTCCGCAACCAAACTCACACAGGATGTGTGTATAATTATTAAAAGTATTATCACCAAATTTGGTCCAAATCGGACAACAACAACATATAAAACAAATTAATCAAAAATGCAGAATTTTTAGAATAAATTGTTTGTTTACACTTGCTTGCAATAAAAGATTTAACTCTATGTTTAGCTACTGCAACTTCAGTATGGAGCGTGGTCTAGGTAGTAGAGATGCGCGATTCGTACGTGTTGGTTAGCCCGGGGTCCAAGGTTCGAATCCAGTCAGTGACAAATGTTATTTGTTTACTTTTTAAATTTTAATTATTTACATAAACTTCAATGCGGAGTGTGGTCTAAGTAGTAAAGATGCCTGATCTAATTCTTCGCACTTGTAGGTGAACCCGGGATCATGGGTTCGAGCGCCGTCAGGGACAAATAACAAAAAAATATTACATGTAAATGCAGATAGTCGAGCACTTTTAAGAGAGGGGCGTGGTGCAGCTGTTAGGTCTCTGACGCGTGTGCTTGAAGTCCGAGGTTCGAATCCCGTTAGTGAATTGTTTTGATTATGATTTTTTTTTTTTATTTCAATTTAAATTTAAAATAATAATTTCGAATTGTAAAATAATAATTTCAAATTGTAAAACACGGCTTATTTTTAAAAAAGGCCAAATTAGGAAATTGTGTATATATTTACATACATTTGTATATAAATATGTATGTATACAAAATGTGAATCACTCAGCTTTTCTTCCTTTTCGTATGGAAAATGCGCACTTCTGTGAGTACGGGGTCTTTTACAGTCGGCTCGCTCGACTGTAGCCTTTCTTACTTGTTTTTTTTGCTTTTGGATTTGTTGTTTTGCGGTTATTTATTGTGTTTACAGTATGAAAGTCAAAGTTGGCATAAAATTCAATGGTCGCATTCAAACTGTTATTATTATTCTGTAAACTTCTTTTACTTTTAGTGTTATAATTATGATTATTATTTTTACTATTATGATTCGCGCCTCAATGCGCACAATTAGAACAGACAGAGGCCATAACGGCTCCACCTTTAACCAATGACAGTGACAAAACTAGCCCCGATCACTCTAGATTCAACGGTATGTATTCGGATTTTACAAATAACCGCAAAACTCATTGTCAGTTCTCTTATTTACAGTTCTCATATCACGCTTTTTACAGTTTGTTGTTGCAGCTTTTTTTTTTGGCACTTGCTCTTTGGGCTGCTTATTGTGATTTACAGTTAGACATGGACATTGATCAACTTTAAAAGCGCTTCAATTGGTTCGTTTTCGTAAGGCTTAGCATAGTTAACCTAAGAACTGATCTAATTTATAGTGTGAGCTTTACTTAATTCAAATCGAAGTCGCGCACGTATCACATTCGTTTGAGTCGTATTTGTAGGCGCAGAGGGGCCAGGGTTAACGAGAGGTACGAGATCGGAGACTCAAAGACAAAACGCGTCGCGCATTTGACGAAAAACCGACGACAACCGTCGCGCTCAGCTTTCAATTCACAACTAAAACCGCGGAGAGAGTCAAAGCGGTAGCTGCAGTGGCAGCGCTAGCGGCAGAGGCAGCAGCCGCAGCAGCATCGGTTAAGCTTTTTGAGAAGCTCTGCTGAGTAGCTGAGACCGGCTTTTATTACTCTCCCGCTCATGCTCTCAGTTTACACGCACGCGCGCACACTCACTAACACCAGTATGTAATGCATTGGGATTACTCACGCTGTGAAATGCTTTTATCTACGTTCTCTTACTTACCTACTCTTGCCATCCTTGTCGGTATACTTGCTCAAGTAGGCGCCATGAAGACTGTTCAAATTGCAGTCAAAGCTAACGGACAATGTGTATGCCTTTTGCAAGGACAACAACTCCTTCAGTTCGATTATTAGCAGCTCACGGGCTTCATCTAGATAATATTTATCTATTGCGATACGCATACGTGCCATCATATTGAGTATACTAATGCCGTACACAGTCAATTCCTTGGCATGTACCACAATTAAATTAGTCGGTAAGTGGACCTCGAACTGTATGGATACACTGCCATTGCAAGCGCCTGTCTTCAAATCGGGATGCATGTACAGTCGATAGCGCACCGCGCTGATTTCTTTCGGCAAGCGATAAACAATCTGGTCGTAGTTATAAACATATGATAATGTTTAAAATTGGTACACAGAAAAATGGGAAATTGTTTTAAAATTATAAAATAATTAACTTAATTTGTTTTTTTTTTAACAAATATTCTAAGATTTTTTTCAGTGTACGAGTACATAAAATTAATGACCGTAAATGATTAAATTTTTTATTAGCAGCCCATTGGGAAACCGAAAACTGTTAGAACTCGCTATGAACATGTTTGGCATTATCAGCTAAGACTCTATGCTGTATGTAATCCTCTAGCACATCTAGTTTCTCCTTAGCCTCGTTCAACTGTGACCACAAATTGTCCCTGTGCACCAGCACAACCACCAGAGTGACAATCAGTAGAGTTGACAGCAATCCAAAGAAGATCGCAACACGTTCCGCTGTCACTTGATCTAATAAATTAATTAATTACAGACAATTTGTTAAGGCAATTAAGAATTGCTCACCCTTCAAATTAGCCATTCTAACACCCATTTTAAGATATGTATTAAAACTGTACGAGGTCTGTGACTAAACTGACCGCTTGACTTTGGCCAAAACAAGCGGGCTACAAAAGTTGGCCAAGATAAAAATAACTCAAAAGGCAAAAAAAAAACTCAATCGATAATCGGTCAAAAAAAAAAAAAATTATGTGATTGGAGGCATTGCCGCTTTTACGATACTTTGATAGCACTTACGTCTTCGGGATTGGGCAGTCCAGTCGGCAGAGTGGGGAATACGGGACCCTGTGTGGGTGAAGTGCCTCCACTAGGAGTAGTGCCATCACTTGGAGTAGTGCCACCACTGGGAGTAGTGCCACCACTGGGAGTACTGCCATCACTGGGTGTACTGCCATCACTGGGAGTACTGCCATCACTGGGAGTACTGCCGCCATCATCAGTGGTGCCTCCACTGGGAGTAGTTACGCCATCGGGTGTTGTATTGGGATCCCTTGTGGTTGTGGTGCCCGTGAGCACCTCTATCTTGTCCATAGCATCCTGTAGATCATTCTCCAGATTCGCTTTCTCCACAGCCAACACAATTGTGGCAACACAAAAGGCCGTTGCACTCAGGCCCAGAAAGATGGCCACAGTCTTGGCCGTTAGCCCTGATTAAGAATTTTAATTACCAAGTCTTAAATTCATTCACAAAATCTTAATTACTTACAGGCAACCATTATGTAGTGTCCTGCTTGATCTGATTACTATGAGGTCTTGAAAACACCTCCACTTCCCAACGAGTTTGAACTCGAACTAATTTTGAATGGCGAATCTGACCAACTATTTTGACTTGATAAAAAAAAAATTATTGGGTTATCGATTATCGAGTACAATTACCCTTTTCATGCCAGTTTCCTGCATATCACGATCATATTCTTATTATTATTATTATGGGAATTTTATGGGTTTATTTATGGAACCTTCATATATGTACAGATATCCAAAACTCTACAAATTTGCACTGTCAAGTGTTTTGGGTCTAAAATTCCAGACTTTTATCAGAGTTATCATAAAAATCGCCACTCGGATTCATAAAATAAAAATGACTGGGTTTAATTTATGTTTTAATTTTGGGTAATTTGTGGAATTTATTGGTATAAAGCAACGATTGTACAGTTGTTATGCAATTAATTGCAGGAAATAATCGTCGAATCGCTATTTATTGATGCAATTGGATATTAAACAATTTTTACTATGGGTTTTTAGCGGTCAATGGTGCGGCCGTACCGCTCAGCCAATCGGCGATATCATCGCTATTTTCCTTAGCCCATTTAATGTTGTACTTAATGGTCTCAATAGCCTGTTGCCTTGAGAATACACCAGCTCCAGCCTCTGGATATTTGTTGAAGAATTGCTCAACTTCCTCAAGCTTCACTTGGCTAGCGAAATTGGCCGTAATGCTGGCAATTGCTTTGCCCATAGTGCGATGGTTTAGGCCAAAACGTTCGACAAACTCAGGCCAATGCTCACGATAGTATTCCCAGACAATTGGTTCACCCACCGGATTGTTGGCAATGTTCTGCAAACAGGTAAAGTAATCCTGCGAACGTATAATGCTCTCATCTGTGGACAGTTCCAAGAAGCGATATAGGAGCTGTGCATCCTGTACACCAGAGAGACCATACATAAGTTTCAATTTCTCGCTAGCATCGGTTTCGGCCTTAAAGATTTCCAACAATTTCTCCCATCGGCTCTCACTGGGCGTCTCCTTCATACCGTAGTAGTAGACAATCTCCCGTAGATCGGGAGCTGGTCGATTGGCGGCTGTTGGTGCATTCAAATAGGTGGTAAACAGCGCCGAGGCCTTGTCCAGACAGTCGGGGAAACCCAAACTACAGGCGGTAGTCAGCACAGAAACACGCAGGCGACTGGAAAAGAGCAGAAAAAAAATTTTAAAAAAAATTATAAAGTTTAAATAAATTCCTTTCTTACTTCTGCAAATGATCGTCGGCATCGACAGTCCAGCCCACCTGTTGATAGACATTGACCAGCAGTGAACGGGCATAGTCCAAAAAGGCGACATAACCGTCGGTGAACATGAGACTTCGCTGCAGGACACGCAGTTGGGCGGCGGCCACATACCAGGGCACAAAGTCATGCTCTTGGGCCAGGTAGGCGGTCATCTCCAGGGGCACACTATAGGACAATTGATTGGCATCAGCCAGAGCGAAGGCATCGTTTAACAGGTGTGCACGATCAGCAATGTCAAAGCGATCAGGTTGAGCAATCAATTGTTCAATGATTTCTTGCCAAATACTTGGCTCATAGTTGACACGGTAGTAGCCCAACTGATGGACATTCAACTTAATCCATTTAGCATCGGCAGTCACTGCCACGCCCACTGCATCCTGATCGTAATTGAATATAACACGACTGACTTCATTTCGCTTAAAGCTGTTGAGGGTATACGTGAGTGGTACACTCCATTTGTAGCCATATTCGGTGGCTTCCACTTCCTCATTGTAGCTCTCCTGGTTGGACAAGAAACGCTGTTGGGTGATCGTAAAGGCCGTGTCCGAGGTACGCTTGACATTCAACACTGGATAGCCCATTTGGGTAGTCCAAGTAGCCATCACTTGCTTCACATCAAAGTCAGTGACCAGGGCAGCGATCTCGGTCAGGAAATCATCGGTGATTGTGTTTTTAAACTCAAACTTTTTCAGGTAATTGGTCACAGCTTGTGCGAACTTTTCTTCACCCACAAGGCTCTCCAACATACGCAGTATCGAACCAGCTTTCTCATAACTGATCGTATCGAAGATGGCCGTAATTTCATCAGGAGATTCCACTTTTTGTATAATGGGATGCGAGGAGAGTTGGGCATCGAATATGAGCACGGGATGCAAAGCCGAAATTTGAAATTGCTCCAGCTAAAAGTAAACAAAAGGAGCTCGTAAGAAAGGGTAACTAAAGGAGTGATTGAACTTACCATTCCCCAATCGGGATGCACTGCATTCACACCCTTGTACTGCATAAACCGGGCAAATCCTTCGTTTAGCCAGACATCATTCCACCAGTCCATGGTAACTAGATTTCCAAACCATTGATGGGCAATCTCGTGAGCCAAAACACCAGCTATATTCTGTTTATTCAATGACGAACTATAGTTCTCGTCAAAGAGCAGTGCGGTTTCCCTATAGGTGACCAGACCCCAATGTTCCATGGCATTCGAGGCGAAATCGGGTATGGCAGCCATGTCTAATTTGGGCAACGGATAGGCCACTTTATAGTATTGTATATAATACTCAGTGACAGCTCTGCCAAAATCCAAAGCGAAATCCACTTTGTTCACCTGATGGGGCGTGGTGAAGGCGCTCATTGAGAAATCATGGCCAATGCCATTGGCCTTTACTGTGGTGGTCTTTGACGCAAAGTCCGAGACAATAATGCAGGCCAAATAGCTGCTCATGGGCACACTTAGGCCAAAGGTGGCCATCGAATTCTCACCAAGATTCTGTGTTTCCTGTGGAATAAATGCAGATACAAATTGTTAAAGTTTTGAGCACTTTTTCCCACTTCAGAATACTTACGATTCTGTCCATATTGGAGAGTGCATGGTAGTTGCCTTCGCTGGGATAAATAACGCTAATGTTATAGGTGGCCTTCATGCTGGGTTCATCGAAACAAGGATATGCCTGGCGTGCATAGGTCGGCTCAAATTTAGAAGTAGCAATAAATCTACAAATTAAAAGCGTTGCATACTTTTAGGCTGCTACTGAAATTCAAATTACTTATGAGTCCTGCTTACCTTTGCTGACCCGCCAGTGTTTGGTAGCTGCTGCTATACAAACCAACCAATTTGTTTCTGCTCTGACCTTCAAACAGCACACCGAGTGTTATAATGGAATTCACCGGTAACTCTTCGGTTAAATCAATTACAAGCAATTCACGCTCCTTAACAAGTTCAAATTTGTCCACATGATAATTGAGCACATACGCTTGATTGATCGTTAATTGGTGTGAATGCAAAATGATTTGTTTTGTCGGTTCGATGACTTTAATTGTGATTAATTCTTGACCCGTGAAGTTGCCAGTATCCAATTCGGGGTGCAAATACAGATTATAATGCGTGGGAACCAATGCCGTCGGCAGTCGATAATCAGTCTATATATTTCCAACATGAAAATCAAATCAAATTGATAAGCTATTTGAACTGATTGATTACATCACTTACCGCTCCATTAGCTGAATTGGCACCGAGCACGGCAAATGCTGCCAGGGCCCAAACAAATGCTACCCTTAACCGAGAGCCCGTTGTTAACATCTTTACCGTTCGAACAGCGACAGGTAACTGAGGCTCTTGGCCATCATTAAGGTATGACGATGACATTGGCTATGGCCATAATGTGCTCGATAACTTATTTCGATTATGGCCACTCGTATCGTTTTATTGACAACAAGTGTGATAATTATTTTCACCTACAGTATTACTAGCATTTAGTGGACCTAAGTTGGGATGGCAAAAAATGAAATGGAATTACTTAAATTGGGCAAACTGTCTGTAAAAGTCCCTGTACTTGCTCTAAAGCATATTTACATTTTTAATAGAAACTACGAACCTTCGATTGAGCTCTATGATATAGCTGTCCAATTCGGCCCAAATTTGCTCAGGGTACACTTAATGTTACCATATATATTATGTGTATGTTTGGTCATGATAGCTCTAGTTTTTACCAAGTTATGGCGTTATGAAAATTAGTTTTTACAATTAAAAAGTAAAACTTGATCTGCGTGACGCTTAGATGGATTTTAATTTTAAATTTGCTGGCTCTAAGTCTTATAGTCTCTGAGATCTGCGCATATAGCTATAATGACTCAGATGTTGGTGTTGATCATGAATATATATCCTTTACGGAGACGATCAAGCCCCCTTCCCACTGTTAGGTACTATGTTTTTGCCAAGTACTCTTTTTGCGTACAGGGTCTAAACTGACATTAGTTTTCGACTTTATGGGCAAGCGTAGACTAAAATATGTATTAAATCAAGTTTATTTTATATATGTCAAAAAGTTTCTCATAAAAATAACTGAAGCTGAGAGTGAAAAGTACATGTCATTTTTCAAATAGCTAGTTATATAGCCATAAATTAGCTAAAATGTCAACACTTTCGGCAAATAATTCAATATTGAACAGAAATTAACGAATTAATTTGATAAAATCCAGAAAGCACTTGAGATTTTGATAAATCATTGAAGGCTTTTCCATGTACAGATTGGAGTGGTTCTCTTTATATTATATAAACAATATATATATTTATATTTATTTATTATTTATAGAGCCAACAATCTGCTTTTTATTGACTTTACTTGCTGTATTGTAAATTGGCTAATCTTTATGTTTATATTGGCAATTCGATGAGTACAAAACTATGAAATTTATAGCCCCTTTTCGGTGAGGTTTTCAGTTTCTACTGTTTGTCCAGCCATGAGTCGACACTCTCCAGGTTATTGGCCAACCAGACAATGTTGTTCTTTACTGTCTCCAGGGCTCTCACTCGGGCGGCTGTTCCAGCTCCAGCTTCGGGATATTTGGCAAAGAATTGCTCCATCTCCTCGAGTTTCGTTTGGGTGTGGAAACGTGCCGTTATCGAGGGTATCAAATTACCCAAATAACGTTCGTTGAGGCCAAAACGTGAGACCAATTGTGGCCAATTCTCTCGCACATAATCCCAGACCAAAGGTTCACCCATTGGATTGGCAGCAATGTAGGTGAGACACGTAAAGTAGTCCTGACCACGTACATACTCCTCGTTCCAGGCCAGGTTTATAAAACGTTGCAGCAACCAGGGCTCCTGCACAGCCGATAAACCATACATGAGCTTCGATTTCTCACTGGCATCGGCCTCATTCAGGAACAAATCCCAAACGCTGTCCCAGATCTCCTGATCTCCAACCGACTGCATGCCATAGAAGTACACGGTCTCACGCACATCTGGATTGGGACGCTTGGTGGGCGTGGCTAGCCATGTGTTGAACTGATTTCCCACCTCCGCCAGGCACGATTCCAGGCCCAAAGAACAGGCCGCTGCCAAGACAGTCACTCGCAGGCGGCTAGCAATATAAAGATACAGGGAATTGTACTAATATATTTGACTATATATCGTTTAGTATTAGATTAGGTATCGATAAGGTTTCTAACTATACTGGCGTCTTAAATAACCCAAATATTGGTCAAGATAAGGTTGGACTGAAAGCTTTAAGTTAAAAAGACCTTGCAATTTTAGCCGGTTAAAAGCTAAAAAGTTACACCAGATAAAAGAGCTGACAAAGCTGTTGGTATACGCACTCTTAAGACAGCTTTAGTCTTTAGAAAAATCCAACTAAAAAACTTAACTGTGGTTTAAAAAAAACTATCGCATTATTATTTAGGTCTAACCAATCAGTAATGGAGTTAGCTAACATTTAACTTATGTACATATCCTTATACCTTGTACCTTATACCACATATACCTTTTTAATAAACAGCTGATAAAATCTATTTATTATCTTAGTTAGTATTTATAGAGAGCTAACTTATAACATCTCTATTAACCAGATTCAAATTTGACTTAAAAATATATTATTTCAACTATTAGCTTTAAAAGCACCCCAGATTAGTTATTATAGCCTTTTTTCATCTCTTATTTAAAGCTAACAATATTATAAGACTTCTAAATAAGCAGTGAACTATATCTGCTTAAACTCCTAAATAAGTCCTACTGGGTATATTAACTAATTATCACTACATTTTCTCTAGCTTACAGCTTAAAATACCTCAATATCATGAACATAGATTTCAAAATATATAATCTTTTAAATATCACCATGATATTTATAATTTATATACAACAAATAAATGTTTTAATTACTTTAAATTTTTGCCTACTCACTTTTTGAGATGATCGTCACCCACTGTCCAGGTGACTGACTTATAAATGGGTTCAATCAGAGCAGTGGCGTACTTCTTGTACTTGCTAAAGCTGCTGGTGTAATACAGGGTGCGCTTCAGAGACGTAAGCTTAGAGGCAGCTACACTCCAGGGCACATAATCGGCTTCCTTGGCCAGATACTTGGTCATATCGAAGGCTACCTCGTAGGCCAACTGAGTGGCATCGGCGAGAGCAAAGGCATCGTTCATCAAGGAGGCACGATCGTTGGCACTGAAGGAGGCAGGAGTGTCCACCAGTTTATTGGCCAAAGCCTGCCACAAGGATTGATCGTAGTTGACACGATAGTAGCCAACTTGATCGTGATTAAACTTAATCCAATCGACAGCACTGGGCACCTTAATAATGACTGTAAATAAAATTTTTGTTATGATATGTGTGTGTGTAAATTCCTTGACTTGCATACTTATATGGCAAACAATACTTACTTTCGCTCTGATCGTAATAAAACCAATCCCGTTGCACTAGGGGACTCGCACTGGTGGTGTATGTGATGGGTATAGACCAACGGTAGCTACAATAAAATATAATAAATGTGAGAAATTCGCAATCAGATATGATGAAGATTTACAACTCAACTTACTTAAATTCAGATGCCTCGTGTATGGCATTATAGTCATTGGGATTGGACAAAAAGCGTTTCTGTGTCAATTTGTATTCAGTATCCGAGACCTTTTCGATCGTGACAACTGGCAAACCCATCTGCATAAATGATCGTTAAATGGGTTAAATTCAATTCTGATGTTTTTGACTTGGTATACTTGGATTTACCTGCACTGTCCATGTCTGCATTATAGCAGTCACATTATATTCCAATTCCAGTTTATCAATTTCCGTAAAGAAGTCTTGGGTTACGGCATTCCTGTACTTGTATTCATTTAGATAATTTGTAACTGCTTTGCGGAAAATCGTCTCTCCCAGGAAATCTTCCAACATGCGTACCAATGAGGAGCCCTTGGAATACGTAATGGTGTCAAAGATCTCTGTTATCTGATCGGGATTCTCCACTTTCTGTATAATCGGATGGGATCCCAGTGTACCGTCCAAATTGAATACTCCATGCAAAGTGTTAACAATGAATTGATTGCGCTATAAAATTCACAGTTAAACAAAATACAAATTTAGCACTGAATTGTAGAATAATTCACTTAACAGACTCACCATTTGCCACTCGGGGAATCTGGAGTCTACGCCTAGATTCTCTATAAAGCTAGCGAAGCCCTCATTGAGCCACAAGTCATTCCACCAATCCATAGTAACTGCAATGCAGGAGACAATAAAATATGAGTACAGAGATTGAGACAGTTACAAACAGAGAGAAGGAGTAACAGTAAGGAATAAAATTCTGAAATTCCTTATCAAATTTCCATACCTTACTTCTTTTCTGACCATAATTATAATTTTAATGGTCAATTATTTAAATTTAAATTTTAGTTGAATTTCTTGAAATTTTGATTCTGATTTTTAATGCATTTGAAACTTGAATCAAGTTCTTGGAACTCAGAACAAAAGCTGATTAGCTGCAAATTAAATCAACAAAGTAAAATTCTTTTAAATTTTCAGAACATTTTTTTATGCTGATAAAATCTTGTTTTGAATTTATATAAATTTTTGAAATATTCACAATCCAATAACCAAATGAAATGTTTTTTAAATATGCTTTAACTAGAACGAATGAATAAATAAGTAAGAAAGGCAACAGTCGAGCGAGCCCCGTACTCCTTCTAGTGCGCGTACTTGCATACAAATCACCCATTTTCGACCGATTTGTCCTATGGAGCGGTAGGGGGCGTGGCAAAAATTTGAAATAAACTTGCACTGCGTACACTATAGACGGACTTTCATTCCTAATTTGGTGGCTCTAGTTTAGAAGATCCAGGTGATCATACAGACGGACAAACGGACAGACAGACAGACAGACAGACAGACTGACATACGGACATCGCTATATCGTCTCGGCTGTTGATGCTGATCAAGAATATATATACTTTATGGGGTCGGAAAAGCCTCCTGTTACGCACATTTCGCTTCAGACAGACCTATTAGACCCCTATACTCTTTTCTAGAGTAAAAATTACTGTAAATTTTCTGCGCCAACAAATAGTTATTTTTGTAACGAAAAAATTCATTTAGTTAATTAGTCAAATAATTTTAAGGAATTTGCACTTAAGTTAAGAATTTTTTGTTCCTTTTCTAATAAAGAACAAAATCTAAGAAACAAAAATTATTTAACCCAATTCAATGGAAACTTTAATTGGCACGGGTTTTCCACTGCTATGTACTCTATATAAACTCAATTTGAAAATTTTCGCACTTAAAAATTTTGAGTTTTACTATTTTCAGAATAATTCACTTTTGTACAGTACTCAAATGTACTGTATTTAATAATTTTAAAGCACTTTAAAGTTATTTGCACTTGAGTTAGGTTAGTATTTTTTCTAGAACATAGAACTCTTAGAACTTTTTCGACTGTTACTTACCCAAATTTCCGAACCACATGTGAGCAAATTCGTGAGCGATAACACTGGCAATACGTTGTTTATTGACCGTAGAACTGGTGGCGGCCTCGTAGAGCAACGAGGTCTCCCGATAGGTGACCAGTCCCCAGTGTTCCATGGCGCCCGAGACGAAATCGGGTATGGCAACCATATCTAGTTTTGGCAGTGGATACTCAATTTGGAAGTAATCAATGTAATACTCAATCACAGCTTTGCCTACATCTACGGCAAAGTCGACCTTGTTAATCTGCTCCGGAGTTGCATAGACGCCCATTTCGAACTGAGCACCAATTCCTTTGGTATCGATTTTCACCGACTTGGCCTGGAAGTCGGAGACAATGAAACAGGCCAGATAGGTGCTCATGGGCACACTCTTGGCGAACATGACCTCCGTGTACAAATCATGATCAGCAGTGATGTCCACATTCATGTTAGACAGAGCATGATAGTTGCCAGTCTTTGGGTGTCTCAGTGTGATCTCAAATGTGGCCTTCAGAGCGGGCTCATCGAAGCAGGGGAAGGCCTGTCGAGCATAAGTTGGCTCAAACTTAGAGGTGGCTATCACTTTCCTGCTCTCATCGGCCTTCACATACGACGAGCTGTAAAGGCCAACGATTTTGTTGGCCATATTGCCGGAGAAGTCAAGCAATAGCAACACGTAGGTGTCCTTGACAAGCTCCTTATTCAGATTGATAATGAGAAATTCCTTTTCCGTATCAAAGCTATAGTCTGTGACCACCACAGCGTTGCCAGTGGGTGAATAGACAATCGGTGTCTTGACCTCTAAGTAGAGTGAGTGTAATATAATCTTATCAGTGGGTTCGTTAACGGTTATGTTAATGATATTATAACCGGTAAATAGACCCGTTTCGATATCTGGATGCAGTGAGAGATCATAGTTGGTGGGAGTCAATGCGGTGGGCAGACGATAATCAATCTTCTCCGGTGGAACTGTAGTGCCAGGACTTGCAGTGGAGCCGGAACTAGTAGTGGAACCAGTTGTTGGTGTTACCGGCGCTTCTGTGGACGTAAAACCGGCCTCAAGTTCATCGATTTTCTCCTGTGCATCACGTAGATCATCCAACAGATTGGCCTTTTGTACGGCCAACACGATGGTGGACACGGTAAAGGCCGTCAGAGCCACACCAAGAAAAATGCTGACCAATTTTGCAGTAATAATCATTTTTCCGCTTTTTAGCTGCTCGTTAATCCAATACGATTGGCGCCTTGGCAGCAACTAAAGGCCAATAACGTGTGCTTGATGGCAAGTAAACGCCCATGGTTTATAGTATCTAAATTGTACTCAAACTGATTGCTAATCTAATCGTAATCGAGCAACTCGATGACGAGTCAGTTACCACTAAAACCTAAACTCGTAACGAACATGTGTAGACCTAACGATCCAATATAAATTTATGGGCCACTCCAAAATATTTTATTTTTTTTTTTTTTTTTTTGGTATTCGTTGATTAAAGTATGAAAAGCCAAAAATCTGCAATGTTTTTCCTAACGAAAATTTCCATGATAGAAACTCCCGGCGCCAGTAGCATAAGTTTTCCCTAGCGCCGGCGCCCATATGTGTGTGGGTTACACTCTCCGACCAATTGATCAAATTTTTACCCAGATCCCGTTTACCTGATCCCGGGGATCGTGCAATCTTTAGCTTGGCTTGTGTATTATCCCGGCGCCTAGGCTATAGGTCCTTAAAAAAAACCCTTTTCCGGTGCCATATTCGAACTAATTAGTGGAAAAGAGAGAGCTGGTATTTTCATTGTGTTAAAACCCAAACAAGAAAATTTCCACAAATCGAAAATTTTAATATGCTGGAAAAAACAATAGAATAACTTTACTTAACTTATCTATATCTGGAAATGTTTGGCACACTTTTTGAAAACAAGATACTTTAACTTTATTTGTTTATGGCTAACAAATCATGGCAGATAGCTAATCAAAATAACGATAAATTGATTAACTTTTTGGACTTTGAATGGAAATACCCTAAGGATTGGTCTGAAATCGGGTATTCACATAGGGCTTACCGCAGAGCGCAATTAATTTTCCAAATGATCAACACACACACTTTTCTCATTATTTGTCATATGTTTTGTTATATAATTGGCTTTGCCAGTTTAGTTGGCAAAACACACACACACACACATATCGAACTGGTATCGGGTTTGGGAAAAACCTTAAAAACTGAATGGAATCGATTGAGTTTCATTCACAAAACATGTAGCTCACTACAGGGTATCTACCTGCCTAAGCGTGGGAAACTTGAGCGGAGGAAGGATCATCCCAAACCGTCAGGTAGGAACGTAGGAACTTAGACAACAATATGGGAAACTAGGGCTGCTCCGCAATTGCATCGGATTTGGTCTGTTGGGTTATTTGTGCGGTCTGACCAAAAAGTCCCAAGTGGAAAAAAGGCAAATTTCCGGTTTTTTGTGATCCGACTCCTTGTATTTCCCACGGCCCAGGATGGCATAAAACCAGAACGCAGTCTCCGTTCGTCAATCAGTCGAGACGAAGACAGCAACGAGAACACACGTAGACACATCATGTTTCCTCTACTACAAATTATACTGAGCATAGTCAGCACTACGTTGGCTGCTACAATTGTGGAGAACGGGAATTACTATCAGTATACACAATATCAGGCACCGCTCACCTGGGAATCTATTGTGGCCAGCAGCCTGGAGAATGCACTGGACAGTTGTCAGCAGAGTTTCAAGTGGCAGCGTTGGAACTGCCCCAGCACGGACTTCATTCAGCGACGCAGTGCAGCCACAGATGCACAGAAATTGGATCGAGAAGATGTGTATGTGGCCAGCATTTCAATGGTTGCCATTGTGCATACACTGACCAGGGATTGTGCCAATGGAGTCATCGCTGGCTGTGGCTGCCAGCAACTGCCCTGTGATCATGAACCTGCCCAGGCTGTTAAGATCTATGAGCAGCAATTTGGTAGTGCCACAGGAGCAGTTGAACACAATCAGCGTGTGATTGGTGCACTTTTAGACCGATCCTTAGAACTGGAATGCCATTGCAATCAACAGAGTCCACAGGGCACTTGCCTCGAGGAGAAGTGCGTGAAGGTGCTGAAACCCTTTGAGTCTCTGGCACAGGATCTACTACAAATGTACGACGATGCCATCCAGTTGGACACCTCAGTCAGTAATCTGAAGATTATGTGGGAGAACATTCCCCTCGACTCACTTGTCTACATGGAGGACTCTCCCAACTACTGTGAAACTGAGGCCAGCGGACGCTGGACGGGCACACGGGGCCGTCAGTGCTCTAAGATCAGTGGTGGCTCCGTTGAGGAGCGTCTCTCTTGCCAGCAACTCTGCCACGTCTGTGGCCTTCGCGTCCGCAGCCAACACGTGAGACACGAACGGAGATGCAACTGCAAATTAGTCTGGGGATTCAGACTACAATGCGATATCTGTGTCCAGCTGGAGCGACAATACAGCTGTTACTAGGAGAAACTGGGAGGAAGACAGTGTGGGAGAGATAGTAGTGAGACTGAGGCGCTGGTTGAGCCCCACTAGCCTTAACTTTAGTTCTAAGCTAATTTATTTATAACTATTTTAAGATTTATGGCTACAAAGACAAGCGACAACAACAATAAACATTAATCCTAATTTACAACTCAGCATTTTCATTATATATATATATATCTCATAATAACTGGAACTATGTTTATGGCAGCCCTTTAAGCCCCACTGTGTGGTGGAAATGGCTATATTGGAGTGAACTGACTGTAGAAGACCCAGTAGTAAACATTCAAGTTCTTCATGGTAGTTATTGATATCCAACTATAGTGTCTATATAATACAGCTATACGAGTCTAAGCAGATTTCTTCCGAATATTTAAGTTCAAACCATTAACAAAAGCTGTGATTATGGTTAGGAAATCACTTAAACTATATGTATATATAGGTGCTTAGTCAAACTAAGCCAGTTTTTGACTAATAAAACCATAGAAATTATATGTCATTTTGATTGATATACCTAGAGTAGTACCTAAGTCATGTACATAGTTCAGTAAACGGCAGTATGAAGCATTCCAAAAATTCTATTCAAACTCATACCAAGTTTGGTAGTTCTAGCTCTCTTAGTCTCTGAAATCATCTACCGATAAATCTACTCAGTTGTTGATGTTGAACAAGAATATATATAATTTTAGTATCATCTACAATGTCTGTTGAGTTTTTCATTGACAAACCTAACAGACCCCCAGTACTGTATTTATTTTACCTAGTCCAAGCCAAATACGTAGTGCCCATGATCATTGTGGGACGATATCTTATCGGCCACACTTACCCCAAACTGTAATTACGAGTTAGCATCAACAATTAGTCATGTATTTATTAAAATTATCTTTGAACAGCTGTCTGATAATATTGAAGTCAAAGTTCGATAGTGTAATACAAAAATGTGTGAAATTATTTGACGAACTATCAGAGTAAAGTTTCAAGCATTTATGGTAAAATGATGAGTAATTGGTTGAAGTGTAATCAAACTAGTTGGTTCAAAAGGCAGCGCCGACATCAGATTCGATGGGCTGGCCACTTGGTTTATAAGCACTGCCAACTTAATGATATGGAGCTGCCACCTACCAGAATTTTGTCATTAAAATTTTATCCACTCTGCACTTAGGTTTAAATTAAGGTTTAATAACACTACAGTGTTGCCACCAGATACGATACAGAGTTGCCACCTATTACAATTCTTTTACAATTTTTATATTTCTATATGTTACTTAAATTTATATCAAAGTTTAATATCTCGTTTTTGATCATTTTAGATGACAGTGTTGCCACCCTGTTACAGTTCCTTCCTAGTCAGTTGTAGCTACCCTTTTCTTATCTTCAAAATTTAGTTTAACTGCTGAATTTCGAAGATTCCAAATACAGCGCTGCCACCAATCACGACAGAGTTGCCATCTGTTAAAATTAATTTTCGATTAACGCTCATTGTTCGCTCAAGTTGAATTTAAACCATAATAAAAGTGCAGCATTGCCATCAGACTAGGCGTAGAGTTGCCACTTATTGAAACTCGCTCTTAATTTTCCTACCACCCTTTCACGACGAAACTGAATAGACAAACTACTCACCCGATTTGTTATTTTATTCATTTCACATTGTTAACTTAAACTGAAAACGTATTTTGTTGAGCTAGCTGTTGGAGGAGAACTCCTCCTCCTCCCCGCCTCAGTTGACCCAAGTGGTCGGCTTCCCCTCCACCCGATAGCCGTTGTAAGCCGCAGCTGCTGAGGAAGCGGCTGCAGCCAACTCGGATCTTCGGCTCGGTTCGCTGGCCCAATACGAGGGAGCCACCTCATATGATTGCATCATTTTGTTGCTGTTCTTGATAGCCGAAATGATCAAGAGGAAGATGGCCAACTTGCCAACGAGTATAGACTTGACCAACAGCAACTTGAGCTTAGTAACCAAGAATGGTACAATTGCCGACTGAATGAGGAAGGGCAGTATAAAGAGTGGCAACACTTTGGTGATCATATCGTACTTCTTGCCACGACCTGCGGGAAAGTGATTAGCAAAGTCTGGAGAGGATTTGTGGAACACTTGATCAACTCACCTTCCTCGCTGTTGTCCGTGCTCAGCCAGTGGGCACCAATAATGTCCCTGAGATTCTCACCATCCAGTTTGACTCGCACAATGTCATTGGACATGTCCAGTGTGACGTTTAGGCCAGGTCCCACTTGGTAACGCTGCAAATCCTGCTGCTCCTCTTCAGCTGCCTCCAAAAGTTGCTCAGCTTCCACAAATTTATTGCTGTTGTTGCGATATTTACGCTTGCGTTTGCGTCGCTTTTTGCCGGATCCGGTTTCGTTGTCATCATAGATGGGCGTGTCGGTTTGTGCCTCCAGCAGCGCCTCCGCATTGGCCTCATTGCGCAACTCCAGCGCCAGTGCATCATCCATCAACTGTGGTTGTTGATGTTCCTGCTCCTGCTCATTCTGCAGCTCCAACTGCTGCTCCTGCTGCTGTTCCTGTTCCTGTTGTTGCTCCTGCTGGGCCACTGCCTCATTCACCCGGTTCCTCAGTCGCTTTCGGTACTCACTTGTCGTCTTATTGCCCAGATACGTGCTCTTGTAGTTCTTGTAGATGCCCATGAAGATGTGGGAGTTCTTTTGCAGTGCCTGCTTCTCTTCTGGATCATAGCTGCTGGCCAGACCACGAGCTGCCTCCGTGACACTCTCAGTGCTTGGCTCACTGGTGTCCTGGCACTGGGCCACTGACGCACACAGTGCTGTTAATAATAGGAATCTCACAAGTCCACTCATCTTTGGCGCATGTCACTTGATCACGCGGTGTGTTTGCTTTGCCTGCTTGCCACAAAATGTGGCACGTTCAGCGTTCGACGTGCGTTTTATCAACTCGCAGCAGCCAAGCTCCACTCAGCTCAGCTCAACTCCATTCAGAAGAAAGCCAACTTGCCACTGACAACATTCTGCTGCAGTTGGCATTGGCATTGACAGTGGCTATGGCAGTGGCAGTGGCAGTGGCAGTGGCATCGGAATTGAGCACAGCCAGATCCAGAGTGTGCCACAACTTCTCTTGGCTCTTAGCATTTTGTGGCTGCAACAAGTTACCGCAATTCGCGATCTAAAACACGATTCTTGCGTCTTTATTCTGAATCCTCCTCAATTAAGTTGCCAACGTTTGTTGTTTGTGCTTATGCTGCTGCCATTTGTTGGTCAAAACATTGTTAGCCAAATGCATGCACGATCTGGTTGAGTGGGCTGCAATCGATTCAACCGACTGTTAAAGACCCTGTACACATGTTATCTTGCAATCTGTTTGATATATGACAAGCAACGAAATACTTTTTCTTAAATTTTGTGTTTTTTCACGACTTGTTAATAAGTCTGCAGTTGATTTAACTGGCTGTTAAAGACCCTGTGCTTGATATACAGCAACCACTTTGAGTTAACCCAAGCAACCAAATATTTTTCCATAGAAATTTTTGATTTTGCTCAGCTTGTTTATATGACAGCTATATAATATTGTAACCCGATTCTTATAAAATTAAGTCAGTATTTTTCAAATCATTTTATGAACATATTGTGGGAGTTTAGTTGAGATATCTCAATGGAAAAGAAAGTTTTCCATATTAACTATTGATTTTTGAGCGTTTTCTTATATGGGTGCTATATGGAATACTTTTCCAATCGTAGCCAAATAAAGTCTACGTATAGCAAATCATTCTAGTCACATAATATATGAGTTTTGTGGATATATCTTAAAAAGTAATCAAGTTATGGATTACTTAAAACGTTGTTTCAGCGCTCAAGAGGGGGGCTAAATGAGCTGAATTGACAATAACACAGAGAAACTTACAAGAACAATTTGATAGCTCTAGCTCTTATAATCCCTCAAATCTAATGATCTAGAATATATATACTTTATGGGCTTTACTATGACCGCTTGGTACGCCCATTCGCTTAGCCAATAACATTATACACCTACCAGTTTCAATTACAGGCTCTAAAATTATCTGGAGCAGGCCTCCAATTTCTCATTGATCTTCTCAATGATTTCTTTTAGCTGTAATTGCCTCCTCACCGCACACACCACAGCTGATGCCCCAATAGGCCATAAATAATAATATATGGAATCATTAAGTAGTCTGAGATCTCTCAGATCTGGTGCAGTCTGGAGGCGAGCTTGTTCGATTTGTTTTCGATTTGATTCTTCAGACGACGATCACATGAGAAAGTTGTTGACAATTGCTCTTCACATGATCGCGTTTTTATCGTGGACACCGTGGACACCACATTACCTCTAACTGCGAAAAGCGGGAATTTTACACAGACTCTAACTGTATGCGAAATCCAGGCTAGAAAGTAAATTCTGTTTACCAAATGACAGTGTGAAATGTCCGCTTAACATATTTGGATTTTTATTCAACGACTTTCACATAACTGCAATAGACTCGAACCCGTTTTAATTAGATTCCTGGTAAATTCAAGATTGCCAACAAAATGTCATTCTTGACGGAAATGCTCTGGAAAACAGGCATAGACAGGCTAAGATCTGAGTTTAAGATCGGAGTTAAACAAATGGTTAGTTTTAGTAGGTTATTAAGTTGTTTTATAGGTTGAAAGCAAAAGCTTCGACTTTAAAGATATCAAATCAATTCTAAGTAATGTCAAAAATAGGTCTATTCTTATGCACTGTAATCTATTTTGTTAAACTTATACATAAATCAAGTTCGTAAAATCGGAAAATAGAAGCAAAAAATTTAAAATTAAAAATTATTTCTTTTGAGCTTTTGTTCTAATAACAATAGTTAGAGTCGGCTTACTAAAATTAAATTTTTATTTAAAATGAAATAAAATTTAACTACTAATTAGACCTTATACATATTCTTGTGTTGAAGTCTAATACACATTACTTTAATACAAAACTCAAATGCCCAATGACCCATGACGTAGACACCCTAAATTTAAAGCCAAGCTTCGATATCTTTCTAACGAACATTTTCTTTACTTTCTTTTTCAAAGTTACTTAAATTTTCATAAACATTTTTTTAGCTTTTTATTACCAAAGGTCTTAGAACTCCTCACACTTTCAAAGGCCTAAAATCAATGCAATGAAAGTGAATTGCAGACTTGGGCTAGGCCTAAGCTTACCAGTATCTACTTATACTATAAATTTTTAATAGTTTTCATATTTATCAATGGATAACCGTTACATAGTTGTCTCTAAAATTTTACTGCACAGCTGAGCAAATTAAAATGCATTATACCACTGTCAATTACCCATAGTTTTCAGCCGATAAATCATCATTATTGGTAAGCAACAAAAATGAAAGCGAAACGGGCTACGAAGGCATATCGATATCTGCCCTCAATATATAGGCACGCGTCGTGAAAGAATGCCCATGTCCAAGACCAAAACCAAGACCAAGTCCAAGACCAAGTCTGTGGCCATGTCCAAGTCCAGAAAAGCTGGAAGAAGACAAACCAAATGTATTGGAGTGCGTGCCCCTCAGAAAAGGGCAGGGAAAATGTAATGACAAATTCAAACTTTATGCATATTCAAAAATTCAAAAAAAGAAGAAAGAAGAGAAGCTTGATCATCAACTGCTGGCGGCAGAAGTGCTGTGAAGCATACCACATGGCTGTGGCACGATTTGCTTGTTTTGGCGCACGTTCGTGATGTGTCCGATCGTCGAATTTCAAGTAGCCAAACAAATTTGAATCGGGCCCTAAGCACTGATAAAAGCCAATGACAATTTGGTCAGCACATTCAATTGTCAAACGCTGCTGGTGTTGTGCACAACCGAATCTACCCAACGGATTAAACCCAACGAAGGATTATAACGAACTATACAAAATGGCTGCCAATCAGAAATTATTTTTTGCTCTTCTTGGCCTTTGCCTGCTGTGTGATTTGGTCTTGTGCCAACAACAGGCCAACAATACGGACGCCGAAGCCGAGTTGGCGGGTTAGTAACAGAGTGTAGTGACCATAACTAACAGCTTTTGATTGCTAACTGTATTGTTTTTGCAGAGAGCCGTACTTTTGGTCATCATTTGATGCGTCGCATGAGCGTAGCTATGATACCAGTTGCCTTTGTAGTGGGCGTGATTACCACACTCTTGGCCGCCCTAACTGTGGTGTCCATGAAGGGTCTGGGCGTGGGTGTTATACTGTTGGTGATCGCTGTTGGCCAAATGCTGTCCCGTGCTCTGCCCGTGCATGCCGCTGCTACTTATGCTGCTCCAGCTCCAGCTCCCTTGCCCGTTGTCTACTCCCATTCGCACACACAGCAGCCCGTGTGGCTGGAGAAGGAGTGGTAAGAGTCTGAGGAATGAGATCCAACTAAAACGAGCTGGTAGCAGGCCTAAAAATTACCTCAGCAAGAGCATGCAACCAAATAATAATTTAAGTTTAGTTTAAATTATTTATTTATTTATACAATTTCTATTAAATTATTTAATGCATCAAGAGAAGAAACAAAAATATTTCTAAATTTTATTTTTTTAACACATTGAAAAGTGAAATTCATTTGATTTGATCAACTCATTTCGTATGCACCTCAGAGAGCCTTACACGATTTACGGTTCTTTTGACTGCTCTTCCGTCACAATTCCCGCTTTGGATACGTGCAACGTGATATCTCAGAGACTATGGAAAGAAAGTCGAGTCTACTCCAAAAATGTGTCACATTTAGTTAGATACAGAAAAATGACTAGTCAATGTATGAGTTTCTCTACTTAGTTCTCATTATGGTTTCGCTAACTAATTAAAATGAACTCTCACTTGATTAACTGTTAACTGTTAACTGTTGGTTAATTGTAGTGACTGATTGTTGGCCAGTTTAAATCCGGCTTCAATTGTACCACTTTGTGACAATGTACGATTTCTGCACTTGAAGAGTTTCTAATCTGTTGCTGTCTCGCAAATCGATTGATATACTTTATACTAAGTATATATTCCCAACGAGTGCTGGGAATTTCACAGCGATAAGGCCAAGTTAATAGCTTGTCATAAATCGAAATTCGCTTATCGCTTTGTTATGGCCAAATTATGTGATAATCCCCATGTTTTGAATGGTGTCATTGAATAACTTATTGAATTTCACGGCCAAATGGAACAAATGATACCAAACACATCGAGATCACCGGCTATTTGACCCGCTAAACCAAATCTAAGTGCCTACAAGCAGTTGGCTAGTTGGATAGTTGGCCAATGGAAAACCAGTTGAACCGAAAGCGGCTAAGAAAAGTGTTCGCTTGAAAAACTGTTGGCCAGGATGAATGTTGATTTGATCTCGATGCTGCATTCAGTTTGGCGCTGTTGCTGCTCTCGTGCAGTCGTGCAGAAATCGAGACCAAAAGTTGGTCACAAAAGAAAAATAATAAATAAATAAATAAATACTATAAGATATAGTTATATCTATATAGAATGCGCATCATAAACATTGCTGTGTATGTCCTGCTGGGACTTTGCCTCACAAATGCTCAAGATTCGGTAACAATAAAAAAATATTAATTAAAAATTTAAATGTAAATTTAACAAAGTTAATATTTTGTAATAAAAGTGTGGCAAAAATATATTTACTGGCAACATAAAAAACAAAATAGGGATATACTACAGAAAATCAAATAATAAACTAGTTGGGAATATGGGAGACTTGTGTTCCCTTTAGACCTAATACAAGTCAACTTTGAATTGGAATTCATTAGGACTCGGTCATCCGATTTTCGATTGGTATACCTTTTTTAGCTCGTGAGGACCAAAGCTTTCGATTGACATCATTCAAAATCAAAATATTGAAAAAAAATTTTTGATCGATTTTTGACAAAAATGTAAAGGGGTAACATCATAAAATTTGGCAAAATATGGCAAATTTTGAAAGTTTCCAAATCAATCCAATTTTGATTAGTAACTAATCTACTAGTTCTCCAGAGCCTAAAAAGGTATTTTATTTTCAGATATGACTTCATTTGGCTGAGATTTCAGCTTTCAAAGTTAACAAAAACACTAAATTCGAATTCAATTCCTTAGAACAAATAACCAAGTACAAAGACGTATACAATAATAGCTCCAATACAATCCAATTTTATTTCTAACCATTATCTTAGTTGTCCTAACCCTAAAAAAGTTATGGTTTTATAAGATATCACAGCATTTGGCTGATATATGATCATTAACAGTAAGAGTTGAACGTTGGACAATCAGGAAAGAATAACAGAGATAGAGATCTGCATAGAAAATTGTACGTTGAGACCCATTTTATTGATTAGATTCTATATATTTAATATTCTGAAAACTCTTTTTGTGTTTTCTTAGCAGAATTTGTATATAAGACAACACTTTTTTTCAGTCATGCTGTAAATAAATTTAGCAGACTTCATAGCTATTTCTAGCTAACTTTTTATTGGCTGGTAAGCGGTCCAAAAAAACACCTTCTTTTGACTAAAACGCTTAAATAATTTAAAAGTTTAAATTTAAATTCAAATCAAACGTTCTCAAACGAGAATTAAATATTTTCCGTTGCATACTTTGCAGCGGGCATTTAAATACTGTGATGACACAAGCAAAAGCTGCTTGATACGAAAGTTCGGCTCGTCGATTCCCATGCGAATCTATGAATGCCTGCGTGAGTTTAGCATGTTGCGTTGCACAAAACTGTTCGTGCTGCAGAAACTGGAGGAACGCAAACAGTTGCCACAGACCGGGAACCTGACCAAGGACTTCATGGAACAATTTTTTGGCGACGAAACGCAGCTGGGCAGTCTGATTGGCGAGAAGTACGGAGAAATGCCGGAGAAGGAATTAAATCAGAGATTGGTGCAGAATTTTCAGCGCTTTTTCAAACATCGCGATATTAAGCTGCACTTTCTACCCGGCATGCTGGTCAAGATTGTGCCCAGTAAGGAGAACAAGCTCAAGTTTACGCTTAAGAAGGGTGAGTACAACACGAGAAGTCCACGGAGAAGCAACTCTTTTTGTGGGTTTACTTTTAGCTACCAAAACGCGCATGGGACGCGCTCGACGACGCGACACTGAAGAAATGCAATTGAATCTGATAAATCTGCCGTCCATGACGGGGGCAGTTGGGGGCACCAGCGCCAGCGTGGAGGCATACGAACCAGAGGCAGAGGGTGACTCCAAGCAGCAGGGCTTGGCTTCAGCCGTACATGGCGGTGACAGCGGCGGTGGCGGTGGGCTGATGAACAAACGCAAGAAGAAGCAATCGTATAAGACAACAATGCTGCAGGTGGCAGTGCCCATTCTGATACTACCCATCATTTTGCTAGGCAGTCTTTTACCCTTCATACTGCCCACACTGAAAATGGCCACCATTTTGTCACTGTTCATGAACAATGGCGCCTTTCTGGCCGCCATGCTGTACGCCTATGCCTCTGCTTCCGCCTCCAGTGCGGCTAATCAACCGCAGCACATTAACTACGGCTACACCGATGGCTTTCATTGACCCTAAAAACATTGAACTACACAAATTGTATGACTCAATTGAATTAGCTAATAAAGACTGTCGCTTGTTCTATATACTCTGTAAAAATTGTACTACAAACTAAGGGGTATTTAAAAAAAAAGAGACGTCTAGAATTTGGAATTCTTAACACAGACTCATAAATCACTAAATTTATGTTAACTTATTTACAATTAAACCTTGAAATCTATTTTAGAAATAAGAATCTAATACGAAATTCGTGTGGCATCTAGATAATTCTGCGTCAAAGCTAAAAATAAAACTAGAAAAATTCAAAAAAAAAAAAAAAAAAACATTTAGTAGACTTTTCTTAAGCTATACTTATTAAATTAATTCAGTTTTTTTGTCTCGTTCTTTTCGATCAACTCATTAAAAATGTATGAGCGCGTGCGAGACTTGAAATCATTTGAAGACAAGATAACGAGTTTCTGTCGGCACACGTCGAGTACTTCCCAGACGGGAGATTAGGCAACCAAGGATAGCGAATCTAGTACCAAGTTTAACCAGAAACTTTACTTAAAAATTAATTAAACAATTCAAAATGAGAAGATAAGACTCATTATAATTGCCAAATCAAATTAATTTCGCATTGTGTGTGTTTTTGCTTTATGTAGGAAAAGTTTTTATTTCATTTCCAGACCTGCCTAATTCCCGTATATGTGATAAACGAAAGACAGTACATATATTTTTTGGAATTTTAGCGATTTTTTTTTCTGATAGTTTTTTTACATTTTTTGTGGTTAAAGATACTTATAGTTTAATATCCTATACACCTAATTATTAACAAATACACAATTTACACAATTTTAAGCTTGTCGTCGTCACTTAAAACAAATCCTTAAAATATAGTTTCATTATCATTTCTTATTACATTTTTCATGTTTAATTTTTGTTGTTTTTTGAATTTTGTTGCATTTAATTCTAGAACCTCTTGCGTCGTTATAGCATATTTTACACATTTTATAGTGCCAAATGTCCAAATAACATTTAAAAATATTACATAATTTTGTTTTGATTCTGATTTCAAGAGTGTTTTTTGAATTTCTGGACAATTATGCACTTATCTCGAATAAATTTCTTTTTGGAATTGAAGCCATTCATCTCGTTGCCCTCGATGCGCCCTCAACAAACGAATTAACATATCAGTTTCTTTTTTGTTTAGTCGCAGACTCTCTTTCGATATAGTTTAGTTTTTTTGATTAAATTCGCCATATACCAGACATAACCATTAGTTTCTTTTTGGATTGTATGCGATTAACGATTAATAATGTATTAAATTAAATACTGCAGTCCCAATTATATAACCAGAATAACCCGAAAGAGGTTCAGTTTAGTTAGTTTGTTGTCTGTCTGTTTGTCTGTCTGTTTTGGTTGACTGTCTGTTTCTGCACTCGAGACGCAATCTTCCATAGTCTAATCCTGTTTACACTCTGATTCACTATTGACAATTGTGGCATATTTGCGATCCTCTTCGGTAATATCCTTATCATCCCAACCCCAGATAACATTATCCTCCTTTTCATGATCCAAATGCATGACCAACTCATTGGTGGGTGCATTATTATTGGCATCCAACTTGGCAGCAATATGAGATCCATCTCCAGTACGCAACACACGCTTGTAGACCATTTCCTGTGACACGCACTTCAGATCATAGGCTTGTCCTACAATAAACCAAGAAAGTATTAACAAAACTCTTTTAAACTGGGCTTAAAGCTGGGCTTACCAATCTTGGCCATCAGATCAATGAAAGCAGTGGTCCAGTTGCGGCTGTATGTGCCCAGCTCAGCTGCTTTGTAATCCCAGGGGAAGACATGATGATAGTTATGCCATCCCTCGCCGAAGGTGATGCTGGCCACCAGTTTGGAGTTAACCGAACTGATTGTGGTATCATAGGGCTTCATGCCGTAGAAGTGAGCTGCGCTGTTCACCAACCAGGTGCCGTGCAATGAGATGGCATAACGCATCATCGAGCACGTGAAGAAGCACACCTTCAGGGAGGTGCCCATGAAATAATATGGCAACATCATTGGCACAACAAAGCAGCAAATGGGCATCACAATGAAGTAGTATCTAAAAAGCAAATAAATTTAATTTTAATATAAGTTTAATTTTAATTTAATCACACTTAAAACTTACTTCTTTTGGAACATAACAACGGGATCCTGTTCAATGTCTGTCATGTCAATCTGTTTGCCCTTGGAGCCCACATCGGGATGCTTCTTGCACATCAACCAGCCCATATGGGCGAAGAAGAAGCCACGACGAGAATTGTGTGGATCGGCGTGTGTATCAGTGAACTTGTGATGCACACGATGATCACGTGTCCACTCCCAAATGCTGTTCTGGAAGGCCAGCGACTGGCACAGCATGAGGAAGATGCGCAGTGGCAGCTTTGCCTTGTAGGCCTTGTGCGACCACAAGCGATGCACGCCAGCAGTGATGCCAAGTCCGCCCAGGAATGAGAAGAAATAAGCTGAAAGTGAGAAATAGAATTAATCAGGGAATGTAGGAAACGAGGGGGGAAAAGGGTCGAAAAGATTTTAAAGAATGGACAGAAACTAAAGGTAGGAAGTTCGGACTTGCTAAGCTCTGTTATTCCCATGGAATACTTGAAACCAGTTCATAAATATCAGAAGAACTAAGAACATGCTTCAGCCGAGTATGGAAGAAATACTTGATTTTGGTACAGTATTTATAAGTATATAGTTTGCATTTTCTAGATTGAAGTCAAAGCTGCTTTTTAAGCCAAAAGTCACTTAAAAAGTCCCAAATTGAAGTTCAAATTGTCTCTTTCTACTAAGACTAACCCACTTCGACATAAACCACTTACAAGGTATGATCTCCAGGTAGGCACTCTCTGCGTAGACCAACCACGCGCCATAGAAAGCCATCGAATGCAAGATGATGAACAGAACAACATTATGCCAGACAATCTCAGCTTGATAGGGCTCAGTTCCCGTTGGTTTCTTGGCGACCGTCGAGGGAGCAGCAGCTGCCACTGGTGTTGTCTTCTTGGCTGGCGATGCTGGTGTTTGCTTCACCTGTACAGGTGCGGCCGTGGGTGTCATCTTATTGTTGTTGGCATCTGAGATGGCTGTCTCGGCCAATATAAAGGTGCTGCCTATTATATTCGGTGCCATCTGCAAAACAAAGCAACATTGTAACAAATGAGTTGTGTTTACGGAATTAAAATTAACCATAAATATATATATTTAAACATATATATATATATAGTTAACTATATATGTACATGGTTTGCTTCCTTATTAATTGCCTGTCAGTGCTCGTTTAGAGCACTTGACTGCTCAATTATGTGTTAGCTTGTTGACTTTTTTTTTCGTTTCAGATGCAAATCGAGCTCATTTCATATGCTTATCATGTAGTTTGGCTTTCTTCATACATGGCATCTCCCGCACAGCTGCAGAGCTAATTATGGACCAGCTTTAAACTGTTTTGCTCTGTGGTTTAGAGACGGCTCATTACCTCATGACCTTCAGTCAATGGTTGTGCTACTTCAGCTACTCAAATCCGCTACACAAAAAACTAAAGACAACAAACCGGAAGTTATAGGCAAAGCGAAGCGTACACAAAGAGTAACAAAAGAAAAAACAAAGAAACAATAAAAAACTGAATTTCAAATACCAATTCCAAGAAGCCAAAAATCGGTAGAAATCAATAATTTTTTGAGCTCTAAAAAGTTGCAGCTTCAATTGTTGCATTTGCATATCACGTATACGCGCTGTGTGTTGAGGTAGGTACCAAAAACCAATTGAATTCTATTTATGTACATATTTTTAGCTACTCCAATTAATATACACAAACTCAATTCGCAATTGCATAAATTTCAACTTTCGCTTTCATTGTCTTCGCTGTTGCATTCAAATTTCTTTGCTGCGCATTAAGCATACGCCACGTGGTACAGTCATACAAAGGTAAGACGATTCGAAACAATGCATTACACCGTGTCTTGGTTCGTTGCACATCAACTGACGTCGAGAGATGATACCAGAAGATACCTTAATCTGTGTCTAAACAAAACTTATACAAACACTTGTCCACAAAATGCGTCACTTGAAATTCTATGACTTGCACTTGCAGTTGGCATTGGCCATGTGTGAATTTCGTGTGTGTTTATCTCATTGATAATTGCAGTTGCAATTTAAGTTTAGACACAACATAAAATAGCATCAAACAACAAAATTAATAACAACAACAACAACAACAACTAGCATAACTAGTTCTCTCTAGCGCGTGTTCTTGAGAAGTTTAATTTTATTTTATTTGACTGACTGCCTCGTTGTCTGCCTGTCTCTCAGTCTGTCTAACCGCTTGGGGTGGTTTTGGAACTGGCTTCTTTAGAATCAACAACCGGTTGACCTCATAACATATGCATGTTGTTTATTGATATAAACAAAAGTATTCTTATTGGTTGTTGAGAATATTTTACTATTTTTTGTATATTCGTAGATCGTGTTTTCTGCTCAGCTTCAAGTCAATAACTTTGGCATGGCTCAATGCCAAGTTGAAGCCGCAACTTTGAAGCCACCTAATTGAAAGTTAATAAGAATTACAGGTGTGCATACAGCAACAAACAGAGCCAACAATTAAATTCAATTTAAGCATTGGCCAAACCCTTGACATTGAATACCCAAATTGATTCCGTTTTGCAAAAATTAACCAAAAGCGTAATTCTCATAAGGTTTTCAGACCCAAGTAAAAACAAAAAAGATTAAAATTGCTGCGAAAGATATATATATATATATATATATATATATATATATAAATATATATGTAGAAAGGTGCAAGACATCGAACCATTTCATGTCACCTCCAACTTTAGCCCTGCTGCGTTAATGCCTTGTTAATTAGATTACCAAATCTGATTGCAAAGTGCAGCAAAATGGAAATTCAATTCCGTACCAAAGTCGATCGTTTACAGTATAGCTATATATATATATATATATATATATATATATATATATATACTAGATATATATAGTACGAAGTGATACGAGTGTAGATCGAGTTGAATTCAAACAGCCACGCGCTTCTTTGCATACATCAAACATGTTTCTTATTGGGCGAAATCAAGTTGGATGAGGCATAGTTAGTGGTGACGATCCTTACCGGAATTATTAGCATAGTGAAATAAGCAACAAAAAAAAAAAGAATTAACAAATTATTCAAAGAACTGCTTTTGTTAGAATCGAAAGAAGAAGAAAAAAGATACTTGTCTTTATGTATGCTGTGGGATCAAGGTTCTTTTGAATAGCAACAAGTTTCGAAGGTTTTTCAACTGTCTTCTTCTGCTTTGGGCCTTTGGCTGTGTGTGACTGGACACGACTTTGGGGTTTTTTGGCCAGATTAGATTGGCTAAGATTCAACAACACGAGCGCTGCCCGGCAACCAAGCACGTCACAAAGACGGACGGACAGTAGGTATAGCAATAATAATAATAATAATAATAAATCTAATACGAACGCAATCTGATGAAAACGCGTCGTTCTAACTGATGTCTGATCAGTATATGTATATCTATATAACTGACTGGATATATACAGAGTCACATTCGCATCCATTGATCAATTCGCAAAACGCACGCAACAAACGACGCATGCGGCATAATAAAATGCGATTGAAACTGGGAACTGGGAGTGGAACGTGACTTTGCTTGGACACTGTAAGCGTATGAGTATTGACTATGAGTATGAGTACTCAGTACTCAATACTCAATTTGAAATTATGCGTGGCATCAATATTCATTATATTCGCATTGACTAAACTATACGACTCATCGCAATTCATAACTACGGCGTAAGCAAAAGAAATTCAATTTCAAATCGCCTAGAACAATCGCCACTACATATATATAAAGTATATATCTACTATATAGCTATATATATCTATATAGGTATAGGGACTTCTATCCCCTTTTTGATGTGCTTTTCTGCATATTTTAGTCGCTTCTGCTGCTTTTTAAGGCTAGCATAATTTTTTGTTTATTTTATTTATTATTTATTATTATCGGTACGTGATCGGGCAATGTCTTGATCAGCTATATCTATATATATTATAGTAGTAGCTATTCTGCGTTCTGTCTAATCACCGCTCCATAGATGATTCACAAACTATTTCGAATTCGAATTTATTTAAATTTTTTTTTTTTTTTTTTTTTTTTATTGCGAACAATGGTTCAAGTTTTCTTGACTTCCGCTAATAAAAATTTATGATTTCCAATCAAAGATTAAGTTTTATTTAAAGCTAAGCTTTAGTTAGTATATGAATAGCTTCCTTGCTTTTATTTTAGCTTAGAAAAAAAATAGTTTTTGTTTCATTTTGGAAACAATTCTCACCTTAATTCCTTGCTCGGCTAGAGTTTAGAATTTTAGAAGTAGCACTGTCTGATTTTTCTCTTCAATAGAGTTCTTTCGTTAATCAGTTTTTTTTTACTTTATTTTTTTCAAATTTCACTTGACACCACACGCAAAAGTTCGTATCGCATCCCTTTTGAGGATGTTCGACTATCCTTTGATGGCGTTTGTATTTTTTTTCCCTCTGCTCCACGCAGAACCACGGAACACAACCACGAGTCGCGAAGAGTGTACGGCGTATGGAATTACGGATCGAGTCGCAGAGCTTTTTAAGCAACTACTTTGTTATAACAATATTCGCACAGACCCACCCGAACACAGACCAAAACGAACCAAAACGAACCAAACGAACGAACGAACTCGGTGCAGAGAGCTCGGCTTTTCTGCCTTTGAATTGGTGCTGTACAGTGCCTCAAATAGTTAACGACGCCGAAATTTAAAGACGATTTTGCAGTCACACATTCGGCACTGTGTTTTTTTTTCTGCCTAACGGGGTTCGGCTCAGTTCGGCTGCGCTGACGATTCTTAAGCTACGACAAGCGCAGCTTTTGGGGTCGTTTTTGCTAGAAGCGGAGGCTGCGACGCAGGCGGCAACGCTGACTGCGACTGCGACTGCGTTTGTGACTGTGTGAATGTTTATGTTTTTTTTTTGTATTTTTTTCATATGGCGCGTGTCTGCTCTGCTCTGATTAAAGGTATTGGCCAAGAAATAAATGCTTCGTGAAAATTTTGAGGGCGGGGAAAAACCGCCTGAATCTGCTTTTTTCAGCCCAGTTAGTAGATGTCAACGCTCACGTAGGCCTGCTGCAAACTGGTACAACCACATTTGAATGCGTTTCTTATGGCTTACATACTAAGCAGGGCCGCAGGTCATGCAACTCAGTTCAGCAATCGGTCAAGTTGAGCACCTTGTCTGGCGGATATTAACCAAAAAAACAAGTTATGAACTGTTTTTAGATTTTGAAGCTATTTGGCCCAAATGTATGGCTTACCCCCATGAGGTTGTGTCAGTTCTAAAAGAGTCACTTTCATGACCAAACTTAATTGCTGTTTAATCAGCATCAATATTTGCCAAAAGACAACAAAGTGACAGAAGAGGCCTCAGTTGGCTTTTTAGCCGTATTTTTTTGGCCATTATCTAGTGTATCGGTTAAGACCTGTACCTTTGAACAATAATTATTAGTTTGTACATAAAGTATTTATGCCAAAAGTATTTTTCTTCATGTGTTTTGGTATTTTTTTTTTATTTTTGGCTGTTTACAGTTTTTTCGGTCAAATGTTTATGGCTTTTCGCACAAAGTTGAAATGAGTTGTGTCTAATTTGGTTTAGTGACGGCCACTAAAATTGTTTACTATCCAGACACACCTGCCCCTTTTGAAGGGAAGTCTAAAGCTTGACAAAGTTTGGTATTTTTCTGTGTTTGTTTGCTGTGAACATCACTTGAAGGTCAAAATGTGGCAGACAACGTTGCATCGCACCGTGGTGCAAGTACTCACTAAACAAATATACCGTTAAATATTCAAAAGTTAACTATAACCGGTTTCAATTGTTACTGAACAGCGATTATAGTGTACAATAAACATTTATGGAACATTTACAAGTTCACGCATGTGCGATTTTAATAGTGTAATCAACATTATAATGGCAACATTATTGTAGCACGTGCTCACGTGAATACAGGTAATACAAGTGGCTAATAAACGAACATAATAATCAACCTGTTCCTTCTGCATTTACTGAATGAAATATATATAAAAATACTCGACAGTTAAACAAAACTAATTGAGCAGTTTTGGAATTTTAATCAGCTTTGCCCCACTGTAAGAGAGGCGTTCGTTGATTGTTCTTAGATTTTAAGTGTTCCTGTTGAAAAGACATAGAAAATATTTAGTTTACGACCACGATTGCAAGACCGAAAGTAATCACCTTTAATGATTTATAATGTACCGACATAAAAAAGTATCAAATTGTGCATTATAATCTGCAACTGATTTAAAGAACAAACATAAATTTTATGTTGTTGATTTTGCTTCACTGTCTGAGTGTCTAATGAAATAATAATTAAGATATAAATGTTTTAGAAACATTTATAGACTTATCACAATTAACATGTATTTAATGATTAGCAGTCAACTTTTAACCACTGTGCAAAGTCATTCTTAGATGTTTTAGTCTTTCTGAACTATTTATTTTATCAAATTGTTTAGATATATCCTTAAGTTAAGATATGTAGAAGTGGAGGTAAATTATTTGCTGGCATGTCAAATTTAGCCCACTGTGCGGTAGTCTAATATGAACATGTTGAAACACTTCCTTAACGATTTATTCATAGTAAATCTTTTGTTAGCATATTTAACAGAAGATAGTGTACCCAGAAGAACAGAGTTTTGCTAATTTTACCCACTGTGCGATGCTATTTTTGTGCTATATTTTTAAATTGTTGTACAGTATTTATTTAATACTATAGTATTTTTAGTCTTAGAAGAGTATTTTTACTAAAAGGCATTTTTTGGTACAAAATAATTCGTTATTTTGTTAGCTCATGCCCACTGTGCCATGCTTGTATTGGTTCCCATTTCAACAATTTTTTAATTTAAAAAATATTGAGAGTACTAAACCACTATAAATTTAATGGTCAACTATATAGCTATATTTATAACTACAACGCCCACTTTGGCCCACTGTGCGACGTCTTTATTACACTTTCAAGACTTCCTCGAGCGTTTCATACAATTAAATGGCATCGCAAGTAATTTAATATCTAATTGACAATTTGTACGTCAAAATAAACAACTAAAATATTTATGGCCAAGATGACATTTGTGAAGTCAACTTTAGCCCACTGTGCGGAGTCAAGTATGTAACCCCTCACATAAGTACTTTGTAGTATTTTTTTTAGCCTTTTCGGAGCAATTGAAAGGCAGTAGCAGCTGGTAACTGGCAGTTAGCAGCTAATGGCAATGCTGCTGCCAAAACTCATAATGACTTGCAACAAATTAAAAAAAAAAAAAAAAAAAAAAAAAAGTCAAGAATTATTAGCAAAAGTCGTGAAGATGCACAAAGCATTGTGTTCAGCCCTGGAAATTTCAAGAACATTGCAAGTTCTTGAACAAAGTCAATTACCCGTAGAATTATCCAAAATTATTCGGTACAGTCACAATGGGTTATTAGCTAGTATTACATACTAAATATAAGTTTATTATTTAATTAGTGAAAGGGCAACCTTTTGACTCAAAGATCACACACATTTACTACAGTTTAGGTACGTTAGGCCCGAGTACTAAGGTTATGTGATGCTTGAACTATTTTCGAGTTAAGTTAATTGAAATGCGACTCGCAAAAAAGCATGACGAAAACATGATGATCAATGGCAAAACTGAACTGAACTAAACTGAACTAAACTGACTGCGTGTTTTTTTCAAGTCTAAAGTGCGTGTAACCCAAATTAAGGCCGACTCCAGCCGTGAAAACAACTGCAACGATTCCTAAACGATCCGATTTGAGATCGCTATAGCCAAAGCATTATGTAAATGTGTACTGTGAAATGTGAGACGCTGCCACAGGAAGAACACAATGCCACACGTCTGTCAACACACGGCTCAAAAGTGTCATGAAAATGCCAAAGTGGAAAACAAACAGAAAACAAAAACAACAAAAAACAACAAAAACGCTTGCAACATGTGTTTCACTGTAGGACTGAAGTGCGCAAACTCTTAATGAACTCAATGATTGAACTCGAAAAAAAAAATAAACTCTAAAAAAAAAACCTCTAAACCTCTAAAAAGAGTGTAGCAACATCATGTGCCATTTATCAGGCATTGCAATCATTGTAAACCTTAAAACTTTAACGATCCCAAATTTGAATGACAGATAAATTCCATTAGATTTCCATGTAGAAGTTGGCCAACAGACAATAGGCCAATAATACTGCTTAATGTTGTGCAAACAGCCAAGAAGTACTTTGCGCGGGGAATACCCCTAACGCTCGTTTTAAGCCAAAGTTGAACAGGTTCTTAAGCAAAATATGATTGTACAAGTTTTTCACAAATCATTTTTTAGATATTATTCGAGAGGCTTATTTATGCTCATGTATGACGACAATTCATTGAGCTCTTTTATTATGTCTTCCATTAAAAAAAAGCTGGCAAAAACGGCAACAGTAGAGCAAGTCGACTGCAAAAGACCCTGCACTGATTTCAAACCAAAAGGCTTGTCCATACTAAAATCAGATTTTCAGCCGATATGGCCGAGCGTTGCTAACCAAATTTGATTAGCATATATAGAATTATACTATATACATACTGTGTGAGTTTTTTTCAGCTACTTAAAGTACTTCCCAAGTTATGCTACTTTGAATTCGACAGCAGCTGCTATTTTCAAGTGTATATAACTTTTAGGGCTGCCACGCCCCTTACTGTCTGTTACACTTTTCTGCTACTTTGACAACTTTCGCAGTCTACCCTGTACTTTTAAGCAACACAGGGTCTTCAAAGCGCGCAAAATCTTGAATGCAAAACAATTTATATGCGATGGGCAAAAAATGGAGTAGCTACCTGGCCAAATTAACAAATTGATCACGTGCCAATAAACTCGACACATTAAAAAAAAAAAAAACTCGAAGACCGATTTTGTTGCTTTCCATTTTGGGTTTTTATTTTTTATTCTTATTCTTAAGTTATTTATTTGTGATTTTTTGTTGTATTTTTTTTTTTTTTTGTTGCTTGGTTTCCGCGTTCTTTGCGCCTGCACTCCGTCTTTGGTTTGGCTTGGATTACTGGGTACTGGGTACTGGGGTGCCTGTCCCAGAACTTGTTGCCAACTACTTGAAAAATTTTCATTAACAACTTGATCATGATCGGCATCGATAAGCCCAAAAGACGAAATGCTATTTGGAATTCTACATAAGATCGAAGTGGAATCAAACCGCAAACCTGATTCGTGTTTTAAATCAATTTTTCTAAAGTCCGAACCTTTTGGTTTTTATTTCGGGGTTTCTATTATTAAATTCTTTTATAGCTTGTTAGCTAAAATATGCATGAAACACACTCGTATATTGAGAGTTTATAGAATCAGAATGATTAATATACGATAGTCCGGTTAGTCGTTGGGAATTAGCATCTGCATTTTAGCCGATCAGCTGTCGTACCAAACGGGATAAAGTTGAGAAAAAAAATTAAGTGTGGCATAATAATAACTTTGATATATAATACACGTTTTTAGAGTAAATAGGAAGATCCTTAGACAGACGATCACCAAACTAAGTGATTAATAACACAGCAAATCTTTTGATCAGAACAAGTTTTTCAAAACTTGATTTAAATCTTTGAACTCTTGGCACTTGTTTGACCTCCTCAGGCCTTTAAATTATGATTAAGAATTTTACACAGAACCTATAAAAAATTTATAAATATATATAAGGTTTATTTGCCATTGATAAAAGCATTTACATGTGGGGAACAAGAAAAGGCATGTAATTAAAAATGTGAAGAAGAAGAAGATGGAGAAGACATTACTTCCGGTCAAAAGTCTTCCGCATAGTATGAGCCACAAATGTAACTGTTTAGTTATTGATTAAGCGATACATAAGGACAAAGTTGAAACGGCATTAGACAATAATTAAAATATGTAAATCGATACAAAGTTATCAATAGGGGCCAAAGTCGCGCGAAAACGCAGCTCACCTCGATGCGATGAGCCGTCATAGCGGTAGGTTGATAGGTAGGTAGGGGGGTAGGCAGGAGAGGGGAACTCGAAGAGCCGAAAGATTTTAAGAGACGAATTCAAAATCGATATCATCAATTCGTTGTCTATATGCCGACTGATTAAACATCAGGAAATATAAAATGCAAAACAGCAAAAACAAATTGTAACAGGGCACAACAACAACAACAACAGCAACAACAACAACAAGAAATACAATAAATAAAATGAAAACAAGAAATTAAAAGAAGAAAAAATAAAACTAGTTCCCAGGGCAGCGTTGATAAGCGAGCAAAATTTGACCGTTGCACGAAAAAACGAGTTAACAAATACACTCAAAAAAAAATGTGTGTATATACATATGTGAGACAAAGACATAGATATAGAAAAAGCAAAAGCAAACGACAAAGAAAAAGAAAAATGAAAAACTATATTGGTTGGATAAGAGGCGATAATTAATGCGTATTTATTGGCAGCGTCTTTGCCATTCGCGTTCGCATTCCGATTTGCATTGACATTGACTTTGACCGAGAAATCGAAATTGAAATCGGAGCCAATGTGGCGTATACTTGTCACACAGTCACAGCCACGTGTGTGTTAGTGTGTGTAAGCGTATGCTTGTTAGCCTCTGTGTGTGTGTGTGTGTGTGAACTGAACTGCATTGACCATTTAAAATGCCACTCGCACTCACACACATACATATGCACGACTGCATTCATTCACATTGATTGATTCACGCTCGGTCTGATAAATCAGCTACAATATTTAAATGCTAATTGACTGCAAAATTGTCTTGCATTTCATGGGCCAATGGACTCGTAATATCATGGACACTACCATATTTTGACCATCAAAAAATGTTTCCAAAGTTCATACGCACATTTTCCACGGGGACGCACCACTAAACAACAACAACAACAACAACCACCCACAAATTGTTGTTGTGTGTGTTGTAGCAGTCGAAGTCATTGGGTCAAGTTTAATCAATAGACGCAATGATCACGCTAGAAACATTGTCAGAGACTAGATCAAAAAACGGCATTGACCGTTTTGACTTTGCATTATACAAAATCCAAAGAAACAAGAGACCAACAACAAAATAGCAATGTTTTTAATGCCAGCAGACTAAAGTCAATGGGTTATTTGCAATTTTTAGCATAGGGTCGAACTTCTGCCGAAACTAATGCTTTATGCTAATGCTGAAACGCGTACCGTTGTGGCGCTGCGACATCGTTTAATGTTATTGTATTCTTCATTTCCTGGTTGCTGGTCAATAAGTTTTTTTTTTCTTTTGCTGCGCATCATTTGCTGAACTAGCATTGGCCTCCATTAAGATCTCAGTTTATTTATTATTATTTTGCGTCACGCATCAATAAGGTTTCTAGATCACAAAATTCTGTTTACTCAAACAAATTAATTGTTTTTAAATTATTCATAGTCAATAAAATGTAGTACAATTAAATTATATGTAGTAATAGTTTCTGTTTAATCCCATTGACCCCTTTAGTTTGCATATAAATTAGTAAAATTAAATAGCATTTTTGTATAATGTGTGTGAGAAACTTAGAATTAGTTGCGATTGTAAAATAGTAAAAAAATAGTTACAATTTTCGTTTTCAAATTTAACCGCCACAGCGACTGTCATGTTATATCGATATGGAACCTATCGAAATTGAACGAGTGAATGGTAGTGCTGCCACATCCTAGAAAACAACAGAATTTCTATACGCAGCGCGGTCACACTTTCATCTTATCGCAGAAATGTCAAATTTAATCAGCTTTGTTTTGTAAACCACCCATTTGTACATATTAATCATATTCTCGTTTGTTTCTTGTGCCTATAGAATTGCAAAATATGATTGTAATAGCATTTAGTGTACAAGCAGCGACAAAGCAATGACCGTGCGCGGCATAGAAGCCATTAATTTATACATGCCGACATCAAAGGCAGATGCAATAGCAGCCATAAAAACAGACGTCAAAGAGGAAACGGGACAAACGATTGAACCTGTTGTTCTTCAAGCGGCTGGCAACGGCGACGCAATGACATCTGTGGAACGTTACAGACAGGAATGGTCACAGCTGCTGGCCAATTTGGATGCAAATCCCGAATCATTGCGTTTGGCTGCCTTCAATGGCGAGCTCAAAATGTCCAAATTTCGCAGCATCCACTGGGCGCTGCTACTGCGTGTGCTAAATCTTGATCATCGCAGCTGGCATAAGCAGCGAGCACAGCAGCGTAGCAGGTAAGTCGACGCCCATAATTGGAGATAACATGGCTAATAAATTTTTATGACAGATATGATAAGTTTCGCTTGGATTATGTGCGCAATCCTCACGAGCTAGCAACCAACGATGACGACGATCCATTGTCGCAATCAACGAAAAGTGTTTGGAATCAATACTTTAGTGACCAGGAGCTATTCGCGGTCATACGTCAAGATGTGGTGCGCACTTTTCCTGGCGTCGAATTCTTTCGCAAATCCTTGATCCAGAACGCTATGACTAACATATTGTTCTACTATGCAAGGGAGCATCCATACATGTGCTATCGCCAGGGTATGCACGAAATACTGGCACCCATCATCTTTGTGCTCTACAGCGATCATCAGTCGTTCCTGCACTTCAATGAGCTGGCCAACACGGGCATAGATGAGACACTACTGAACGTAATGGATACGACATATCTGGAAGCGGACACATAGTGAGTGCTTGCCTCCAAATATTCCCCTTGATGTCTCTTATCCTTCTGCTTACCAAATTCCAGCTCTGTTTTCTCCCGCCTTATGGCATCTGTGGAGTCATACTATCGTGTATCCAATCTGGTGACCACAGCAGGCGGTTACACAGAAGCGCACACACCTAGTGAGGTAAATCTGCTGCCCTTCAAGTGATTCATATAACTTTACTTGTTATCTTTGCGTACTTATAGTCCTCAAGCGCTGACCATGAGCAGCAATCGGAGGTTGAGGTTATCAGTCAATTGAATTTCATACGTGATAGAATTCTCGCCAAGCAGGATCAGCACTTGCATCACTATCTACTCAAAATGGAGATTCCCTTGCATATATTTGGCATGTAAGTCAAGATCTTTAAAGATCAGTTATTCGATTATAATTCTCTATACGATCTTCTAGACGCTGGCTACGTCTGCTCTTTGGCCGTGAGTTTATGTTGCTGGATCTGCTGCTGCTCTGGGATGCAATCTTTGCGGACAGCGATCGCTTCGATCTGCCCAACTATATACTGGTGGCGATGCTGATTCACATAAGGGATAAACGTGCGTATATAGCCGAAATCTTTCCATTTGCTCCCCAACTAATTTTGTCTTCTTTGTAGTGCTTCTGAGTGATTACACCACATCGCTGACCTATCTTATGCGTTATCCCAGCCATGTGGATGTTAGTTTGGTGCTACGTCATGCTCTGCATATGTTGAATCCCAAACAATTCGAATATCCTGCAAATGCTTTTAATTGTGTGTCCTTCACAAAGCCAAATGATTCGAATCAGGCGATGGTCAGTCACCAGCCACAGCGTACCCGCACCACATCCGAGACCTCAGCGATGGGCAGCAGCAGCGGCAATCAGATCGATCGGCAGATCACCTATATGCAGGCACGGAATGCAGCTGATTCCTCGGCACTGGCAAAACTCTCTGAAGTACATCGCGTGGCTATGGATGGCTACTTGAAAGATGTAAGAGGAATCCAATTCCGTGTCTAGTTTAAACTACAGAAAACTTGTATTTGCAGAGTCCCGAACTATTACGTCTGGAGCTAAAGAACGTGCAGACTGTGATCAAGATCGCTCACAGCAAATTGGGTAACTATCTGAACATTGTTCGCCAACACATGGGCAAGCAGCCCAATGAGGAATTGACCCGTGCCTTGGATGGCATGGAGGAGTTGTGCAGCTTTCTGGACGTGAAGTTCGTATTCCCGCTGCACACTCATGCTGCACCCATCGATCAGGCCCACGAGGCCAACGAACGCAAGCAATTGAATCACAATAGTGGCAAAATCTCCACGCCAATTCCAACGGAATCAAGTCTTAGTTCGAATGCTTTGAATGCTTCTGGTTCCAGTGCCTATCAGGTGCCCGAGAATGCCTTTATGCATAGCTCAACGCGTCGTCTGCTTGGTGATCGACGGGAAATTGAATTGTCGACCATAACTAGTGACGAAAGGCCGGAAACAATGGTGCTTCTTAATGGTTTGCCAGCGGCTGAGCCGCAACAGCGACCGCACTGAAACGTTGGTGACTAAAACTTTCATGTATCGACTGAATAAGTTTAAATTAGAGCGTATTACAGCAGTTAAGCATACACTGTGAACAATTTTAAACATAATCCAAAACTCAATTGTTTATTTTTAAATAAACTGTGCTGAGTAATTACAGGAAATAAATTTATCCAATTCTCAAAGCGCTCAACTGATTAAATTATTCAAAAAATAGTTATTTATGAAACACTTTGTGGGAAACAATTGTACGTAGTGATATACTCTCCATTTCAGTGTATTTAGACCTCGTACTTGAAGAGTACAGGACAACTATATCCTGTCGCTCCTATAGCCCAAATCAGTCGAAATTAGGTAAATTGTATGAAGACATTTAGTGTTAGCAGAGCGATCGCAACCAGACTCACATATTATGGGTATATTATGATTACAACTATCCTCCCGAAGTTGGGCTCGGATCAGACCACTACATCCTATGGCTCCCATAGGACGAATCGGTTGAACATTGCTTATTTGTATGGAAAACGCGCATTAGAGTGAGCACAGGGTCTTTTACAGTCGGTTCGATCGACTGTAACCACTAGTATTAAATTAAAAGTTATATGTTTAAGTACTAATTGCAATTTTGAGAATTTTTTATATTTTAAAACTATACCTTTTCGGAAATAACATTAAATTCTTAGTACTAAGCATTCCTTTTAATAGTTCGGCTAATGCCGGATAACACCACCTGGTAATAGTTATTGGTTTATGATTATGGGAGCATGGCAAAAACAGATTTATGTATAATTTTTGGGGACTCAATTTGGAATAAGTTTAGAAATGATTAACAAGTAGTAAAACTTAAATTAGTTCGATGCCTTACCGAGCAAAAAGTTTTGAATTATTTGAGAATCAATTTAGTTGAATTAAATATCCGATCAGATTGGGGAATATACATATATAATAGGTATTTAATATAAATCTTAACATAAACTTAATTCCTAGTGTGTACATGCATAACGTGCATATTTCCAAAAACAGTTTTGGAACCATCGTTAAAGGCAATGAAATTCCGTTTAGAAAGGGCTCAACGGTGTTGATCATGATCATGATGATGATGGTAATAATTATGAGAATAATGATGTGGTGCTCCTTTCCCTACTCCTCCTCATGGATGTGATGGTCTGATTGAGGTGAATGGACGTTGGGCCTTCAGTGCACGCAGCTGTGCCTGCGCCAAAGCCTGTGCTTGGGCGGGAGTGGGAGTGGGAACATGACTGTTGTTTGGGGCGTTACCCGTACCACCGCTGGAGTAACGCATTGGTACCTTCTGATGATGCTGTTGGTGCTCAGGACGTTGCTGCGGTGGACACTGCTGTTGTTGAGCCACTGGGGACTTTTGAAATCTGATCACCTTGGAACTGCTGCCATTGCTAACACGAATCTTATGAAATACTGCTGGATTGGTGGGCGTGGCATGGTTAATATCCGACTGATTGCTAGAATTGGAGCTGGGTGGCGTCGCTAGCACCACATTATTCGCAGTTGGCATCAGTTTCTGACCATTTCGTACCACTGGCGTTGGTGGAATCGTGCCGTTCAAGCTGCTCCGTGGCTGAAGAGGATTGGGATTAGGGTTGGGATTAAGAGTTGTCAGTTTGTTGATGGGCACAACACGCAATTGGGAATCGACTGAATCTGTGCGGGATCCCACCTGCACGGTGGATGGCAATATGCAGCGTATGTTGGCGGGCACCTCCTTACTCACTCCATTGATGGTAGTTGGAGCTGGAGCTGGTTTCTGTTGACTCGGACTTGGGTTTGGTTTGGGTGCCACGCGTTGCGAGGGCGTCACTGTTATCTCAGATAAGTGTCCGATATCATTGTTGTTGTTATTCGACTGAAGTAGCCTCTGCAGCGGTGTGGATGCTTCTGTAGCTGGCCCATCGAAGATCACCGACGATGAATCCGAGTCGGGTGAATCACCAACGGATTCAATTACCTCTTCAAAGGTCAGGCGCGCCTCCTTGTCAACCTGCTTGGAGTTGTTTTGATTCGGTGATGAATCCTCCGTTCCTTCTGACTGCAGCGGAGTCGCCGTTGATGTCGCCATCGTGCGCTGCAGATAACGTAGCTCCAAATTGCTAACGATCTGCATGATCTTGGCTTTGCCCTCGGCAGCCAAATCAGCGGGCAGGCCCTTCATGGTCTGGGACACGCTGTCGAAGAACAAATCGATGGTGCCTCTTGTCGCTGCAGGTGAATCATTGATGCCCCTATGATATGGCATTGGTGAAGAGGAAATCGATTGCATCTCCGTTTCCCGCTCAAGTGTTCGCAGTCGTTTAACTATGTCAAATGATGAGCAAATCATGTCCCTGGCCATGTCCATTTGGGTGCGCTCCTCGTGCCGCTTTCCGCCCGCTGTGTCACGCAGAGCACGCAGAATACGACGCAGTTCCATGGCACGACGGGAACGCTTCGACGTTGTTTGCTCCTCATTGCTGCACTCCGATCTAAGGGATTACAATAGTTTAGTGTGGAATATAAGTTGGAGATGATTTGTTACCCACTTGACGGTCAACGCCTCATCGCTATCATGATCCCCTTCCTGCTGTTCCTTGGCAGCCGCTTCCCTGGCCGTTGGTTCCGTCACTGTAGCAACTTCACTACTCGCTGCTTTGCTGCGCTCTACATTTTCGCTGTGTTTGCGGGAGCCATCGTGTTGTCGCAGATAGAAGACCTTTATGGGCAAACGTGTATCGCAAATCTTGCAATGACAATAGTTCTCATCGGTGGCATCGCCCTCCAACCATGAGTACTTCGCCTGCAGCTCGGCCATGGCTGCCTTATGCTTGGCCTCGCCTGTGGCCAAAGCTGCTGCCGTTGCCGCTGCCATGGAGGTGCCGCCCAAGGCGGCTTCTTTCACCGCACGCTTACGCTCGAATCGCAGGCGTATGTGACGAGAGCTGCGCTGATGCCGCGAGGCAAACTTACAGCTGGGCATGAAGACAGAGGTATCACATAGCTTACACCAGCCATAATTGCGACGCTCCTCGCTCCGCTTGTACGAAATCCAGGGGAAACGTGCCCTCCACGCCAGCACCCGGCCGTGCATTGAGGCGGGTACTGGTTTGGTCACCGCTTTGGGCATCCCTTTAATCATTCGCTGTGTGATGAACGACTCCTCGCCAAAACTTTCGTTTGGTGCTTCAATGGGCGCGGTTTTAATTCTGACTGGCAACTCCTCCTCTCTGCCGGACTCCTTCTTGAGGCGCTTGGTGCGGGTCACATTCGTGGCAGATCTGTTCAATGCTTTATTAGCTCAGAGATTCCACCCAACTGAACAAATCTATGACTTACATAACGGTTGCTTTCGTTGACACTGAGTGTGTGCTCTCTTCGTCAACGTAATCCTCATCACTTCCCTCGGTCTCGCTCTGCGGCTCTGAATGCTCGACTTCGCTGTGGACCTGCTGTTCCTCGGGCTGAGACTCAGCTACCACTGCAGCCGCCTTACAGGCAGCCACATTGGCCATATGATTCTCCGAGTTCTCGTGGTTTTTGCGCTTGATCTCCGAGTGACCGTATATAAATCTTCTGCAGCAGACGTGACAATAGGCGCATGTCGGATCATCGGGATCGGCAACCAGCCAGGGATGCTTATCAGCGTACTGCATCCAAATTCCACGATCGATCTTTCTTCTGCAAACAAAATTAGTTTGAAGTGTTCTGGTTTGGAGATAAACCGGCTTAACATACTGTGATTCATTTTGCCTCCTGGCTTCCAGATTGTTACAGTGCACCTGTGTCTTCAGGTGACGCATGAAACTGGTTATGGCCATGCGGCAATCACAGAGGGTGCAGCGGCATTGCTGTGGCGTTGTATCCGGAAGCACTTCACACCAATCGCTGGGATCTCCGCTCTCTAGACTTAAGCTACTCTCAGCGGGGAGATTCACGACAGTTGCCACAGGCGCCACTGTAGATACCTCTTCAGCATGCTTCTTGGAGCTGTTCTTTGGCTCCGCCGCTGACAACTCGCCTGTGGCTTCAGCGGGACTTAAACTACGTTTACGCTTACGAGACGCTTTCTCCAGCTGTCTCCGGGCTTCACTGTGTCCCTTGCTGGATTCATGACGTTTGCGTAGATAAACAAACTCCACATTCATGCGGATATTGCAGATTTTACAGAGGCCAATTGTGCCCACGGGCTGAGTGCGTTCCAGCCACGAATGCCACTTTAACCAACGCTCCCAGTTGAAGTTGTTTAACGTCTCCACCTCGTTGGCGCGTCTGGCTTTCATAGCAGCAACATAATTATTGCTACCAAATTCATGCTTCACTGCATCGTCACTAAAATACAAAAGAGTAGTTTAGGCCAATGAAACAACTTTTTGGCAGTTTACTTACGATTCGGCTGATTGCTTCTCGCTCTTTTTGAATGCCAAGTAATTGTTCTCACGCTCCTGGTGGTATAGTGATAAATTGTGTTGCTGCACAAATTTGATCTTTTTATTGACATTAATGTCCACGTTGCAGTAGAGACAGAAGGCGAAGTCACCATCGGCTTCCCCATGCAGCAGCCAGGGCCACCGTTTCATCCAGATTTGCCAACGCTCGACAGTATTGTGGCGACGATGTGATCCTGTGCTGCTGTTATCACCATCACCCACGCTCCCCTCTTCCTCCTCGTCATCATCATCATCGGCAATTTCTTGACCTGAGTCAATGCGCTCTAGCAGCCCCATGGGATCGGGTCCATTATAGGAGCCAACGCTCTCAACATCACTGATCGCCTCCGCCTTGGCGGACATTTCCTCCTCATGCAGTGGATCTTGGTTTTCAGTCTGCTCCGTGTTGTTAATCAGCGCCATCTTGAGTTCGTTGACAAAGGGCACGCTGTCGACATCGACATCATCTTCGACCAGCTCAATTACCGCTGAATCTTCTGCCACTGCACCCTCGACGCCCATTATCTTTAGTTCATATTCGATCGTCTTTGTCCCATTCGACGTGGACGACAAAGACGCCATTTTGTTACCTTGACCGGCATCACTTGGTTTCTCTGTGATATTTTCATTAGTTTGTCGGCTATCCGTGTCCATTTTATGTCGGACACCTTTCACCTAGTAATTAGAAAACGTTCAATTAATTACACGTGCACTATTCAATTCAATAACACAACACTCTCAAAACAGTTTCTTATAAAGTTGCAAAAATTTAGTAAATGAAAACGCACGAAAGGAGATTTATACTTGCCTTCCGCAATTGTCAATTGTTGCTATCGATGAAAACAAATTTGCTACAGCGCGTATCATATCGATATATCGATTGCAATGGATTTTTGAAAGATAATCGGCTTGATAACTATCGAAGCTATGAAATGTTCTGTTCTCTAGAGTGACCATATTAAAAGTATTGTGTGTAAATGAACACATGTTAAGTGGTGGCTAGTTTTTGACTGCTGTGCTCTTTAAATATATATATTTTAATAAAAATAAAGCTAATTCACTAATTAAATAAAGCGAGTCAAACACCGCGGTTCTTGTATATCGATATATGATAATCAGGTTATAGAAAATGGTCACACTGGCACAGCTATTGTTATTGTTAGCTTAATTGTTGTGATTTGTTTGCAATTTTGCAGTCTTTAGTAAAATGACGATATACAATCTATACATATTTGATAAGATGGGCACGCTGATGCATTACGCCGAGTGGAATCGCACCAAGAAATCAGGCATTACCCGTGAGGAGGCAAGTGTCGGACAAGTCATCACATACATGCCTGCAAACAATAAACAAAAACTTTAAATTTAAATATTTAATTATTTAGGAAGCCAAATTAACATACGGCATGCTGTTCTCCATAAAGTCCTTTGTCAGCAAGATATCGCCACACGATCCACGCGAAGGTTTCCTCTATTACAAAACAAATCGTTATGCGCTGCATTATCTGGAAACGCCCTCAGGCTTAAAGTGAGAAACTTTTAGTTTGTGTTTAATTGTTTAAATAATTTGTGTACCTTTTTAGGTTTGTGCTCAACACAGACACATCGGCCATTAATGTAAAGGAGATGCTGCAGCAACTGTACGCCAAAGTCTGGGTGGAGTACGTGGTGCGAGATCCACTGTGGACGCCCGGCTCGGTGGTCACCTCTGAATTATTCCAAAGTAAACTCGATGAATTTGTCAAGCAATCGCCAATTTTTGGCATAAGAAATCTTTAAATATAGCTTACTGCATAGTTAATACTACATATTGTACATATAAAGAGGCCGATAAATTATGTGTCATAAGCGGCACAACCACAAACAAATTGCAGTGCGCCCAAAAGCTGTAATTATGCTCGGCTCTTAAGCAGACAAGCATACAGACACAAACAAATGCGTAGCAGTGTGTGTGTTTATCTTAATGGACCACAGCAACTACATACATACATACACACATATAACGGAAACGGTAATGTGTCGCATGACAACGGCAGCTGAAGCTGAAGGCTTGTGTAAGGGCAAAGTGGACTGTGATGTGCAATAACAGTGAACTGTGAACATGATGTACAATGTACTTGGTCTTTTAATTTTTTTTTTGGCATGAAATTCGTCATTTGTTCGCCAAAATTTCTTGTTGCTGCTCCACCAGATTTAATCTTGGTAAGTCTCGCCCCCTAACGCCAGTTACTTTAATGCTAGGCACAACTCGCATCAAGGGTTTTGCGCAATCGCTGACAACTATGGAAAATGATTTGCAAAATGCCACAAATTGTGGCATAGAAAAGAGCCATAGAGTGTAAGTGAGTGTGAGTGTGTGTGTTAGGGTGTGCGTGTAAGAGAGAGAAGGAGCGTGCTGAAGATGACAGTATGCAGAGGAAATGAGACAGCGCATACATTGTAGCTCTAAACGATTTGAAAACCAGTTAGTGCTATACCGTTACCAACCATAGGGGAATACCAACACCAACACACGCACACACACACAGACCTACAAATTTATGCAAACTTACATATACAAACATGCACATGTATTTATTGCTTGTTTATATGCTTTTTTTTGACAATACGATGTCTCATTTATTTGAAAATTCAGCCAAGTCATCTGCAGTTTTTGGTCTAATTATATACATATTTGTTTACGTCTTAGTTGTTTTTTTCTATTTCTTTTTGGCTGGTGACAAATTTGAAACCCGATTTCAAATATCGACGAAAATATTGCGAAAGCTGCAAACAACAATGAAAATTTGTAGTAAAAGGCGGCCTTTTTCCAAGGCACGCGTCCAAATTTGGAAAAAAGCCATATATACATATACATACAATTTTCAAATATGTCACCAAAATGAAAAAACAATAAAAAACTGAAGGCAGCATCTTTAAAAGGGGGCGGGGAAAGTAGCGCATGCAAATTACAAAACTCAACTCCCTTTCATCATCAGTGTTCATAATTGCCTGCATAGGAGTATATAACACACACATACACATAAATATATATATAATGCCTAATTCACATGATCGGTATTCCGATTTTGGGATATCAAATACCGGTTAGAGTCGGCCATCGTTAACTTTTCCTTGTTCGACATTCAATTTGGTCGCCATTCGCTGCAAAGTTTGCTTTTGCCTTTGTTTATCGACAACACGATCACGATTATCAGCTCCACAGATGCCAAATTAGTTGTTTTGATCATTTTTATTATTTTTACCTTTTTTTTTTTGGGGCTCCCAAATCCTAATATTTGTTCACCGGAGCTCCATCTCGATGTTACGCTCTTGTGAATTTCTTTTATTTTTAAATCCAAAACTTTCTGCATTCGGTTTAGTCTGTTTTTTTTTTTTTTTTTTGTCATTTTGGAGGTCTGCAAATGTTACGCAAATCGACAAACAAGTCTATATATTTCAGTCAGTGAAGACAAGGTTATAAGGTCGTATAGGGAAAAACTATAATAAAACTGGTTGGAAGGAAAGTCAAGTGTGCAGACTTTATTTATTCAATAATTAACATGAATGGCTTTGAGATGAACGTTTTTCGTACAACTAAGTAATTTTTATACGCTCTGCAAGAGTATATTGGGTTTGTGAAATGTAAGTAACAGGCAGAAGGAGGTGTGGCAGACCCCATTGTTTAAACATTCTTGATCAGCATCACAAGCCGAGTTCGTCTGTCTGTCTGTCCATATGAACAAACAGATTTCAGAGATGGTAAGAGAAACATGTTCGAATATAGCCACAGCATGGACTCCATATTTAATCAGTCAATACAAAAATCTTTTTTGTTTGATGCGGTAATTTCTATAAAAATATACATAGCATTTTATTTTTAAAATGCAAATCGATTATTTAAAAAATTAATCGATTTTTATTAGTATCATAATCGAACTGTCGTTAGATAATCGATTTATTTAAACGTAGTTGATTTCATAATACGTTAAAACAGTTATCGATAAACCAATTAATCGATTTTTGTATCCACTACAACAATATAACACTTTTCGCGAGACGCCGATTTTCATATTCTATTGGGCGACTAAAGCCCATAGACACTTCTATGGCGCTAGAACTAGTTGAGAATTATAATAAGTGGGCCGAAAAATTAAAGTTCGTTTGAGTAAGTATTATACTCTCTACAAAAGTATGTAACAGACAGAAGGAGGTGTGGCAGACCTATTCAATTACTAAGAAAACTTTATTTAGTATATACCAAATAATATTAAATACTTTATTTGCTAGTTTTGGTCAAAATAATTTTAGATGCTTAAAATCATATATAGCGAAATAACAAATACATTATCTTTTATTGGCTGTTACTGGCTATTTATGGCTTTTCTGCAAATTTCCTACCATTCAAATCTTGGGGATTTAGTATTTTTTCTAAGTAAAGCTTCAAAATATTTAAAACCATACTTTTAAATTGCATTGGTAATTATGTTGCTAACTAAATTACACAACATACTTAAAACTTGTTTTGCTACATTGTCTAAATTACATAAATACTGCATTCATACCTCATTAATACTAAAAAACTTAAAAATTTTCAATTTCTTAGTTGTTTATTACCCATTATAAGTTGCAGTATTTATTTTTAAATCTCGTAAATCTCTTAATTGTTTAGAAAGAGTGTTGTGAAAGGTTTTCATTTTATGTGTGGGAGTTTTGTATTATTTTTTTTGGTATTTTTTTTTTTTATAGTTAATTATAAACTTTTGTGAACAATTGTATTTCAGTTTTTCACTTAAGCTTCATTGAAAGTGAGTGAAAAATGTGACATTGTTTAAGTTAGTTGTCAACTTAACCTAAGGGACAGTTACTACGATACGATCTATTGTGCTACCCACGCTGATCTCGAATGCTTTATGAACCTTGAATGAACATTTATCACAAGTATTACTAAATTCCCAATACTGACTAGTTATTTTTTTGGTTTTGTCGTTTTAGTTTGTGCTTTTTTCTGGGTTCGAAGAAACTCAAATGATGTCAACTTTTTGTTGATTATGCAAATACCGCCAAGTTTCATATATGTACATAGCATGTGCTATATATAATAGGCCTAGCATGGGGGAAATAGTATGCTCGACTTGAAAGTCGTCTGCATAAGTATAAGTATAAGAGTTGGAGTATTATCTTGTTCCTACAATTGTTTCTACTTTGATTGTTTTGAAAAATGTAGAAAATTTCAATATATAGTTTTAAATGTCCTGAGGTGCGAAAGGGGTACGCTCGACTAGAAAACTACCCGTAAAATTTGTTTAGTACCAAGCGCTACATCAATTTCTAGCTAAACTTAACAAATGCGTACTATAAATACTAGAATTGCTTAAAATAATTAAAGAAAACTCAGCTTTTAGAAGTGATATTGGGTTTATTTAGAAAAATAGAGTAAGCTAGACTTGGGCATAACTTTTGATTTTAATATAGTATAATTTCACTTTTAATTGAAAGTGTTTTCTATTAACAAAAGAAACGTTATGACATTTAAACACTTGCCGAAAATAGTACTAGACTTTAAATACCCTGTATGTGTTTAAAAGCGACTTTTCGTTATCTACTTTCTTCACTAGCGTGTTTTAGTAAACACTCTCGCTTTTTAGCCAAGATTCTCTATGAAGAAGTTCCTAAAACTTAAGTATCGTTTAAGCAAAATGCTTAACTTTTATTATATTTTATATAATTTTTTGTTGGTTACAGGTCAAAACACCTACGATCTTCCCTTACCGACTTCCCCTGCAATTTTAATATTTAATCCAATGTTTTGCTTAATCAGAACTCGTTCAGAGTGTTCAACCTAAAAATACTAAGTATTCTTTATGCAAATAACTCTCGTTTTTTTCCCCCATGTGGTAATACCCCTCAGACTTCACTCCACCGATCTGCCCGACTGCATGTAGAATCAGGAATTTCAGCTTTCTTTATAACATGCGCTTGATATACAATTCTCAAGTTGTTCCAATTTGAAAGATACCAAAAAATACAATTTGATTCTTAAATTTAACTAAAAGATTGCGTGAATTTTATTTATTAGTTAATCGTCTACTTTTATAAATTAAAAGCTTCAAAGAATGGAATTGTTTGAACTAAATTTTGCTACACTCGGAATAGGAATTGCTTAAACTCGTTCCAGAATCTTTTTTGTATATAGCTGAGTACGGGGTCTAAAAATTGGGTTTCAAATGCCAAAGTTAAAATTTATGTACAAAATTATTTATTTTTTTTTTGTTTTTGTCTGGATTTACAAGTTATACTGCGTATCGTTTGGGCCAGGCCAATTGGGTTGTCACTAATCATGACGGGGCTCAGTGAAATTAGGCTCTAATTAGACTAATATTGATATTGGCCAAGTTTATGACCTCTTTGCCCGTATAGGCCATAACTCTGTGAGCTGTGAGTACTCAAATTAATTTCGCTGGCCTCACTGAACACACACAACTTGTTAACGCAAAAATCCAACAAAAAACAAAGTGCATAAAAATTAACGAGGCATGAGACTTAGAGATGGACTCGTGTCTTAGTTTGCACGAGGAGGCACGAACAGAGGCAGAAAATGGGGCACGAGACGACACGAGTTGCTCGTATACGAGTGCGATCGGTTAAAAGGCAAGAATTTAACGAGATCGCTTTTGCTTTTAGGCCCTGTATTGGAATATACTATATGTAGTAACAAATATCTACAGTAACAAATATCTACAGATATATATTCCTGATCAGTTTCAACAGCAGTCGCTACATAAAAATCGAAAATCAATACTAAATGATGTCAGCTGTAGTCTGAACCCTGATTTCTTTTTTAAAACGAGTAAGAAATACTTGATTTTGGTACGGAAATTTTGTATGATTATTTAAATTTTTAATTAGTATTATAATTAAAATATTTTAAAATTTACTGTAGCCTTTAAGAAGTGCTGAGTAATTCTGTCTAAACCGATGACTCCCAAAATCGTTTAAGTTATAGTCGAGTATGTTAAATTTTACTACAAAACTTTACCACTTTACTACATACTCCCATAAATTGACTTACGTCACAAGTGCGTCACAATTCTGTATTGAAAGTAGAGTTTAAGAATCAAAACCAAAATTAAGTAATGCTAATTTTTCTGTGTGGCCTTTTTTTTAAAGCCCCGTACATAAAAGGAGAACAGGAATCCATTAGGGTTGTCAGCAGATCCATGAAGTATATATATTCTTGATCAGCATCATTCGTACGTCCGTCTCTCCCTCTGTCTGTATGATCAATTGGATCTCAGACACTATAAACTAATATATATGGTAGCATTACAACTATCCTCACCAAGTTTTGTTAGGATCGGTCAACCATATCCTAAGTTCCTGTAGGTCAAATAGGTCGAAAAATGCGTACTTGAATGGGTGCTGGGTCTTTTACAGTCAACTTGATTGACTGTAGCCTTTCTTACCTAAAATGGAGTTCTCAGTCCCTAGTTCAATACGTTGGCCAACGTTTCTTAGCCCTCTTCGCTCACTACACACCCAGTTGTCATCTCTAACGCAACTGCCAGACGAATCGCGCCTCTGGCCTGCTGTCCGTGTGTCTGTATGTCCGCCTGTCCGCCTGTCTGTCTGTCTGTCTGTGTGTGCGTGTGTAAGGCCTGTAGGAGCAGACTGTCCCGCAGAGTTTGCCAACAATGGTGCAACAGGAATTCCCCTTTTTTAGGCCTACGTGAGCCAGGCTCAGAACCTATTTCAAGGTTTCATAAACTTGGCCTACGTGCAGTTGGCACGTAAGCCAACTTTGTTGTGCATAAACTGATGCTGGGCATTGTAAATCAATTAATTGACTTCCCAGTGACTCCCCTCAGCTCCAGACTTCCCATTACTGACTGTACCGACAGCATTTTCATGATGAAATTGAACTTCGAGTTGAAATTGAAGTTGAGATTGAAATTGAAATTGAAACTAAAGTTTTAGTGGCTGTTTGGCACTGATCTTTGGTCACGTAGTCAGACCAACTAACGAAGTCAATAAACTAGATTGTCCAGTTGGATGATAAGCACAAACTGCACCCTATAGTGCAGTTTGGCGCTTGTTGTTCAAATGGAAATGCGATCAAAGTCAAAATCAGCTTATAAATTGCCTGACGCATTCAATAAATTTGCATTTTTCTGCATTTAATTGAAGCGTGAAGCGCACAACTTTATTTCAACGAAAAGTCATTAAAGTGTTATATATTGCTCAAAGGGTCAGTGGGTGTCTCCGCTAAACCCACACACACAAGCACACACACCCAACCACACACACGCATACATACAAAATATTACGTATACGCATGCGGAGTAACGAAAAGTTGCTTCGAAAACAAAGCGATTTTTTAATTTTTTTGTTTTGTTTTTTGCCGTGGAAACTTTTCGTTAACAATTCCATTGTAATTTTCCAGATCGAGACTAGTTTGATATTTTGGATAATTTGTATAATTAGCTCGCTAGCTAGTGATTAACTAACTGATTATAGCGTCTTGTAATTGTGGCTTCTACTTCAATTTGTTATTAAAAAGTTTTAATTTTTAAGCTAAAAGGTAGCTAATTTGTAGTTAAACTGATTGTACAGTAATAAGGGCTATATGCTAAATTTTCCAGAAGTTAATTGTATTTTGTTTGCTATTTTTTAAAAGTCATTAAACTTCAAAGAAAATTTTTAAAAAATTTTAAAATTGATTTAGACTTTTTTTTAACTATTTATATTTTTAAAAATTTTTTATTAGTATTTTTTTTTAAATAAAAAAACTCTCTAAATAGTTTTTCATTATTTTACTTTATTTAAACCTTTATAAAAACTTGCCCACAATGTAAATAATTCCAAATAATTTGTACGATTTATGTAAATTAATTATTTTTACATTTTTTTTATTTGTTTTTTATTTTTTATTTAATTACATTCACAAGCTTAGCTAATGTCAATTTGTGTGATTTTTTTTTTTTTAATTTTATTTGTGTTTTGTAAATTTTAAATTGTTTTTCTTAAATTATTACGTACCAAACTAAAATACCTAAACCTACACAAATGAAAATATGGATTATATAGATATGTATATGTTTGTGGGAAGTAGTATGTGTGTGTGTGTTGTGTGTGTGTGTGTGTGCGAGGGTGTGTGCGGGTTACTTAACATCTTAACTGGCACTGCAGTTAAAGATAGAGTGGGATTTTTCAAGAAATGATTTTAAGTTTAATAACATTTATGCAATTATATTAAAGTTATATAAAATAATTGACCAAGTCCCGCCCCACGCCCATGACGGATGATATATATAGTATTGTGTATGTGTGTGTAGTGTGTGTGTGTATATATATAGAACAGCCAGACGTGGCCTGCTCTTGGAATGACAAGACCACGCAATTTTAAATAAAATGAGTTAAGTTTTAGTAATTAGCAAAATAGAGAAAAAAAAACATAAAAAAATGTTTTATTTGTTGTAGTTTGTTGTTGTTGTAGCTGCCGCTTTTCTTGGCCAACTTCAGTTGACCAACTTCTTTTTCTTTTGCCTCTCACTCTCGTTCTCATTCTCATCCAATTTGGCGCTCTCCGTGCTACTTGATTCGGCATCGTATTCCATCTCAGGATCGGGTACCTCTGAATAATGCAAATGTCCAACCTTTTGTGTGGGTTTGCTGCTGCTACCATTGTCCCCACTGGACAGTGTGGAGCCCAAGGATTGGGACTCGTGTGTGCCATCGCCATACTTCTCCAGCGTGCGACGTACTAGCTCCTTGGAGGGCTGCTTCATGTCCCAGGCCCAGCCGATCTTCTGGAATGTATCGAGTACCATGGTAGTGAAGTTGACCCTGTAGTTGCCCAGCTCAGCTGCTTTGTAGTCCCAGGGGAAGACATGATGATAGTTGTGCCAGCCCTCACCCATGGCCATGATGGAGACATAGATGTTCTCACTGGGCATGATGCGTCTGTAGAGGAAAAACCCCAAAAAAAAGGGGAAAAACAAAATTCGTATCTTCTTCTTGTCCAATTTTCCTCCTTTACTCACTTGTCGTAGGGTCTGGAGCCCCAGAGATGGGCAGCACTGTTCACCGACCAAGTAAAGTTCAGACTGAACACATAACGGAAAATACACTGCTGCACAAAAGCATGATACCATAGCTCTCCCCAGCCATAAACAGGCACCATTGTGGGCAGTACAAAGCAGAGCATAATCTTCAGTAATACAAAATATTTCTGATGGAATTGCACTACGGGATCGGCCAAAATGTCACTCATATCGATCTGTCTGCCACGACGAAGCACATCCGGATGCTTAAGCATCATTAGCCAGCCCACGTGGGAGAAGAAGAAGCCACGATTGGCATTGTGGGGATCTGCATCCGTTTCCGAGTACTTGTGATGCACACGATGATCGCGTACCCAGTCGTACAAAGTGTTCTGCAATGAGATAGCAAAAAGTGATAATGGAAATGGTCTTACAAGTAGTAGGGAAGGGTTTACTCGAGTCGTATCGACTGTAGGAGACCGCGTACACTGTTAAAAAAGGTACTGCATATTAAAATTTACGATCTTTAATTGGAAACAAGATCATGAATTCAAAAACTTTTAACTAAAGAACTTTTAAAAGAAGTGACAGCTTCCTCAGGCGGACAGCTCTATTAGCGGGACGAATTTTACACTCCCAAGAGCATGATTTTCATACATAATCCTTTCCCGCAGGCGGAAATCTCCCTTGGGCGGACAAAAATACTGGTACCCTGGCTGTCCGGCCAAGGGAGCTTTCACTGTGTTCCTGAACAGTGTTTTGATCGTAAGATGAGTCTGCTCGATATATGTAAACTATGATAGTTATAACTATATCTTTTGAAAAGAAAACTTTTCCAAAATAAGAAAAATTTTCTTTTTGTTTAAAACTATTTTAGCTTCGTTTTGAGCATTCATTTTAAAACATTTTATGTCATTTTGTATTTTAAATTAATTATAAAAATAATTACATTTTTATGTTAATCAGAATTCTAGCTTTTTCTAGATTTATGTACCCAAAAAAAACCTTAACGGCCTTTCTATGTAAACCAGGTCTATTTATAGCTATTTTTTAAGTCGTTATGTAATCGCTGCTTAAAGAAAAAATATCTTAAAAACCAATTTTGGCTTTTAACCGTGGGCAGAAAGCGGCGCGTGGCAAAATATGTAAAATAAACTTGACCTTTCGTTCCTAATTAGGTGTATCTGACATATATAGACTCTAAGATACAGGTATTAATACCAACAGACAGCAAGACGGACAACACTACATTAACTATATTTACTAGCTAAAGTTAGCCACGCCCCCCTTCGCCTATAGCGCACATTTTCTCTACCCTAGCAAAACTAATAGACCCTGTAATCTTATTTAATAACCGGGTCTGAGTAGTAAAAAAAAGTCACGATTAATTTGCCAAAATTGTCATGAAAGTGTTAAAGTTTCTGTTGGACAGTCATTAAATGTGACGAATGTATCTGTCAGATACATTTGTGTAGATCTATTGTATAGCCGCCATAATTGACATTTTTGCGCCTTCAACTACAGTTTGGGCCAAGTCGAGCAGCGACAAAACGGTTTAAAGGCATTAAGTTGTTGTACTTAATGATGCAATTAATGTTAATTTCATGACAGCAAATTTATTTCACAGCTCGACCTACAAAACAACACGGCAACACACAGCGTGCACGACTAGCAGTTACCCTGTAAGCAACGTAAGGTCTTCAAAACGAGTTTTGAAGTGGAAAGCTTTACGTTTGTCATACCCTTTTAGTGCTTTAGAAACTTACAGGGTATTACAAATGAAACCCTTGCCGCAGTTGACTAGCAAACGCATTAAGATAGACATAAATTTACAAAAAAACGGCTAAAACGGCTATGAAACTACACAGAATTTTAAGGCAGGCTTTAAAGTTATTAACGTTTTATTTTGACACATTTTGTAACCAATTTGAGTTATGTTTTTAAACTGGGATTTTTTTGGAATGTCTCCTTAAAGTAAACATATAAAAAAAGGTTTTAAAATATTTGATTTATGTTGGAGTTTTTTAAGTACTGAATTTAAGTCCAGACAAAACTAGTTGTAATCAAATGATAGCTGTAAATTCTTTATTTTAGCTTTGATTTCTTAAGTACCAATTTGGAAATTATTTCTTTAATTTAAACATAAATATATCTCAGAGAAAAATTTACGCTCTTTTTTGCATTTTTTAGCTTAATTTATTTAATTTATTTCTACATTTAAAAATAAACTCCAACTCTTACTTCAAAAGTTCAAGCTAAAATCCAAAATTTATAGCTTTTTTTAAGTAATATTTTTAGTAACATTTTTTAAAGATTTTTTAATTTTAATAAACTTGTTTCTTTGTAAAATTCAACATCAGTAACTCACAAAAAATATTTGTTAAGAGCAATAATTCTATAACTAAATCAAGTATACGCCGCATGTCCTAAGAAGTATTCAACTTCTCTTATTACTTAGGATAAATTCCACCCCAAAGTCACAAATTTGTTCAGTGTATAGAATTAGACTATATATATATCTATATCTATACTATAGTGCTTACCTGTCCAGCGACTGAGAAGCTTAGAATCAGCAGACTGCGAAGAAAAGTGTTTGCCTTGTAGCTGCGATGTGTCCAGAAACGATGGGCGCCCGCCGTGACGCCGAAGCCAGCCACGCCTCCCATAAAGAAGGCTGCAAAAGAAAATTTAAACACACGCTTAAATAAATACTAAAATTGACAAGTGATGAAGTTGATAAAAAATATAAAAAAATTCCCCACAAAGTGGTGCTAATTAAATGGGCTAAAAAAAATAAATAAAAAACTTTTGATAGAGTTAAAAATACTGAATTACATTTAGCGGAAATAGAGCCATTTGTGTTAGAGTGTTAATTTGTTGGACAATGTGGACGGTGGATGAAAGACCCTGTAGCTGCCACAAGGTTAGCATGGAGATTAGCTAAAACGGATGCAAGTATCTGTAAGATAAATCTAGGGTATTAAGCTAATTGCAAACAATTTCCGACTGAAAGATCGTGACTGTTAATCAGTGTGACTATGGTGAAATCTGTCACTGGTATTTTTTTTTTTTTGTAGCCGTGATTCCCCAATGCAGAACGGGTTTTTGGTTACAACAATTAAGAAATGCAAAACGGTAATTTGTTTGTGCAACACAGACTGCAACTATAAGATACAAATGTATCTGGTTGTCGCCGACGCCTACAAAACTCTTCAATTATCATCGACGAAAACAACAAAAACAAAACAATACAATTTGCAAATTATAGAAGACTCTGATTGAGTATTTTTCCGCAACAACATCAGCGTCTAATGACAATGACAAAAAATCAGACAGTGACAATTGCAATTGGAGGCAAATAACAAAGAAAATACTAACAACAGAGGAAAAAAATACTAAGAGGAAAAAAAATTAATACGAATATGTGTACTCGTAATCGTATTCGAATAGTTTGTGAGACGTTTCACAATTTGCCTGATGAAAAATTAACGATTTTTTAAGCTGCTTCCCCCGTTCCCTCCCTGTTCCCAGCTGCCCACCTGTTGCCACAAAGGTGTTACACGCAGTCCGGTTGAATGAAAGATTAACCTTCAAAAAAATTTGTTGGTTGCGACAAAGCCAACAGCAAATCGAACCAAACCCGTTTCTAGCCAAATAGCCAGAAATGGTCAAAAATTGATTGAATATCAAGCTAGACATTTATCTAAAAAAAATACCAAAAAAATACAAAGCAATCAATTTGTTAAGTAAAATAAAAACAAAAAATTAAATCAAATTAATTTAATTATTTTAATTAAAACCAAATAATATATGAACAAAAACACAGACAACCCTTGGAGCACCCTTAGGATCAGCAAAGGGTTAATTATGCACAACACCACAATGTCTTGCAATGACATAATGTGTGTGTGTGAGAGTGTGTGTAAGAGTGTGTGTGTGCGTGTGTGTGTGTGTGAAACGATTACTGTTCCTGAAAACAACATTTAAAAGTCAAATTGCAGTGTGTAAGTGAGTTCCCGGGTCCATGTTTGGGAGAGTTCACTGTGCGATTCAAGGTAATGGCCACGGCTAATGTTATTCGAAATTAATGCATGAACTCTACCACCAACCAATCATACCCACTCGAATTAGTAACCACAAATACTGCGTTCTTATTGTCAACTGAATTTTGGGTGTGTAATCCCCTAGAAACCTTTGGGTATTACAGCAATACTATTCTATATCTAAATTTTCTATAGTTCCGCTTACGTATTACAGGGTATTACAGCAGGTATTACAACAACGCCCCAGAATTTAATTAATGTCATTACACTTCTTGTGGCGTGTTTTCTTTTAGCACAACCGACTAAATTTAGTTAGTTCAGCTTCAGTGACTACAAAATACCCATTTGATGGGGCTAAAGTTCATGTTGTCCAAAAAATGGGTAAGGAAACTATACGCATCGCTTAAGCCTGCATTTACAGGGTATACAAATTGTGTAAACGCTGCACGTCTGCTTGCAATTTGCCAAGGTATTTACGAGCCCAACGCCAGCCCAAAAAAGGGACTTACAACGGACAGTAGTCATTATGCCAGGGTCCAGTAGGTAATAAATATTCGGAAAATTACAATACTTGACTTTATAAAATTGCGATCGAAGCAGACAACGCGTCCTGCGATCGGAAATTCCATTGTCAAGAAAACGAAATCTTTAAAAAATAAATTTATATATATAAAAAAAAAATAAAAATATGCTACGAAAACCTCAATGTCAAAACTGTGATGATATTAAAGTCTGATTATTCGATGTTTTTCGCATAGTCATAAATCGTGCGTGTTGAGGCAGGGAGTAGGTAGGGAAGGCGGGCCTAGAGGAGGTTGGAGAAACGTCTTTTGAGCTCTAGTGGATCAAGATGGCTTCGTTCATTGTGTAGATTTTTCGTTTGGTATTTTTTGTTTTGGTATTTACCTTGAGGAAGTACAGAATTTTCTAGCTATTCGCGGCTCAGGGGCTTTTTTACAGTCAGCCTTGAATTAAATTTTGGTTTTCAATTTTTTAAAGTGCTCAATTTTGTAGTCGTGGTCGTGTAAGCCCCAAATCTAAATAAAATATATGTGTCAACTAAATTTTCAGTGTTCTTCTTTGTTCGTTTCGTTTTCATAGTTCACCTGTGTCAGTTGAAATTTCTTGCTGAAATTGCAAAGCCAACAAAATATGAGTACAACAACAATAACAACAACAACAACAACAAAAACCCTAAAAACCCGAAGACAGATGAAATTTCAACATGGCGAAGGCAAACGCTGTCGACGTCGACTGCACTGCCGACGGCAACTGCAACGACGAACGCAGAAGCAGTTGACGCCGAATGAGATCGTTGTGAAAGAAAGTGAAGCATGTTAAGTAGCAATTAATTTAGTTCAATATTATAACTGTGATATGTAAGCGAAATTATGAAATACTTGAGATGCCACAAAACAAATAAAACAAAAATAAGAAAAATAAATAAAGTCAGCGTGTAAAATGTTTTCTTTGCCTTACATTCGACCGCATTAAATTGCGAATAATGAAGAAGCGAGCGTGCGTATGAGTGAGTGAGTGAGGGAGAGCTAAAGAGTGAGTGAGTGAGTTAGCGGCGGCAGAGAGCAGAGCTTTGACAGATGGGCCAAATGTGAAATGGAGAGAGGAGAGTGGAGAGTGAGAGATGAGAGTGAAAGAAAATAAAAGAGCGACATTGTAAGACAACAAAAACAACAACAACAACAGCCACAAAGGTGAACAAAAACAGACAAAACCAAAAATCATCAGCGATTTCCGAATTGCTTGATGCGGTTTTTGTTTCTTTTTCTTCGTTTTTTTTTTGTGGATGCTGTGATTGTTATTGATGTAACTAGGTAGATGTGTGGGTTGGGGAGGGCTATAGCTATGGCGATGGAAGGGGTCACTGGTGGGCGACGCTTTTCGACACCTTTCCCAAAAACCGTAATCATTATATAAGATATGTGAAGACATCAACTTACACCAGGCCACTGTTAACATATTGAGCTGGGCCAGCGGATAGGTGAGCAGACAGATAACGGCGACGATATGTAGCAGCGATATTTGTATAACTTTATCCCATTTGAGAGGCGCATTAAATTGCCAGCCAAGGATGTTGTCGCCCTTAAAATTACGCGTATATTTCTCCATATCGATTTGATCCTTCGGTATGTGATCGATCAGATGTTTGGGTATATTCCGTTTTGCCACCGAATCACTCTTCGCTGCTGCCGTCGGCGTCGACTGCTGCTGCTGCTGCTGCTTGACGGCACGTGGCATCGATTCGGGCGACGAATCCTCGCCGCGGCGAGCCTGCTGCATTTCGCCGCTAATCTTGGCGCGGCGAGTTAGCAATGGTGGACTGCCATCCACTGTGCTAGTGATGGGTGTTGTGCTGCACACACGCTCCGACGTCGAGAGGTGACCCATTTCAATGCGGAGATTGTGGCTAAAGTGGGTTAATTTTTTTTTTTTTCAACTTTGGTTTCGATTTTAATTTCGGTTTCGTCTTCGACTTCGAATTCGAATTCGGTGTCGGTTTCGGTTTCACTTCACATACAAAACTAAAAACTTTGCTGGCGGAAACGAAGTTTCGTAATTGCCGCTCCAAAATCCAAAAATCCAAAAAACTTTCTTCACAGATTTACAACACAAAATAAATTTAATTGCGGCTGTAAGTACTTTTTGCCTTGCCTTTGTGTCACCTACTACTACAATTTTACTTTGCTTTTCTTCTTTTACTTTTACTTTTTTCTTTCTTTCTTTACTTTTCTTTTACGTATTTTCTTTGGCTTTTGGCTTTGGATTCGGCTTGGCCTTTGCCTTTTGCCGTTTGCCGCACTCAACACTTGTCTTGAACGCGGCCCTTTCGGCTCTGATGTCTCTGCTCTGTAGTCGCTGTCACAAGAGCGGAGATTTTTAGCGTTTTTTTTTTAATATTTTCTTTAGCTTTTTTTTCGTTTTATTGTTTTCTATTTGAATGAACCTGAGACTTATTGTCGAGTTGAAGTTTAAATTTTGTCTTTTTGCGCTGTAGACTATCTAACGAACTCAACGCGACGCCGTTCCGTAGACAAATGATCGTAGACAAATGATTTTAGCCAAAAGTAAAAATTCATACCCTATGCCGGCGTCGGCGTTGGCGTTTACGTTGCAGTCGACGTCGCAGCCGCTGCTGGGCTGACACACCAAAACAAAATACAAAAAAGAAAAAAAACACAAAAGACACTCTGACTGATCGACCGACTGACTTAATGCTATTGTTGTTGTAGCTTTTGCTTTTGCAGCTGTGGCTGACTTTGTTGTTGTTGTTGTTGCTTTTACTGTATGCGCGCACTGTGGACTCAGAAAGGTAAAGCAAAGACAAAAACACAAAACTTAAGGCCAAGATTATGCCACCACTAACACACTCACAACAAAACATACAAGCACACACACGCATACAGAGCCGATCATATTGTTGGGTGGCGGCACCTGTAACAGCGCCTGTGCTTCGTTTATGACATCGGCAGGGCAAGCAGCGACATCTTCGGCTTCTGCTTTAGCTTCGGTTTAACGAAGCGAAGCGACGTCGCTCACACAGCATCAGTCACATTAGCGGGTGCTTTTATTTCTCCAAGCAGTGCCGCTAGCGTCGCTGCGAGCAGAAGCTTCAACTCATTGTTGTTGCTATTGCTGTCTCTGCTGCTCTTGTTGTTGTTGTGCATTGTACACTGTACAGCAGCGGCAAAGACAATCGTCAAGAAGTCTGCTGCTTGCTCGAACACGCAGCTTACTCATCCCACTTGTTTCCTGCATGTTATCGATTGTTCTCAAAGCTCACGTGAGAGAGAAAGAGAGAAGAGGCAGAGCGATCGCCGCTCTCTAAACTAACTATTTTGCATATTTTATTTTAAATCTTGTTGCCAACTGGCCAGCTAGAATTAGAACAGAATTTAGATGGTATTACATTATTACAATATAACAAATTAGTAGAAGCTTTTTTTTTTTGTGTGGTCGGAATTTCAAATGCCGTTGTAATCAAATGGCCAAATACAAAGAAAAGAGACAAAGAATGAATTTTTGTTGGGACATTTTTATTTATTACTTAATAAATAATATTCAATATATTTATTTATGTTTTATGGTAATCAGACTATTTTAAAGTTTAGGCCGATTTCTATTTGTGCAAAACTTTTTGGCCATTTCAAAAGGGAGTTAGCGACACGATTAATTCTGTCTCTTGATTTTATTTGCATAAACTATATATGTATGTATAGTTATATGTATATACGAAGATATGTGTATTTCTCAAATACACAATAAAATCTCAAAATCACGGCGACACATATACATAACATACATAGATATAGACAAAGGTACGGATGTTCATATGTCATGTATTTAAAATTGGGTTCCCCTCTCTCCCTCTTGCCGTCTCTCTCTCTCTCTTTCTCTGTGTATCTCTCCCTTCGTTTTGGCCTTCTACAGTTGTTGACCAAAGTCAAAAACCGTTCGATGATCATGAAGTTCAGTAACAACAACAATATTGCGACTGCGTTGCTTTCTCTTTACGTAACGCCAAGAGACAAAAACCAAAACTTAATTAACAACCAACAAAAAACAGCAAACTTAAATAAAAAGCGAGCACTAAAAGGAATCTCTCGCCCTGTTTACGAGCTTTAATCTTTAAAACGTAACGTAAACGAAACCCAAAAAAAAAAAAAGTATATAAAATTAAATACCTATGAACTTTTGCGCTCGGAAAACGGTCTTTCAACAATCCGTCACTTCATATCCGTCACTCTTTGCTGTTGTTGTTGTTGCTGTGCTCATGTTGCAACCTTCGCACATTAGCAAATTGTTGTGCTCTCAGCAGCAGCTTGAAATTGTCAAGAAAACCGAAATCGTATTAAAGTAGTGCATAAATTCAACACAATGCACAAGTTTAATGAACGCTTTAAGCGTAGACTAGTCATACACTGCAAGAAAAAATCAACCAAATCGTGTTTAACTATCTTAAATATTCGATATTACACGAGTAAGCAAATGTTTGCTACCAGTTGAGCAAATATTTGCTACCATTGAAGCAAATATTTGCTCATGTAATGCTTGATATCGCTAATAACAAGAATTTGGCGTTTAATTTAGGCAATTTATTCTGACGGAATTTTAAAAATTTATTTGCTGGTTAAATTTTGGTACTTTTAATTATATTAAAAGCACTTTTAAACTCTTTTATTAAAGTTTTAACTCAATTGAACAAATTTAAGTAATTTTCTTTATGTTTTAACTATTTTCTTTAAGCATTACTTACCAAAGTTTTTTCAAAGACAGCAAATATTTTTTTTCAAACCTTGAAAATTAGTGGAGGGTGGCAATAAAAACTGAACAATTTGTTTTATTTGCTTACATTGTCCACAAACAGTAGACAATTTGCAGAGTGTTGATTTGCTGAGACTACAGACTCACATGTTTGCCACTCACAATCATATTCGTATTCATATTCACATTCATATTCACATTCACACTGAGCACTCAGTCACCATCAGTCAAAAGGCGACTTGTGATTTATTGCGCAGCTTCACTTAGCCAAGTTAACGCAGCGTCAGCGTATTTTATTATACCCAAAAACATATAGAATTCTTATGAACAAAGCTGTTAACTATTATAAGACTCAATCGTAACTACTCGACGGAAAATACTAATGATTTTTTTTTCTGTAGCTTTAAGGCCAGGCCCACAATCAAAAAGCATTCAGTTAAGAACACTTTGTCGTCGATTAGTTTGGTCGGCAAAAAGGTAATGCCGGACTTGGATATCGGAGGGACTGTTAGCTTGCAACTGGTCACAAAAGTTTTGGATTCGTTCCGGTGCCGAAAGCTCTTGTAAATATCAAACATTGCACAACAGAAACTATAAGTAGTCGAATACAAATTGCGTATCTGTGTAACCTTCAGCTGTCGCTCGACTGACTTGTTTCTATGTAAGAAAATAAATAACTAAAAAATAGATATATATATATATAGTGAAAAATAAAGGTAAATTAACATAACAATACGCAAAAATAGGCATAAAGCGAGTGCAATTTGCAACAAACTCAATGTTTAAGCGAGGCGTGAACAACAACAGCAAAAAAAAACATAAATAAAAACTAACCACAATCGACTAATACACACACACACACACACACACACACATATATATAAATATAGTTATAGTTGTTTGTGTCTTTATTTATAATTTGTTTATGCCACAGCAACAAAAATTTGAAGTTTTATGCCGTCGCAGCTTTTAAACTGGCAAATTCATTAGTAATCACTTTACAGTCATTAGGATTTGGTACAAGTGCCTTAAATACACACACACACACACACACACACACTACACACACACTTTATTTAGTAGTCGAATTTGTTTGGGTTTGTCGATATTATAGTATATGAATTTGTCTATGCTTAGTTAGCACTGCTAACTAACTAATTGTACTGAGCTATGTTTTCTATAGTAAAAGCTATAAAGAGTTTGGAATTCTTTTTGTTGGTGTCGAATTTTCAAGGAGAACTCAATCGGAGGAATTGGGATTATAAGCTTGGAGAAATAAAGGGTATGGGATTGAGGAAATTAGCTGACTACATTGGTAGAAGTTAATAGAATAAATTTGAAAAATAAATTTTAAAAAAAATTGTTAAATGATTAGAAGACAAAACAAGGAAATAATTAAAGAATGAATTGGAAGAAATATATTTAAATGTAGATGATTAAAAATTGAATATAGAACAATTTAAAGGATTAAGTTGCAAGAGTTTGAAAAAAGTAAGTAAATGTATTTGAGGAAATAACTCTATATTAGTGGTTGATTAAATGGACAACAAGGCTTTTTGGTTTGAGCACAAAAAATTTAACTCTATGGTTGGAGAACAAAATTTGAACTCATTTTATTTCTTACAATCCTCGACTTATATAGCATCAGACAGAGCTCTTCTCTAAGATATTTAGAATTGTACCACACGCACAGGTTAGAGCGCGGGTTTATATTTAGATCTATTCTTATCTTAGGTTTCGTTTCCAAGCATGGAAACGGGTCGCAAGCAGATACAAACAAAAGAAGAACAAAATGACAAGAACCAATTTGAAGGAAGTAGGAATATATGTATATGAAGGAAGTCGTCAAATGAATTTGACGAAAGAAGATGATTTAAAGCTTGAATTCAGAGAAACTTTAGTAATGAAATTTAAGAAATTCCAAGAAAAATAAATTAAAACGATATTTTGAAAAGTCTAGTTAAAGAAAATACTTGAACCGGAGAATGAATACAAAGAATAAAATCAGCGTAAAGCTTGTAAAACTTGAGAACAAATTTGAAATAAAAATTAAGACAGAAAATGGAAAATTTTACTTCAAGAATAAATGAAATTATTAAATTAAAATATTAAATTAAAGGATAGAAAAAATGAAATTGGGGGAATCATGCAGAGAACGATCTTATGGAATTAAAAGTGTGAAAGGTTAAATTTGGTGGGTAATTTCGGTCAAAAATAAATTGGGAGAACACATTAGTAGTTTAAATTAATGAGATAAATAAATACGGAGATAGAATTCATAGCTTAAATTCAATAAAGTAGTAATAAAAATCACTCTATTTACCTTAAGCTTTAAACTATCAAAGAGATCAAGTTCGACTGTCTTGAATCAGAACAAAATATTTAAAAATGAATTAAATTTATGCCAGTTAACAATTTGTCTACTCGTATCTCCAAGGTGATCGCATAATAAAAGTGATTTTTTCTTTGTGTATACCCATAAAGTGACCACAAAAGGTTCCAGAAGTTTCGATGAACGCAGTTTTAGTGATCGCATAATAATTCCCAACTCGTTGTATGTTCTTTCTACACATTCTACAAAGAGTTTTACGTTCTTCTATTGAGCGGTAAATGACATAAATATTGAATTGACCGCGCCCAGCTTGATTGGGCCTAACCCAAGCATAAACTTTGCCCAAAAAGTGTTTAATTAGTCAATATTTGAGAGAACGAAGCTGTGAAGGAGCATAGTGATGCGATGCCATATAGAATACCCATTTTTTATGCTGCCTATAGTTACCTGGAGTAAGTACTTTACGCACTCGAAGCTAGGCCAATGTGAATTAGGCTTCTGTTCGGGCTTCAAGTGCTCAAATATTGACGCATCAATCAAGCACTGGGCACACATTGCGTATTAGTGATAATTTATTGAGTGCGACTCATTTAAGTGCCAGCCAACTGACTGATTGACCCAACCAGATACAAACTTGGCCAAGATCAGAGAGATTCAAACCCGATACGATTCCAATCCGAAGTTGTCTTGGGAAAGCTCAAATTGCCAAATCGTTTGGCATTTGCTCAGGTGTTCAACAGGTAATTATGTTGATTTGTGAGTCGAACGTATGTTATGGGCCAAGTTTGACTCGGGGTTTAGGCCAAAATCATGCTCGCTGCATTAGGAAACCCGTCAAACTGCAGCTATTGTTTTGTCGGTCTTTTAATGCCAACAATTAGTGTTAACTGTTTGCCCTTTTGGCCGTAACTGTTGGTTGTATTTATTTGTAAGTACAGCAACTATTTTCTTGATTACAATTTTAATGCTTTTCACATGAACTTCTCGCGATTGAGAAAATGATTCGCTGGCATCGCGTTCTGCTCCAGTTTCACCTGCTCCTCAATGCACTCGACAATGGGTCGCTTAGTTTCCACCGCGACCGTTAGACCATTTCGTACTGCCACCGAGGATACTGTGAGCAGATCCTTGGCCAAATCGAGAGCAGCAAAGACACGTATCATCATTGATCCCGTTCCCTTTGCATAGTCACCAAATTCACCACTTTGATAGTCATTGGGCAACAGGTAATGGAATTGTGGCCAAAACGATTTGGTTATAAAGAATATGCTATTCGAGTCCGTTGGCTTAAAGTCCTTGTGTATGCCCCAAACAAAGTGAGATGAATTGACCAAGTTGCCTACGTTCAATACGATCATGTTGCGCAGGAAGAAGGCCACGAACATCGACACCAAAAAGGTCTCCCCGAACCGCTGGAAGGGCGTGTTCAGCGGTATCAGCACGTTAAGCACAGTGTAGAGCAGCGCGTAGTAGCTGGGTATGAACGGGGAAGAGGGAAAAAGTATTGAAAATTAATATTTTTGAATTTTAAATCGTAAAGAAATTTTCTCTCACCGTTTCTGGAACATGACAATCTTGTCGCTCTCAATGTCGGACATGTCGATTTCCTGCAGCAAGGCCTCCTGCTGAGGAGAGTATTTCAGCAGATTACCATGGAGTTGGGCATATGTAAAACTTGAATTGCTGTAGTAAGGATCCTCGTCCTGATGAAACTTGGCGTGATGCAAACGATGCGCTTGAACGCGACTGTAAATGGAGCCCTAAAATTAAAAAGGGTTTAAGGGTTTATGAATTATATTGAAGCACTCATGATTGATTCCTCAAAAAAAGCTGATTTGACAGCACTGATCACAACACAAGCGAGAAACAACCGAGGAATGAAACATAACCGCAAATAACCGTTTCAGGTTGAGTGACTTGCTGCTTTGCGGTTGTTGTCTTGGCTAAATAGCTAAGCAGTGCCACTGGAGCTTTCGAAAGCTTTTGCCAGTGGCGTCTTTAAGGGGGATGTGGGTTAAGAGAGAGGGGAGACTAAGATCACTCACCTGTCCGGCCAACGTCTGGCAGAGCATGAGGAACAGTCGCAACGACGCTGTGGCCGTAAAAGTACGATGGGCCCACAAGCGATGAACGCCCACCGTTACGCCCAAAATGCCCAGCAGTGTGAGCAGCGCAGCTGTGACGATAAACATGTGTGTGTGTGTGTAAAAAAGTATCGTAAGCTTTGCTGTTGACCTATTGAACTCACTGAATAAAATCGTTGACCACGAAGCGCTCGTGAATACTACGTAAACGCCGCATATGCCCAGTATATAGACATGGATATAGAATAATACCAGTGGCCAGATGGCATCCCGTTTCTTGTACTCCGCCTCTGAGACATCCTTGACAACATCCACTTGCTTCTTAGTGTCCATAACGAAAGTGTTTACTGTATCCTGGAACGCCTGAAATCGCAACCGTTACACACGCCAGCTTAATCGCTACTAAATTCCAAAAATCAATTCTAGAAATCGTATAAACCAAAGGTCCAAAAGTATCGAACCCCAAAAATAATTAACATATATGCATATATTGCCGGTAAACGCGTAGAATTTGTTCATTCGCCGTCAGACGCTTTAGCGAGGTCCGATCGTACATCCGTCACATTAATGAAAGCAGAAACAAATCGAGCTTTAGGCTGATAAATACATATAGTTTAATGCCCCTTTCTCTGGGTATATAACATTAGCAACAACAAAGGCCAACTTGTGTTTGGTTCTCGGCTTCACTTCCACTAAATTATAACTTAGATCTACGAAAAACACAGAGACTTCTAATACTCCTCCATACATCTCCAGAGATGTCGATTTAGTTCTGCATCTTGGCCAGCTCGACAATATCCTCACGCGGCAGATCACAATCCCCAAAGCCCCAGACCTGATTCTTATGGGCGTACTCATCGCTCAGAAATCGCGTGCCATCGCCGCATTTGGCAGCACGACGCTTTACCATATCAGTGGACACCGATTTACCTGTACAAGGTGAGGGAAGTAGACAGGTAAGAATACGTTATAATGGAGGAGAAATCTTTCTAAACTTACGTCCACTGGCCAAGCCAAGACGCGCACAGAAATCAATGAAAGCGGTGGTCACATTCAGTGTATAGTTGCCAAACTCTCCGGTCTTGTAATCCCAGGGGAATACGTGATGATAGTTATGCCAACCCTCACCCATGGCCAGGAAGGAGACAATGGGTACTTCCACAGAGGAAATGTTTCTGTAAGATCGGAATAATTATTAAATCTAACCCTACTTTTAGACCCGGTAGTTATAAAGTATAAAATTAATTTGCTTATATAGTATGTCAATACTCGTACTATAGTATTTATGATCAGCATTATCAACCGACTTATCTGTATCACTAGGACTATTAATAGATAGCGCCAGCAAATGTGTCATGAAGATACGTCTATGAGTCATGAAGTTCCATTTACAAAACAACAAATTCATTAACCCCTTGATCAGGATCGAATAACTATATAGTATAGCAACCAACTATCGGTCGGAGATCAGTAGTAGTACATATAGTATAATTAATTTTTTAAAAATATTTTTAATGCTTTTGCTGTACTCTTCGATATTTGGAATGCTAACCAACTTTAGTTATAATCGGACTACTATATAATTTATCTGACATGGAAACAAATACTCAAAACTTAGTGATCAGTATAAAAAACTTGAGATATCTGAACCAAAATTTTTATAAGTCTAAGGTCTAAGGTCTCGTTTTAAGTGAACTGACCAACTTTGGTCACAACCGGATGACTATAACACATATCTATCTAAGGAACAGGCGTTCCTTGTTTGGTATTTATAGAAATACTTAAAATATCTCAACAAATATTAAATAAGTTTTCGTCAGTTTATATATATATATATATGACCATATATATATATATATATAAATAATATATATATATATATATATGACCAACTTTGGGCACAATCGGATTACTATATTATATATATCGTAGAAACAAGCTTGAAGTAGTATAAGTGTTTATAGAAATACTTAAGATAACTCAACCAAATCAAACCTAAAGTCTCTACTGCTGTTTGACATACTTATTTCGACCAAATTTGAATAAAATCAGATAACTATATCGTATAGCTGTCATAGGAACAAACAGTCAAAAATCACTGATTACTCTAGTAAACCTGTTTGTTTGAGTTAAGCTCTAAGTCCCCCCATTGATAAACTAATTTGATTGACTGTAATTTTGTCAGCATAAGTACAGGGTCTTTAGCAGTCAGTAGTTTACGAACATGTTCAAATCCCACTTACTTGTCATAAGGCTTATTGCCGTACATGTGAGCAACACTGTTCACAAAGAAGGCCACATTTAGGGTCCAAGTGAAGCGCATGTTGAAGTTAATCCAGAAGGACATCCATAGATCCTCCTGCCAGAAATACCAGGGCACCACCACAGGCAGAATGATCGAGCAGAGAGCAAAGAGTGGTATATAGTATTTGCGTTGGAACATAACCACTGCATCCGCTTCTAGATCCGACATATCGATAATCTTACGCTTCTCGATAACTTTGGGGTGAGGGGTAAGGAAAAGCCATCCAACATGGGCAAAGAAGAAGCCGCGATTCACATTATGCGGATCCGCATCGGTCTCGGAGAACTTATGATGTATTCTATGATCTAAGGCCCAGGTATAAGCATCACGCTGGAGATGGGGTTAAAAAAAAGAGTTAAGTTTGGGCTTAGTTAGGCTTTACTGTAGCACAACTTACCTGTCCCGCAATTGTGAACATAAAGGCCAAGAGTATGCGTAGTGGTAATGAAGCTTGGTAGGATTTGTGAGACCACAAACGATGGGCTCCGGCCGTAATACCAATTCCCGATAACCAGATGCAAGCGACAACTAAAGGGAAAAGAAGCAGAGATTTGAAATAAATCCAAAAACTTAAAAATTTTATGCAGAAAAAAGTTATAAAAGCTATAAAATAAATTAAAAATTGTTAAACTTATAATAACTCTATGTATTAATTACATTAAAGATATCAGAAATAATCTAAAAAATTTTTTAAAGTTCCCATTTCTAATCCTAAACTGTCAAGAATTAAAGTTTTCTATAAATTTCGGTACTTTAATCAAGTAATTCATACTTAATCTAAACCCAACAGGGATTCCACCACTACTGGCATTACTCGGTATAAGTTCTGTTCCGTAATCCTAAATTTTTCTCAGTGTAACATTTAAAAAGTAACATTTAAAATACTTTGAAACTATTTGTAGAATTGAAATCAGAATTGAAATTGGACTTTGTCTCAATTGTCTTTCGCTTCGCGCTTCATTTGCTCACTGAACAATGGCATTGATTATACCGATGACATAACGGTACACATACCATATACATATACATATATATATATACGTACTATAGGCTATTTGTCAGGCCTATGCGTCAGTTGTTATTTACCTATAAAATTGTTTCGATCGGTGACCGATTTTAAAACCGATGAGCTTCAATTGAGGCTCGTTCGTTAACTTTAATTGTTCAGGGTCAAAGTTCAGTGAACTTGATGGATCCATTGATGTAAGCACTACCTATGTATGTAGGAAAAATTATAGGCGGGGAAGAGAGTGTTTCCATAACGAGGGTTGATTTGAAACTATTTTGTGTTCTTAAATCAATAGTTTGAGTCAAAGCTATGATTTTCTGTGTACAAATGGGAGTAGAACATAAAAGACCCCGTACTCATGCTAGTGCGACTTTTCCGACCGATTTGCCCTATGGGAGCTGTATGCTGTAGTTGTCCGATCCGGATTAAACTTGGTGAAGGTAGTTACAATTTTTTACTCTACCCCTTTTTAGAGTACGGGGTCTAAAAATAAGATTAAGCATTAAGGTATTTAAAGAAAGGCATCAGACAATGTTCATTGCTATATTTTGATTTTGAATGGTCATAACTCAGTCAAATGATGTGGTAACTTCAAAAGCCATACCTTTTTAGACCCTAGGCAACTAAGCAAATCGATCCTCATCAAAATTTGACTGAGATGAAAATTTTGAAAATTTGTCATTTTCTGCTAGTCTACATAATGTTACCCCTTCACTTTTCTGTCAAAAATCGATCAAAAATTAATTTTTCTTTATTTTGATTTTAGTGATGCAAATCGATAGTACTACTAATCACGACTCTAAAAAGGTATACCAAACGAAGATAGCACTTCAGAGTCCCCAAATATAGCAAGTCAAATTTGGCATAATACAGTTTCTTTAAATCGATTGTGCGGCTATTCCTAGCCACTTTAGGAATTACCACGAAACGTATCTAGCCACTATTCAAATAAACTATTAATCTATGATTGTTTATTTACAATCTCCAAGTGTTGCCTAAAAGGGGAACTCTTTTAGAAGGTGTCTGGGAGAAACGTAGTGTTTTTAATCACTTCAGGCAATTGGGTATTGATATAATGCGAGTATTTTCCAGTAAGTCATAAGTGGTTGATTACAAATGCTTATAGATTTATAAACTATAGATAAGAAATTTATGACTAACAGCTGCAGAAACTAAACGATAAATATTCGATAACATTCATAAAAGGGCAAATAGGTAATCAATACTCACCCCAAAGGATTGTGTAGAACTTTGCGTAGAACAGCAAATAGATGCCATAGAGGGCGCCAGCGTGCAAAAAGGTCTGAGCGCCTAGATCGGGCCATCTGATCTGAGGAATATATTCCTCTTCCTTTTCTTGTTCCGCTGTTGTTGCCTCCTTGGACATTAAATGGATTTTCTCGGGATTTTCCTTGTAAACGGCATTCTCCTCTTTGTAACCCAAATTGTCATCAAGTGCTGCTGGATCTTTGGTTGGATCTCTGTGCCTGATCTGCGCATCGGATCGAGAGTTGACATTACTGCAGATAGATTCAGCCGGAAGCTGACAACAATTGCCATTGCTTTGCCCAGGAGCGGAGGCACTATTGGATTTGCTCGGAATGGGCGTTGAAAGGCACATTGTACACGGTTCGATTGTTGCTATCGATGGTCTATCTGAAAATATCGATTGGGCCATATGAGATGATTAATCGGATCGCCATAGACTTGCTAATCGAAACTTATTGTAATGCCATTATCTCTCGAGCTAAACTACTTATGGTATTTTATGTGCCAGTCAACAGTTTAAATATTTATCCTCCGTATGTAATGGGGTGTGATATTTTCAGTATGTCTCACATCTCTCTGTCTCACTCTAACAGCCCAGTCTACTTGGTTTCTTTCCATTTTTCTCATTCTTCAGTTTGCTTAAGTTATTAACATTGACTCTCGTACATATCTTTGTGTCGATTTCTCGCGTTTGTCTTATCTTAGCCCTGTTATACAACTGGCTATAACTTCTTGGCTTATCTGTTGGCTTAGAAGCACTCGCATATAAATAACTATGAATTGGTTTCGACATTGTCAACACTTCAACGACAAAACTTATCTTTTCTGTCGCCTTTAAGTTTAGTGCTTTCATCACCAGCGTGGACTGCCGACCACAATAAGACTTTCGCGTACTTTGTATTCGCAATCAATGAAGCTTGTGTCGCAAATAACTATGCTCTCAGGGGCATTAGATTCTTTTCCCGCCGGAGAGAGTTATGAATTTGTGAAAAACCAATAATGCGAAAAGCCATAACTTGGAGATTACTAAAGCTATCGTGACCAAATTAACACCATATGTTTATAGTATCATTTAATATATGCTGACCAAATTTGAATCGGATAGGACAACTATACCATATAGCTCCCATAGGTTTAATCGGTCTAAAATCTGTGATTTGTATGGGAAAGAATTTGGTTTACTGAGCTATGTCTAACAAACTTGTATTGTATAGGTGTAGCATGGTTTTTTTTATATATTATCCAAATTGGGTCGGAATCGGTACACTATATGAGATAGCTCCCATAGCACTAAGCAGTTATTTATGCCAAAGATTTGAGTTATCTTAAACAAATTCACATTTGGTGTACCCTGTCTAAGTTTGTTAAGAATCGGATAACTTTATCTTATAGCTGCCGTAGGAACAATTTAAATCTAAATTTTTATTCCTACTATGAACATCCATTGATGTGATATAAGTTGGAATAATTTCTTCCGTATGAGTGCAGGGTCTTTTACTGTTGGAATACTGTAGCCTATTCAAATAGTTTTATTTTAAGTTTTATATTCACTGCATTACTCATAAAATTTCCCTTAAAAATAGCACAATTTCTTATCAATAAATCTTGTTTTTTAAGCATTTTATCAAAATACTTTTTTAGAAAATACTTAAAAAAGAATTTAAAAAAAACCACAAAATTCTTTGCCTAAAAATTCCTTCACTAAAATATTTTTGAAATGAAAGCATAAAGTGGGCAACTAAATTAAGCGATAACCGCATGAAATTTGAGTCATTTAAAAAGTTATAACTGGAACACGAAAATTTGATAAGAAACGTTTAAGTCACAGCACAGTGGCAAACAAAAGTCAGTGCCAAAGGGCAAACCAAAAAAACATGAACAGACTGGAGTTCCGCTAAATTTGCTGGCAAAAGATTAAAATTATCGAACATAAATAAATAGTAAATAGGAAAGTCAACAGTCGAGTGAGCCGACTGTAAAAGACCCCGTACTCACTGTAAGGCGCATTTTACCATACAAAGAAGTAATTTTTGACCGATTTGTCCTATGGGAGCTATAGGTTATTGTGGTCAGATACGGATCAAACTTGGTTAGGATAGTTACAGTCATCATATTCACATTATATGTGAGTTTGGTTGCGATAGCTCAACTAATGCATAATAATATCCGGGGAGGATAGTTATAATGGTACCATACACATATTGTGTGAATTTAGTCCCGATAGTTCTAGTCATTTCCTAGTTAGGGTGCTAAGGAAATGGTTTTCACAATTTGCGGGGGCGGTAGGGGCGTGGCAAAGATTTGAAATAAACCTGATCTGCTCGCAAAGCAGACGGACTTTCCTTTCAAATTTGGTGGCTCTAGCTCTTATAGTCTCGAAGATCTAGCTGTTCATAGAGAAGGACATCGCTATATCGTCTCAGCTGTTGATGCTGATCAAGAATATATATACTTAATGGTGCTGGCCACGCCTCCTTCTGCCTGTTAGGCACATTTGGCTTCAGACAAACCTAATAGACCCTCTACTCTTTTTTAGAGTACTGGGTCTAAAAAATAATAGCAATAATTACGTGCAAAAAGCAAACTCACGTTGCGTTGATGAATTTTATTTTGGCAATAGGTAATACTGGTGTTATCGGTAGCCAAAAGAAAGTGTCAGACATTGTTATCAGAGAGAGAGAGAGGGGGGAAATAAATTGGTTGTGAGTGATAAGGACTTAACACCTGGCACAATCACATGAGGTAAACAAGCCAACAACAAAACCAAAACTGTCTGCAAAAACCCAAGAAATTCATTCAAAACTTTTTTGGGCCCAAAGATAAGTGATAATTAGGGACACCTGCATAGTCATATTGTTAACTGAAGATATAGGCCAATTGAGGAACAGGTGTTAGATGACTCACTGGGGCACACTTGATAACATCTGTTCAAGTCTGACCCTGAGACAGATATATTGCTGTTATTGGTTCCGATCGGGAAACGATAAGATAGGACACACAACTAGTCAGATAGTAAACTAATACAACCAACTCTCGGTAAGTTGAATAGCAGTAAAAATTTACATAGAAAATGTGAAGAAAATTGTATATTCTTGACGTTCCGCATACGCCCCGTGTGACCGGGGAGAGAAAAAAAACACGCCCCATTTGGAAGTTGGCTTTTAATTAGAAAATGTATCGCATAAAGAGCACTGAAAGCATACGACAAACATGCTAATTTGATAAAGGAAAATAGCCGGGAAAAGCGGGGAGAAAGTGGGGTTAGAGGGAGGAAAAGGAAAATTGTTTTGGAAAAGAAGGGTAGCTAGTGGAATTGGTTGGAATTTCCCAGACGGAAAAGCCGACCGGGCAGCGTGTCGAAGGAATTGATCAACATTTTCATTGGGCCAACTCACGCGACGTGCTTTTGACCAGGCTAAGGGAGTGCGCTATATGTGTGTGTGTGGGTGTGTTTGTGTGTGTTGGTGTGTTTGTGTGTGCTGGTGTCTCTGTTTGTGTCGAGCATGCATAAATTATATAAAATATACAAAATTCATTATTTTCTTGCGCGACTTTGCCAACGACAGGGACAACGAATTCTATTACGCTTAATAATAAACAATAAATAAAAAAAAAAAAAAAAAAAAAAAAAAAAAAGAGGCCAGCGCCAAGTCATCAGTTTTATTGGCATTCGTTAGTGAAGCTTCTCGACTTCTCCTCGAGAGTTTCAATTGGCATTTTGGGCGGGAAGCGCAAGGGGAATGGGCCGTGAAATTGACTCTGCTCAAAACATTGCAATATCAAATGAAGAAGAAAATAAAAAATTAATAAAATTCAATTCAAAATAAACAATTAATTCTAATCTAGCTCTCAAATGGCTTAATGTGTTATATAAGCAGCAAATTATAATGGAATTTTTCATGTTTTTAGTGCTTATCAAGCAGAAACAAGTGGGAAAGTCTTCAGTCGAGCGAGCCGCTTATAGAAGACCCTGTACTCATTCTAGTGAGCGATTTCCTTACAAATCAACAATATTCGACCGATTTGTCCTATGGGAGCTATAAGTTGAAGCTGTCCGATCAGAAATTGGGGAGGATAGTTATAATAGTACTATACACATAATGTGTGAATTTGGTCTCTCTAGCTTAAGTCGTTTTCAAGTTATGGTGATGTAGTTTAAAAGATCCAGGTGATCGCTATATCGTCTCGGCTGTCAATGCTGATCAAGAATATCTATACTTTATGGGGTCGGAAAAGCCTCCTTCTGCCTGTTACGGACATTTCGCTTTTAGTGTACGGGGTCTAAAAATGTATACAAAGTATTGACTTCAAATAGGGGTTCAAATATACCCTATAAATACCGGTATGATATCTGAAACAATCTATTAACAATTACCGCTTAATACTCAGCTGACAATTTTAGTAACAAAATTGTTTAATTGCCATCTGAGCCACAATTTATCAAATGTAATTGAAATACGGTTAATAGCGAGTAATTTTTAATTTGTACTACACATAGAACACATTACAACAAGTTGATTCCAAAGCCGATTAGTTGGGCGTTACCTGGAGTTATATATATGTATGTAGGTCTGTTAATGACCCAAAAACAAAAAAAATGTACAGTTTTCTGATCTCATCAATTGCTGTAAATTACATTCAAGTTTTCTTTATAAAATTTAGAGTAGAAATTGCCTGATTAATTTGAGAATATTATTTCGAATCTATATTGGTTATGAAAATAATTCCAAAACACTTTGAGTGGTATCCAAAAATAAACCTGAAACGATGCTGTTTCCATCAAAACGTGATCAAAAGTCGAAAAAGTGAAAAAAATACTAACACATGTTGATTTTTCAGTTTCCCAAGTAATTTATATGAAAAATTATTTATAATTTTTGTTATTTTGTTAAATTATTTATAAGACTCTCAGTTTTTTCAGTTCATTAGGTATATAGTATTTATATATACCCGGCTTTTAATTGACATTTGTCTCTCGTTGTGTGGGATTTGTGTGTGGAGCAATCTAATTAGAAATCACATCAGTATCTAAGTTTGTTGGCACTTTTAAGTTATGGCTAACACAGGTAGGTGGAGAGGGCTTAAACTAGCAATAATTTTTACTACTATATGTCTTTTTTTATTTTATTGTAAACTGAACTTTTTTTCTGCTGACGTCAGACATAATTCTTAAATTCATATTTGCTGATTTAAAGCACTTTTTTGTATATATTTATTTTTTAAAAAGTTTTTTAAATACTTTATTTTATGCGAACGCACATTTATTTGATGGTGTTGGCAACACGCTTTATCGCATGGGAGATTCCTTAAGAAGTTTTCAAGTGTTACGAACTATTATTAATAGTATTTATTAATTTTCGTAGTCTCTCAGGCGTCTAACGCGTTCTAGCTGTTCACCAAACGAACGAACTCAAATGACTAACAGCCAATGCTCAACTGGCCGACATTTACATCCACAATCACACACACAAACTAACAAACTAACAAACACACGCACACTAACTCTCACATACATTCACATTCACATCAAAGAGCTGACGCGTCGGCGGCGTTGACGTCGCCTGGGAGTGTGGAGCGTGGAGCATTGGGCCCTAGCAGCAGCGTCGCCAGCACCACCATCAGCGTTGTTAGCGTCGGCGACGTTAAGACGTCGGCAGCGCTGTCAGTGTCGCATTGCCTCTATTCAATTTTTATTTCACTTTTATTTGACTGCTTGTTTGATTTTGTTTTGTGTTTCACGCTAACACTATTATCTACCCATTTGCCCCTTTCGTTGTTGTTTTCTTTCCCCCTTTTTGCCACTGTTTGTTATTTACTATTCTCTGTTGTGCTCACACATTCCGTAAACATTACAAGACAGAAAAAAAAAACTCGCTTGACTGCACGCCTAAGAAAATTGTAGTTCAAAGTCAATGCCTGAGCGGCTGCAGTTTGTGTTCTCTGATTGAGTAGGCGGCGGCAGCGACGCAACGTCGACGTTAGCGTTGGCAGCGCCAGCATAGTAGGGAAACGGGCGTGCGGGTTAGCGGTTAAGCGGGCAAAACGGTTAGGGGTGAGCAGCAGCCGGCATTTCGTCATCGTTAGGCTTCAAAGCTCATAAATATCGGCAAATTTGTCGTCGCTCGCAACGGTTGATTAATGTTAACGTTAACCTAGTTTTTTTTTTCTTTTTTCTTGTTTCTCTTTTGGTTTTTGGACCCACAATGCGCTTGTTGCTTCCCCACGAGACTCGTACGCTCTCTCTCTCTCTCTCTCTCTCTAGCTCTCTTCCGCTTTTTTTTTTGATTGTTTGTGTTTGTTTGCTGCTTAGTCAGTGTCATTATCACTGAACCGTCTGGCATGTCTGGGACTTCGGTAGGCGGTAATTCTGTATGGAACACTTGCTGAGCGCGTGGCTATCGGTATTTTAAAGCACAAGGAGAACGGTATCGGAAGTTTAAAAAACTTTAAGTTTTCTATGCAATGAAAGCTGATAAGACCTAAGTTAAATGTTTGTTTTGGAAACAACATAAACTAATAATTGAAGAGAGCAAAAAAAAAAGAGATGATTGTTGTTTTTTTTGGGAAATGTTGCCACATTGTCGCGGACCGGTTTTGTCTGGGCTGGTGGATGGGGGCGTAGGCCAACGCTGCGAATGATGATGCAATGGCAACGCGGCGATAAATATAGAAAAAACAGATATGTACAGATTTCTGTGAGTGTGTGTGTCTGTGCGTGTGTGTGTTTGTGCTGTGATCAATGATTGTTTTGTTGCTCCACGCTTATCGCGCATGGAGAATCTGCGGCTTCTGTGACTGGTTAAAGATGGCGGCAAGCAGTGTAGGGGCAAGGCGGGGCACAAGGGTTGGGGGTAACGCTGAAGGCGCACAAGAATGTGCTGGTTCACATAGTTTTTTGATTTCCGACAGAACTACTCATACACCCATACCCTCATGTGTGTCTCTGCCGCAATCAGCAAAAAGTAAACTGAGCACCGCGACAACCCTTTTCCGCAGAGTCACCTCCCTTGTTGTTGACACAGCTGTGTGGTCTGGTAAACAACCGATAGGAGTCAACAATTTGAAGGGACCCAATGATAAGATGATAAGAACTCCAAAGATACTACATATTAGGTATATACGTGCAGGTGTTAACTGTTAAGAAGCACTTACAGGGTATACTAAAATATATAAACTACTATATATGTCTTTCAATCTTGGCTGTATTCACAATTAGCACTTTAACTGACTCATAGTCTGAGGCGATGACATAATTTCCAGAATACTCAATAATTTTTTCTCATCCTCCAACCGAATGGGCGACAACTCTGGCTATAAACTTTTTCCGCTAAGCACATGTCCAATAAAATTAACATACAAAGTGGCTGTAAATCCCCCCAACAACATTGTGTGTGTGGGTGTGTGTGTGTGGATATCTCTTGTTCTGCGTAATTAGGACTGGAATCAGGACAGTATAACATTCAATTTAACCAATCCCAGTACTGCGCAAATTGCTGGAAATTCATCCCCAAGGTCATTTGATAAATTGACCAACTATATAGACAATTAGGGCACATGAATAATATATAGATTCACTGCTCCCACTGGATTCATTCAGATGGAATACCATAGATACAAATCGACGAGTTGTAATTGTCGTTCGAAGGCAATAATAATCGAATGTGTCGGGGCAACCAACGCCCCCATTCCTAGGGGTGGACTACCCAAAACCATCAATCAAAACACTACAAAAAAAAACAACAACAACTTTAAATGTTACCTATTTGTATTAGTTTATAGCGTGGACATTGGCCTGTCTGCGCTTTCAGGGGGTAATCTCCATCCAATCGTCCGACTTTTAAATTGCTAGGGTAAAAACCGTATCCCTAGATCCCCAAAGGGGGTTACGGGGAGCCGTCTGTGTTTTTATAGTGTTTTTGTTTTTTTTTTGTAACATTTCTCCTGACATTCACTATAATTCATTTGGAAATTGTTGAATTGCGTGATTTCATTGTTGACTCAAATCGAATATCAGAATGGCAATCAATGTGGTTTGTTGTGGTCTCTGAAATTTTTGTTCTTGTTTTTATTTTGAATAGACGGACAGTTGAACAATAACTTCAACCCAATAAATAGATTGATTACTTTAAATAATTGTCTAGCTTTTAACCGGGGTAGAAAAGTTTGCACTACTTGACTATAAGCTCCTTAAAAAGTGGGAAAGAAATAAATTTATAAAAAAATCTTCAAAAAAAAATATTCTATATATATTTAAGATCAGTTATTACCACCTTTATGTATATAAGTATGTAAGATCTGATATTACTACCTATATTTAAATTTAAATTTTTGTTTATTTGCAGGATCAAATAATAGTTATCAAAATTATTTAAATTTTTTATGTCACCCCACATGCTGGGTATTTGTAAGTCTCTCATTATCTACTTAAAAAACTAGTTTAGTTTTATTTCTAACGCTTTAAAGGTTGCTGTCACAGCTATAGTGTTGCTAATATAGCTATTTTCCAACTTCAAGCTAACTTTTAATACAATAAAACATTTTTAAATTGGCTAAAAATATAGCTGTTAGCTACTTTAAGTATTTTTAAGCTATTTTGATCACACTTGTATATCAATTATTTTTATCCGATCTAAAATAAATAAAATTCAGTAAAATCAAAACTTTGACTTGGAATATCTTAGGAGTCAGGCTTCACATATTCGATTGTTATACCTTTTTAAACTCGTAAGCACCAGAACTATCGATTGGCATCATTCAAAATCAAAATATTGAAAAAAAATTTTGGATCGATTTTTGACAAAAATGCAAAGGGGTAACATCATACAATTTGCCCAAAATTGCCAAATTTTTTTATTTCCCAAATCAATCCAATTTTGATTACTATCAATTCTCCTAGTTGTTGGGAGTTCAAAAAGGTATGGCTCGCAAAGATATACCCCCATTTGGCTGAGCTGTGAGCATTCAAAGTTATAATATATTACAAATTAGCAGTTTGCACTGCGAAATTCTGGCAACGCTGCGCTACTAAACAACTTAGTGCAGACACAAACCAGTTGAGCTGAACTCTGCTTGTGGTGGGTTTTGTCTGCTAGCGTTAGCAAAGTTTCAAACCAATAAATGTGCTCATTTCACAGGGTGTATTTAAAAACGTTTCTGGCGCCAAAGGCGCGAAATGGCCCATAATTCAAATCCTAACAAAAAGCAAACAATTCTCAACTACGTTTTGTTCCCTTTCTTAAATATAGCATTAATACAGTTTGTGTGACAAGCCAGCAAGTTATTCCATTTGAATTAAAGCCCCCTCGAAGCACACGTGATTATTCAAAATATTTATTACCGATTCCCACACGTGTTGTAATTGTAATTACAAGCGGCGCATGTAAATGAGACGAGTCGAGTGGAAAAGTACACCCGCCAGCCGCAGGATTAACCCCTTTTCGCACATGTGTGTGTGTGGCGGGGATTTCATGCATCCGTTACCACAAAAGGATGTTTCATGTGTGATCTTTGGGGGTGGGAGTGTGATAGGGTAGGAAGTTTTACAAAAAGTTACAAAGTGAATCCAATAAATATGCGCCACACACAATTTTTAATTAAATGCGCATTCGAACTCCACATGGAAGTTGTCGCCTTGGGACACACAGCAGGATGTTCCCCTCCACACACATGAGGTGTAAGATACATTGTAATCAGTTGCTTCTATGGCTGCACTTAATCAAAAGAACTGCGCGTACATCAAAGTGGAATTTATCATTATTTTCTTAATGAGTTACTGCTGCTTTCGTTTAATTTCCTGATCCGAAAGTTGATTCAATTTACAATCCATTATAGAACTCCATTCCACATATGTTAAACAATATAATTAAATTTTTAAAAATTGTTTACTGTTTTTATTTAGTTGACGTTACGTTCTTCAGTTCATGTCATAAAAAAAACTGTATCCTCTGTACGACAGAATAATGTTGTTGTTACTACCCTTAATGAACTGAACGAGCACGAACCGATGACAACGACGACTGCGGAAAACTCTCTAGACATTCAGGTAGTTGTCTGGGAATTCGAAGGTAACATCGCGTCCGGTAAGCTTCTTGTAGACCGATGTGAAGGTGTCAACCTGCAGACGAGTAAATAAATTAAAACATTAATTACATTCAAATAAATAATTACTTAAAATTTAGTGTCGAACGACGAACAATTTGCTATAAAATAATTAATTATAGCAAAACTTAGTTCGATCAGTTCGATTAATCTGCCGCCGATATAGGAAGTCCCAAGGCACCAGGCACAAAATAAGGCGCTTGGGAGGCAAATAGGCGGGGCTAATGGTGTATCTGAGATGTGTCGGAGTTGTGGGTGTAACCGGCACTTAGTAATGTAAGAGCTATGGACCAAAGTCAGCTGAACATTATGGAGTGATAGCGGGTCTGGAGTTCACTGTGCGTTCTGTTTGACAATCACTGAATGAGTGGACTAATTCAGCAAATAACACAAGAACGGTAAAGGTTTCTATATAACTTAGTTTGTATGTAATCAGCGATTTAGTAATGTGGAAGCCTTGGCATTTATATAGGCTCAACATTGTGGAGTTAAACTGTTTTAAGGTCACTGTGCGTTCTGTTTGACAATCACTGAACGATAGGACTAATTCAGCAAATAACACAAGAACGGTAAGAGTAACAGAATGTAGCCAACATATGGAGATGCACGCCCGCAGAGAAGCGTTAGTGGCGTACAATAACGAGTTGTTGGCATTTACTTTGCGTCCCCTTTGACAATCACGGCACTTGTGGATCACGCCGCAAATAACACGGGGACGAAACTAACACAATCCGACACGAGATACAACAGTTAATGGAATCAGATATGATAGATTCAGCTACACTCACTTTGTGCTCAATGGTAGTCTGTTGGTTCTTGTCCAAGTGCACCTTAACCAGCTGAGAGCCGTCCAACTTGACGCGGACACGCTTGCCCACAATTTCAGCGGGGAAGACCAGATCCTCAAGAATGGCATCGTACACAGCGGTCAGAGTACGAGAGCGTGGACGCTTCTGTTTCAATGGATTGCGCGCCTTGCGCGTTGGCTTGGGCAGAATCTTGCGCTCGCCAATGACAACAACGTGCTTGCCAGAGAATTTCTTCTCCAATTCACGAACCAAAATGATTTGGATCTTCTGGAACACCTTCTGCTGTGGAATGGGCACGTAGATGATGACGGCCTACAACAAACACCAATAAAGACAAAAATTCACAGTTAGATTTTACCAACAACAATTATAACACAGTTCTTACCTTCTTGCTGCCAAACTCAATCTCGCGTGCACGGGTAATGTGCAGATCACGGAGGTAGGGCTTCAGGTCGCTGTTAGCCTCAAGCTCCACCAGCGCCTGGGCGATCGACTTTTCGAAATCATCGGGGTCCGCGCCACCGGGTTTGATAATCTTGGAGCCGATAGCCATCTGTAAAGTGCAATAAAAACACAGTTACACACACACGTTTAGGAGCGTTGTTATAATGTGGAAAAACTTTGCACTACAGCAACGCCGCAAATGCCGTTTCGCGGTGCCAATGAAATTTGCCTTTAAACATTTTTGTAATCGATTCACATCGGCGTTGTTTTAAGGCTTTTCACTTGCCACTTTGTGGCATTTTTATTGCTAGTATTTATTAGACACCTTTTTTCATTCATTTTTGGCTTTGCGTTGCATGTTGCGGCGGTTTTTCGGCTTTTTCAAAGCATTCACAGAAAACTACACCAACCTTTGTCGACTATTTTGACAGGAAAGGAAGTCAACGCTTTGACACTGAACTGTGCAAACGTCATTTGAGCACACAGGGTTGCTCTGAACGTGATGTTGGCTGCGTTAGTTTGGTGTGTGCGCAAGCCGATGGATGGCGCCAGTGTGCTGTTTAGTGTGTTTATATTTACTTTTGTTTATATTAAATTAACTATTTGAAATAAAAAAAACTTAAGTAAAATGAATTATTACATACTTTTTATAAAACAAAGTTTAAATATTAATCTTATACAATAATAATTGCAAAAGTAACACTTGGATTGTATTTGAGAATATTTCCAAAAATTATTAAGCAAATAAATTTTAATTTTTTTGTTAAACAGTTTAAAATAAACAAATTCATATTATAGCGATAAGGTAAAGTATAAAGCACCTGTGGTTTGATTAATATAGTTTAATAATGCAAACTTAAATACATGCATAAATTTATTCAACCATACATATATGTACCATATACCAAAGTATTCCCCGACTTTATCAATTTTACTATACTTTTCATTTGTAATAATAAAATAAATTGTGCTTTTCGCTACAAAAATCCCCTGAAGTGACCGACTGTTCAACGAATCCATACTTTGTGGTCAGAGCTTATCAGCATGACCAAGGGATGCCCACAAAGAGGTTTCAATCCCTATAAAAGATCGGGGGCTTGATCAGAAATCCATCAGTCACACAGCTTCAACAAGAGCAACAACAGCTTTAGCTTCCAAGGATTACTTAAACACATCTCAATCTCAACATGAACTTCTACAAGATCTTCGTCTTCGTCGCTCTCATCTTGGCCATCAGTTTGGGTCAGTCCGAGGCTGGTTGGCTCAAAAAGATTGGCAAGAAAATTGTAAGTCCTCTTAAAATTAGTGTTTTATACAATTACTTATTCTCATTTTGAACCCAAAAGGAACGCATTGGACAGCACACTCGTGATGCCACCATCCAGGGACTGGGAATTGCTCAACAGGCTGCTAATGTGGCTGCCACCGCCAGGGGCCAAGGTCAAGCCCAAGGCTAAGGCCTTCAAACATCATAAACTTATTTAATTTATATTTATTTATTTAACCAATAGTTAATAAAAGTATACATCTGCCAAAATACAATAATTCTTTTGTTATTTGTTAAAAACGGAATTAAATTTTTAACTTTATTTTTAAAAATATAAAAATTTTACAGAAAGTTGCTAAGAATTTTATATATTTATTCCAAGCCAAATTGAATACAGTTCAGTATGTGCTATATAGCTTAATTTCGACATAACTTTAACTCATTTGTTTCGTTATCTCTTATCAAAAAAAATTTTTTCAATAGGCAAATTTGTAATCATTCATAGGACTTCCCTAGATTTGACTTTGCATAATTAAAAAAAAAATAATTCAATAATTCAGCAGCTCGACCGTAAAAGACCCAGTACTTGTTTTATATCAATAAACTATCTGAAAATTAATTATGTACTTGCTGCTTAGATATCTTATCGGCAATCTAGTCGTTCATCTAGTTCATGGTGATCACAAATATATATTCTTTATGAATTCTGTCACGCCCCCTTCTGCCTATTACCAACTTTTTCATTAACAACTCTAACCGAACTCTGCGCAGCTCTTTAGTACGATGTCATACAATAAAAATCTTTTGATTTTGTATACTTAGATATTGATTATTTTATTGTTAAATTAAATAAATAATACATTTATGAATAATTATAAATTATGATAATTCTTAAAGTTTAGCCTTTGACAGTGGCAACCACAGTTGCTGCCTGTTGGGCAATTCCCAGTGTCTGAATTGTGGCATCACGAGTGTGTTGGCCAATGCGTTCCTATAAGAATTGAAAGAGTTATAAGTTAAATATTTAAATAAAATTTAAAATATAGACTTACAATTCTCTTGCCAAGCTTTTTGAGCCAACCAGCTTCAGATTGACCCAAGCTTATGGCCAAAATGAGAGCGACAAAGACAAAGATCTTGTTAAAGTTCATGTTAAGATTGATTTTTAGTTGAAGTTCTAAAATATATAGAAAACTTGAGTTGTTTTAATTGCAACTGCTGTACAGTGACTGATGAATTGTTTATCCCAATCATATCTTTTATACCTTAATCCACAGAGAAAGAACCAAGTTGGTGGAACGGGGAATTTGTTTGGCCAAAAAGTACACAAACGTAAGCCAAGTTTGAAAATAACGGTATGATATCAAACATTTGTGACTCAGTTTAAAATTATGAATTTAGAAGTAGGAATATCCCAACTAAAAGATAGATTATCTACAACGGTATTCAATCTAAAAATTTAATTTAAAATTCTCTTTTTCCGACATTCTCTCAGTTAGCCAGATGTTAAATCTTGTCAACGAAAGTGGCTTTGAGGGGTAACCACCAGATCAGCTAATATATGAGTAACAAACATTTACTATAAAACAATTTATGAATGAATACTAAAACGGGTTTTTCTGATTTGTAGAATCAGCTTGGGAAGAAGAAGAGAACAGTTACTATACGTCATAAACATGCAATCTCTCTTCTAGTATGATCTTACGTGCTTGTATTAGTTAGTTTAGTACTTAGATTATGACTATTTGTTCTAAGTGCGGTTTAGTTAGTGCTCCAGTCGTTGGATGGCGCCAGTGTGCCCTTTCAAAGTCAATATTTGTAGCAAATAAGCTGTGCTAAATAGGTATATTAGCTTAATCAGTTATTGACACAACTGTAAATTAATCAAATATACGTAATAATAAATTAATTCAAGCATACACAGCAATCCCCCGACTTTATTTTAGTAGACTTTTGTTTGTGGAACTGAAATAATCTGTGATTTTCGCTACAAAAATCCCCTGAAGTGAGCGAGATTCCATGAATCCATACTTTGTGGTCAGAGCTTATCAGCATGACCAAGGGATGCCCACAAAATAGGTTTCAATCCCTATAAAAGATCGGCGACCTGATCAGAAATCCATCAGTCACACAGCTCCAGCCAGAGCAATAACAGCTTTAGCTTCCAAGGATTACTTAAACCCAACTTAATCTCAACATGAACTTCTACAAGATCTTCGTCTTCGTCGCTCTCATCTTGGCCATCAGTTTGGGTCAGTCTGAGGCTGGTTGGCTCAAAAAGATTGGCAAGAAAATTGTAAGTTTATTGGAAATTCCAATTCCGATGTACATGTATTTAGAACACTCTATATCCCTATAGGAACGCATTGGTCAGCACACCAGGGATGCCACCATCCAGGGATTGGGAATCGCTCAACAGGCTGCTAATGTGGCTGCCACCGCCAGGGGACAAGGTCAAGTTCAAGGTTAAGACTCAAAGCCAACATTATTTCTAGACTTATTTGTTAGAAATTTATTTATTAAAAACTTTTATATGTAAATAATATAATATAACACTAGACTACAAACTTTCAATTTAAAATGATAAGAAAGTTACAAATAAAAAGTAAACTATGTATTAAAAACTTGGTATTTTATATAAGTTAACTGATTAAATATATAAAAATATTTGCTGAAAATATTTATATAGTATATTTATTTAATATTATATTTTGGGGTCTGCTTTCATCACTATATATTAATTATTATATGAAAACCCTTCCGGTGATTTCAATGCTTTGCAAACCTTTTGATTAGTGTATATTGTATATATATATATATATATATATATATATATATATATATATATATATATATATATATATATATATAAATGAATATGTATATTATATATCTATATATTAGTACATTTAAAATTTTTATTGAAAAATTCTTCACCAATTTTGTATCTGTTTAAGAATCATATAGGAAATTGTTACTAAATCATATATAGTAATACTACACAAATCCAACTATTTTAATGTTCATTTCAAATTTTTAAATATAATTATAATTAATTTATTAACCAATCCCATAAATTGACAAATCCTGTTTGAGTTTTAGTAAATAAATTAATCGAATATCTTTAAAAATAAAATTTTAGTTTACTATATTTATTTTAGCATTATTTTACAGTATTTACTTAAAGTACTTCTTGTATTTAGAACAACAAATTCCAGCTAAAGAAGTAAAAATAAATTTTAAAAAATAGAAATCATTTTAAAGTTTAAATTTAAAGTTTATTTACAGTATTTTAAATAATTTTTATATAATTAAATAAATTCTACATTTATAAATAAATATATTTTATAATAATCCTTGAACTTTAGCCTTTGACAGTGGCAACCACAGTCGCTGCCTGTTGGGCGATTCCCAGTGTCTGAATTGTGGCATCCCTGGTGTGTTGGCCAATACGTTCCTATAAGAATTAAGAGGGTTAGAAGTAAAACATGTAAGTGAAATTCAAAGTATAGACTTAAAATTCTCTTGCCAAGCTTTTTGAGCCAACCAGCCTCAGACTGGCCCAAGCTAATGGCCAAAATGAGAGCGACAAAGACAAAGATCTTGTTAAAGTTCATGTTGGGAATGATTTTTAGTTGGAATTATAAAAGTTATAGAAAACTTGAGTTGATTTAATTGCAACTGCTGTACAGTGACTGATGAATTGTTTATCCCAATCATATCTTTTATACCTTAATCCACAGAGAAAGAACCAAGTTGGTGGAACGGGGAATTTGTTTGGCCAAAAAGTACACAAGCGAAAGCCAAGTTTGGAAAGAACTGTTTGATGAAAAAAAAAATAATTCTCTGAATCATATAAATATTCAGCAGCTAATTAAACACTGGTGATTAGAAATTGTCTTGTTTCTAACACAGACAGTTTTTAATTCGCAGAATCAGCTGTCAACTCAGTCGTATTAGGTCACAAATTGCACTAAAATGTTCTGCTATAAAAAAAGCGTCAGATTTCTGGGTTTTCTGGCATTCTGTCAATTAGCGAAATCTTGTCTCTAATCTTGTCTCAATGAGAGTGGTGTTTGTCATGCTTTGAGTTCTACAGCAACAACAATAGTGAGTAGAACAACAAATGGGTGAAATACAAACATTTACTACGAAGCAATTTATGAATGAAAACTGGTTTGTAGTTTTTTTCTAATTTGTAGATACAACTTGGTAATGAATAAGCCAATGATCCCCGATTGATTTATTCTTACACTCTCCTTTCCTCTCCCGCTCTGTCTCTTTCGTACTCTCTCGATCTGTCTTTTAAGATCACTCATTCCCCTTTACTCTCTTTTCCCCCTTTTCTTTCCCTTACTCATTATCATCTCTCCCGCTTACATACTTTTTCTTTTTACCTCCCTCTGACTATTTTTCTCTCTCTATATGTCTTACCCCCTTTCTCTCACTTTCTGGCTCTTCCTCTGTTTCTCTTCCTTCCTCTCCCTCTCTAGTTTCTGAGTTATTGACAATGACAGTTTACTGATCACTGAGTGCACTCTGCGTATACGTAATAAGTATCAATTCAAATTCACGTTTTCTTAGCGTTTTCTTATCGTTTCTTATCGTTTTTGTTGTAGTTATTGTATTTAAGACCCTGTACCCAGAAACAGTACAGGAGTCTATTGGGTTTGTCAGAAGCGGAATGTCCGTAACAGGCAGAAGGAGGCGTAGCCGACCCCATAAAGTATATAGATATTATATATATACTTGATCGGCATCAAGACTAAACCAAATTGCAATGTCCGTCTATCCATATAGCACCTGTATCTCTTATGTGTACTATATATTTTGTATATCATGACTCATTATATTCTAACCAAATTTGGTGCAGATCGGAAAACAATAGCGTATAGCTCCTATGGGAAAAATCGGTTAAAAATTTGTGATTTGTATGGAAAAAAACCGAAAGGAGAGAGTACGGGGTCTTTTACAGTCGACTCGCTCTACTGTAGCGTTTCTTACTTGTTTGCTGTTGCCATCGCTCCTTATCAGCGCTTCATCCCAGTTATCAGCTCATCATTTGCTTTGCTCTGTTCTGTTTAAAATCTGTTCTGGACCTGCATTCTGCCTGAATTGTGATTCCCAGCGATTCCAATTGTTGTTGCCTGAAAGAAAAATTCCCCGCTAGGTATTGACATACCTACACATATTAAGGTGTGTGTAGGTAAAATGTGCACAAAGAATAACTGTAAACATAATTGACATTGACAATCATTTGTAAAGAGTGCAATAAACCTCAAGGGCAATCAAAAGTTATTTAAGAGTTTTAGTTTATTGTACTAATATAAATCTTGGATTTTAGTTACTTATTAGTTAGTATAAAGCAAATTAAAGTTATGCCAACAAATCTATTAAATTGTTTTAGTTTGTTTTTAGACGCAGCATAATTTGTTCTGCTTTCAGATACTTTATGCTAAGCTTGAGATACTTTGTATCTTTTTGCGCTTAAACTTTATTCCTATGATAATTTCAACTTCGGTTTTCAGAAGTTCTTTGTAAATTCCCCAGTTGTAATGCTGACAAAAACCAGTTGCATTTATAGTCTTTGTAACGCTTCAAAGTCTTGCCACAGAGGCTGCCTCATTATGCGTCGAGTTGGAGTTGAAGTTGGAATCGAAGTTGGTGCCTGGAATGTGGCAGTTATGACATACAACTTGTAGTCCTGGGAGGCTGCTGCTGCTGCTGCTGTTGGTTGTGCCTGTCACTCAGCGGTTAATTCGAGCGATTTTATTTACATTTTAGCCAAAAGAGTCGGTAGGAAAACAGCAACAGCAGAACCGGAAATGAACGCACCACAAACTTTCAGTCGACGCTGCTGTCAACTGTGCAGGGTGTGTAGAGAGGTGGTTGGGGAGGGGTATGGGGGAGATGGTGTGTAGGGCAGACTGAAGTCAAGATTTGAGAAGCGTAAAGCGTTTTTACTTGTTAAGGAAATTAGTGGCATATCCTGACAATGTGCACATCCTTCTGGCTCCCTTTTAGGTTATCCTTGGATTTTGTGCCTTTTGTTGATTTAATTCATTTGTTGTCTTTGCTCTGCTCATATTAAATCCCTTGTTGTTGCTACTTGTTTTTTATAGCACAAATTAAAGTCACATTTTTGGTGGTTGATAGTGCGAGTGAGTGTGAGTGTGAGTGTGTGCTGAGCCCAGGGGGTGTGACAAGAAGAAGTACAGTTGCGCTTTAATAGAGTTTATAGTTGATTATAGAAAAATAATTATTGCTTACTTAAAAAAAACTTAAAAAAAATAATCTTAAAATTTTAAAATGCTTAAAAAATATTACAGAAATGATTGCCTAAGACAGTTCAATTAAAAGCTAATTAAAATATAATAATTTAATAAAAATAACTAAAATTAAAATACAGTAAAAACTCTCCTTATGGGACGCCTTCTGTCGAGCAAAATGTGTCCGGTTAAAAGGGGTGTGCGCATACGAAAGAGCAAATTGGTTCAACTCATCAATAAGGTTAGAGAAAATCTGTTACGATGAGATAAGAGTTGTCCCCTTATTAGGGGTTTCCCTTAACAGAGGTCTCAACTGTATCTTAAAAACCTATTTAGTCTATTGTCTATACCAGCAAAAGTATCTTTGGCATTTCCGGCTTGTTCTGCTGCCTTCGCATACCAATTAAAAACTATCTTATTGATCAGCTTAAATTAATTTATGAGTGCTTCCCACAAGAGTCATATTGTATAAATGAATATCTGCAAAAACAAAAGATTCAATATACATTTCTTTTTTTAGAGAGATATCTGTTCTTTCTCTCTTTTCTGCTTTTTTTTGCGTCAGAGAAAATCCCCTCAGACATGGGCTTATCAGCTACATTGAGCTCTCAACTGGGCTATAAAAAGTGCTCTGTATTGAGTTACAAATCATCAGTTACACAGTTTCAGCTGCAATAACAACATCTCAATTTTTAACTTCTTAAATTTCCTTGGAATACTTCAACTAACTCCAATTCAATATGAACTTCCACAAGATCTTCGTCTTCGTCGCTCTCATCTTGGCCATCAGTTTGGGTCAATCGGAGGCTGGTTGGCTCAAAAAGATTGGCAAGAAAATTGTAAGTTTATTGGAAATACTAATTCCGATGTATATGTACTTAGAATACTCTATATCCCTATAGGAACGCATTGGTCAGCACACCAGGGATGCCACCATCCAGGGACTGGGAATCGCTCAACAGGCTGCTAATGTGGCTGCTACGGCCAGGGGCTAATTACTTGGATTAATTATAATTATATATTAATAAGTGTATTTATTTATTTAACTTAAGCAATTGAGCGTTGCAATAAATGTAATTAAACCAAAATTCAACTATTTACAACAAATTTTAAATTTTTTTTTAATAATAAATTATATAAAAATTATGGAATTTAAAGGTTTTACTTGGTTTGCTTTTTAAAGTATTGCTTTTTTTTTTTTTTAGCAATTTTAAGTAACTGTTCATATACTTTTTTTTTAAAAGTTTAATAATTTTACCAAACTTTAACTGGCAGAAAATAGCAGTCGAATAACATAATAAAAAAGTTTGGTATACTCGGCAATGAGTTGATTTAATTGAAATAATATGTATGAAAAATAATAATTAAAACTAAGTTTTATTTTCTTGTTTAAATTATGTTTATACTCTGTTTCTTAAATATTTTTTAGATGAAAAGAAAATTCTACCATTAAAATATTTGGTATATTTAAAAATATATTTTATAATAAAATAAAGATAATTTTTATTTTGTTTTACTGTAATATTGTTAATAAGGAACAGTCTTTAATTACTGATTTTTTAAAACCAAGAAAAAAACTACAATAAACAAGCTTAAACCAAGTTTGCTTGTTCTTCTTATTGATACTTCATTAAATTTATTAACTAAAACAACTTTTTAATAGAAATTTAAAAATAATATCAATTAATTGTAAATTAATGTTTAAGTTTGTTTAGATTAATTTTAGATTTTTACACAAACATCGATCAGTTTATATTAGAAACACGTTATTGAGGTAATACTGTGGCAAATAATTTTTTGCTTTGTAGGAGAAATTAGCATTTTACCTATTATGACTTGTCAGAAATGTCATTTATTTTTTTAACTAACAAACATTCCATTTTTTACACGATCAAATAAAAAATTGGTTTTAGCCATGTTTTGAAAGCTTTGGCTTTAATAAGTATATTCCCTTGACGTGTCATTGAATAATTTGCTAGGGAATCACCATAAGTAACGCTTCCTCCAATCAAGTTTTTGGGATACAGGTTTCAAAAATTTTACTCAACTAAAAATCCCCATTTCTACTAAAGTCCCGCTTCGATTTATTTGATATAAAAGCAGCTTCTTTAGCAGTTAATTTAACAGTCTTCAAACACTAATCAGTGCAGCAAGAGCTAAAATTTTAAATCAAAAGTTTAAAATGAATTTCAAGAGATATTTTCTATTGGTAGCATTTGTGTTAGCCTTAAATCTGGGCCAAACCAAAGCTGACTTTTGGCATGACCTGGGCAAACAACTTGTAAGTTTAAGATACTACGAATATTTATTATTAAATATATATACTAAATATGTATTTTATACTTATTTCAGGAACGAGTTGGACAACATGTACGAGATGCCACAATTCAAGTGGTCGATATAGCCGAAAAGGGAGCGAATGTGGCCAAAACCATTAAAGATTTGAGTGATGATCCTTGAATTTATTAACTGAAAGTTTATGAAAATATTATTCAATTTATATATATTCAATGTAAATTTATAAACATTTGTTCAAGTAAATTAATAAATATTTTTATTTAAACTTATTACAATATTTTCATTGCATAAACTAAAAGTTTTTGAATGAGTTCATATTGAATGCAAATATTATTCCAAACTTTGGTTAAAATGTTATTAAATTTAGCTTTATTTTGTTTTACTTTGTATAGTTAGTTATAGGGTAACTGTCCGTTGTGCTGATTGTTATACGAAATCGTTTGACGACTGTTGTATTTGTTAAATTGCCTTCTATCTCAATACGAGTCCAGTAATTGTCCCCCAGTTTGCATCGCCTGAATAGCTAATTCACCAACAATTTTCTATAAAATTAAAACAAATAAATCATTTTTTTTAATTAGTATATAAAAACAGAATTTTTTTAATTTGTACCCCTTTCTTGGAACTGTTATTCTTTTTATTTTTTTTCCGTAGCTAAATCCGAGCTAATGAGCAGTATAAGGGCGAAGAATAAGAATATCTTGAAGAAATTCATTTTTACTACCGATTTAAGCTATATGCTTTTATTGATCTCAAAGAAACTCAAGAACTGATCAATTTGATCAGCAATATGCATTTTATATAGCATTAAATGGTTCAAAGTCGAAGAATGAGAACATTGAAGTTACTATGTCTTTCATGGATTAAGGTTTGAAATGATTCTATCAATAAAGACACTTTCAGCTTAGGTTCTGTGATGAGTTCAACTCTCTAGTATCTGATTGTGTGGCTACTTGATTAATGTTAGTATTCAAATTAATCTTTAAATTAAGAAAATTAGATAAAGAAGGCTGGAAGTAACTATTTTGCATAAAACACTCAAGGATGATTGAAAACATATATTTGTATATATACTTGTATATATACACGTATACTTCCATCATAGACTTGTATATCCATATACTTATCACACTCTCGTGCTCTTTAGGTACAGGGTTTAACCAGTGATAACGCTTGCACATTTCCTGCAAAGTTTCTTAGCACAGTGAATGCTGCTTTTAAAGAACACTTACAGTTCATGTACCATTGATCACCAAATACATTTGACTTTGAGATAAATTAAAATTTTATTTTATAGACTCTGAGACCAAGGTGTTTAAACAGAAAGTTGAGTAAAGGGAAATCGCTATATCGACTCAACTTTAAAGCAGATCAAGTATATATAAATTCATAACTTCAGGAGTAAAATGTACATTAATTTGTAATACTTTCAGAGTGTTTACTGTACAAACTCCACTCGAACGTTTCTACAGATCACAAAGAGATAGTGTTGAGGTTATTGTGGGTCAAAGTCTTGAACACAATTCTGCAGTCAAGAACTTAAAGTGTTTACAGTGCTACTGAATAATAAATACTGTACTTCATCATAAAATTTACACACATATATTCTGTGAGTGTGTGTGTGTGTGTGTGAGTTGGTGTGTGTGTGTGTGTGTGTTCGTTGTTCCCAGGGTTGTTCTGCTGTCTCTGAATAGTTCTCACAATTAATGTAACCTTCCACCGATTGCACAAGTGTAAGAGCTCCCTTGGCAATAGACCCTTTGCCATTTGGCCCATGGCCCTTGGCCCACTACTCAAAAACCCGCCAACTTCTGGTCATTTTAAGCACAAAACGCGCTAAAATGTCAAAACACAGTTTTCCCCCCTGGGCATGAACTGAACTTGGTTTCATGTGTGTGAATGCAATTTACTTTGATTTACTTGAGGACACGTGACCACAAAAGTTTACATTAAATTATCACAAAATATTACAAATACACACACTTATAGTTCAGTTTACATTTGAAGTAAGCAAAGTGAATTTTCAAGTGATGGAAATATCGAATTAAAAAAAAAAGAGCAATCGAATTGAATTTGAATACAAGTAAAATTAGAATACAGAGACCTAATTACACGGCAATTCCAGGGGCTTAGGGCAATTCGCCTGGGAAATCGACAGCTTGAACGACACTTTTTTTTATGTGTCTCTTTCTTTTTTTTTTGGTATTTTCCTTGGCATTGCCCACGGGCAACTTTGAATCCGCGGCACATGGTTTGAATTATTGACAGCTTAGGCAGTCAATCATTATCATTTGAGTGGCAGAAATGCGCTGATTAGCACACAGTGGTCTCTGTCTCTATCTCTATACATCCCTCTCTCTTTCACTCTCTATCTCTTCATTTGAATAACAATAAAGATCAGGTTCCATTCTTTATAATTTATGCATTGATTTCCTCATTTTATTCCCGTCTGCGCTGCGCTTAAGTAATAATCATTTTTAAATTACAAAATAAAATATAAAAAATACATAAAGAAAAGGAAAACAAGTAAAAGAGGCTACAGTCGAGTGAGCCGACTGTAAAAGACCCCGTAATCAATCAAGTGCATATATTTCCATACAAATTAGCAATTTTCGACCAATTTGTCCTATCGGAGCTATAGGATATAGTTGTTCGATCTGGATCAAACTTGGTGAGAATAGTTATAATGGTACCATACACATAATGTGTGAGTTTGTTTGCAATCGCTCAACTATTACTTTGTGTTTTCATACAAATTTTCTATTTTCAACCGATTTGTGCTATAGGAGCTATAGTAAATTAACTTTAAGACGGACTTTCATTGCAAACTTCTAATCTCTATCTCTTATAGTCTCTAAGATCTTGGTGCTCATACGGACAGACGGACATCGCTATATCGTCTCGGCTGTACATGCTGATCAAGAATATATATATACTTTATACGGTCGGTATGGCCTCCTTCTACCTTCTACGCACATTTTGCTGCTGACAAACCTAATAGACCCCTGTACTTTTTTTTTTTGTACGAGGTCTAAAAATGCTGCGCACAAGTAATTTAACAACTTCCTGAAGCCCACCCGCTGTGCGGATTTTAAAATTTGATAAAAAAAAACGCCTCGCAAATCCTGCGAAATCATCAATAAGCTGTCGAACAACACTTGAAAATATGTTGAAAATTGTAATATGCGACGCAGCAGCTAAATAGACATGTATAGAAGCAGGAATAGGTATACGAATAGGAATAGGAATATATATAGACTCTACTTGCCTCAGTGTCTGGCACCCCGTGAGGCTGGAGCCCCCAAGCTGCCACTTCAGCTGGCGTTTACAATCCATTGAGAAGCCGCCGATGTATCAATAATATTTGCTCAAAAAGGTGGTGAAAGTTATTTTTGAAAAAATTGTACAAATTTTAAGGGTGTGGGTTAGATCGGGTCTTTGGGGTTACGGGGTTACGGGGCTAAAAATAATGTTCGACTTAATTTCTTTTATGGCTCAATATAACCATTATTTGCACTACTTGAGTTCGCACAACGCACATAATCAGCAAATTTAAATTCAATTCGCAGCGATTTTAAAATTCGTGTCCCACTTCGAGCGGTGGGCGTGGCGCTTGTCATTCGCACTTACAACGAAATCGTGCCGAAAATTTACCGACTTTTTCGATGGGAAAAGATTTTTTATATCTTTTGTGACACCGTGTTAATTTAACGGCATAATTTATCATATTTAAAAATCTATAATCCTCACACGATTATAATCCCTGTACAGTATCCAACTGGCCAGTTAATGTCGTCTAGCTTTAATTCCCCGAGTTTCATCAACTTCGATGGCAATCAGTTTATGCTTTTGTTGGATTCCAACATTCTAAAACGTGTTATAAATCATGAAAGAAAAATCTTTTATTCCATTATTTGATTATTTCAAATAGATTTACTTTTCTTTGGTTGAAAATAAGAATAAAACTCACTGGGCAGTGACAGGGAAAACAATGCAAAATAATTCAATTTATGAAATATTTTTGTATTTTCTGTTTTTGGATGCGCTGGAATTGGAAAAGAGAAGGGTATATTGAAAGCACATGAAGTTGGTGAAATGAATAAGAAGTTTTTTATGCCATCTTTATTCCATACATTAATTATTTAAGTCTTTTTTGTATACCTCAGTCTTAAACTTAAACAGTATTTTCCTTACTTACAGGGTATGTAGCCGTCTTATATTACTTTAAAAGTAGTACCATTTTGAGACAGCATTGAATGAATGGTTGACTGGCTGAATGAATGCAGGCGAGCATGAAAAATTCGCTGGTTACGTAATGCCCGAGGGCAAAGGACATAGGACATAGAAGGGCGTAAATGGGCAGAGGGGAAAGTGAGCGGGATACAAAGACAGTGGGCAGAGGGCAGAGGGCATTGCCAGTATGTGTATAAAGTATTTCATACGCAATTCAATTGGTCTGTGTGTTCTATGGGATGTACGGAATTTGGTTGAGGTACTCACATGTCGCCTGCTCCTCGTTTTGCCAGATTTATGGCCAGCTCAACAACAACAACGATGATGATGATGATGAAGATGATCATCATCATGATGACGATGGCGCATTACATTGTCCAAATTAATAAAGGTGGTGCCATCCCCTTTAGCCCTACGTATGCGAACTCTCACCCCTTTCGAGCCACGACATAACAATTTAATAAACACAACAACAACAAGAGGAACAACAACAAGAGGAACTTGAGGCACAACAACAACAACAATTGGTACAAAAATCTATGACAATGACAACAGACGCTGAGTTTTTCGAGCTCTTTTGGGTGCATTTTGAGCACAAATGAAATTGTTTTGCCTATGTATCTAGATACAAAACGTTTTTTATTACAACCATTGTGTTTAGGCACTGAACTGCGCTCCGGATTCCTCCTTGTGTGTAATAAAAGGAAATTATTGAAATACTGTCGATTTCCACACGAATGCCTCTCAATACCAAGCCTTTTCACTTTTTTGCCAGCCCATATCGGATCAGATCGTGTGAGTCTGATAAGTTCTAGTTATGAATAGTTATATATTGTAAATTATATAGCCAAGAATTGCGCAATTTAAATATTTATTACGAAATTCGAGAGAGGTGTACGTAAATATATGATATATAGGAAATTCCAATGACAAATATAGATGTTTTTTCTTAAAGCAAATATATTTCTTATCTATAATTTCAGGTCATTGGCTGACTAGCGGTTGTAGCTATATATTTAAATCGAGGCTGTATTACAGTCCAACATACGGATACGTTCTTATCAAATCGGCTACTGAACCTGATCAATAATATTTATAGATTTTCGCGGACTACACTGCAGAAAATAATTTTCAAAAATTAAAATACTGTGCTTAAAAAAAGCGCAACTTAAATGTAACCACTTTCTTTTGAAACTCAAAAGATTTATGACCTTAAAAAATATTTTAAAAAAATACAATTTTTTTTTATTTTTATAAAATGTTTAAGCACTTAGGGAAAGTTTTTAAAGGTAAACTAAAATAATTTAACTTAAATTTTATACGTAATAATTATTTTAAAATTTAAATTAAATTTTAAATATATTTATAAAGAGTTTTCTTAAGATCACTATTTCAAAACGTATTCTATATATTCACGGTGTAAAAGATAATGCGGAATTTCGTTGTAGGAATCTGTATTTATACGGTATACAGGTATGATTCTCATTCATTTGTGTATTTCTGCTTTACGTTGTGAGAGCTTTATGAATAAAATAATTTTACTATTTGTTCTGTGGGAGATTGTGTCTACACTTGGTAGACTTTGCCACTCGAATGAGACATGTGTGGCATTGGTGGAGTGTCGACAACTCATGTGGAGCAGCCAAGAAGTTCGGACTATGAATAGATGTAATCGACCACGGAAATATTGTTGTCCAGCGATTTCGAAACAAATGACTGTTAATTTATCTATGCCGAAATTTCCCAAGGATTGTGGACATACGCCAAAGTATGGTAGTTTACGTGTTGTGGGTGGACGACCAATCGAACCGGATGAATTCAGCTGGTTGGCCAGTTTGGAGTATGCTCATGTAGGTGCTACTGCTGGGATTTGTGGGGGTGCTGTTATCAATGCCCGCTATGTACTGACTGCGGCACATTGTGTGACTGGAACTCAAGTTGAAGAGTTGGGAGGACTGTAAGTTATTAGCTAACTAGTGACTAAAGTAGACCAAGTTTTAATGCTTTCCTTCATTACCTACAGCATTGGAGTTCGTTTGGGAGACTTCAGTAATGGACAGAAATGTGATTATGGTAATTCAAATTGTCAGCACTTTCAGCGTTTTGGAATTGAGGAAATCATTGTACACCGAGACTATAAGAAGGACGATGTTATGCAAATGCTAAATGATATATCGTTGTTAAGACTGAACAGAATGATACAATTCTCGGATGTGCTGACACCGATTTGTTTACCATTTGGCAGTAATAATCACATTGTTGAGCCAAGTGCCAATACTTGGATAACAATATCCGGTTGGGGACGCACTGCCTCCTACGTCGATGACATCGCCAAACGTGCTGTAAGCGTTCCAGTCTGGGAAAAGGATCGATGCCTCAACGATACTCGCCGAGATGCATCCCAACTCTGTGCTGGTATTGGTGGCAAGGGTTCGTGTCATGGTGATTCGGGTGGACCTCTGATGAATGAGTTCGAAAACAAGCGAATGGTTCTCGAGGGCATCTTATCCTATGGTGGCATGGAATGTGCCACGGAATCGTTTCCGGGTGTTTCCACCCGAGTGCGCAGTTTTGCCGACTGGATCGAAATCAATATACGTATATAATAGAAAATATAATCAGTATTTAACTTATCGCTATACTTAGATTTCTGCATGAATACAAAGTAGGTATATACTATATAATAGGTATATACATAAATATGATTGCTTCTGATAATATTTTGAGCTTTTACAGATTATAAGTCAGCCCAACCATGGGTTATCTTGAAAACTTAGACTTTTTTGAACTCTGACAGAATCTATCGTAATTAATCTAGGATTTAGCTAAAAAATAACAAGTGGGAGGTATTGGCTATAATTGACCGATTCGAGGCAAACTTGGTGAGGATAGTTATTATTATGATAGATACCTAATGTGTGAGTTTGGTTGCGAGCGGTTACCTAGCACTACGTGTCTTAATATAAATTTCTCCTAAGGGAGCTATAGGCTATACTTGTCCGATCTGAATCAAATTTGGTGAGGATAGTTATAATGGAAGCATACACATAATGTGCTAGTTTGGTTGCAATCGCTCAACTAAAACTTTATGTCTCCATACATATCACCAATTTTCAACCGATTTGTCTATATTTGTATCTATTTCTATATCAGAATGTTCCAAAGACAGCCTAAAATATGTTTTAAATCAAACTTTATTCAAAGCTCATTTTATAAATATTTATATTAAAAATAACTAGAACATAATCTTTTTGATTTTTTAATTGTTTTTTGATAATACAATTCTATGCCCGTAATTAATCTCAATATAGATTTACTTGCAATCCAATTAAAACTTACACCACACACACACTTTTGACTTTCAATTAATAACAATTTAACGCTCCGTTGGCAGTTTGCCTGTTTTGTCTGTTTTGCCAGTTTTTCCGATTATGAAGATAAAAGAAAATGTGGGCAAACGTTTTCCTATGACAGGCACACGTCACTTTCCGAACAGGCGCAGATTAATCTCAAAGAGAGAGAAAAAAAATAATTATTAATGAGGCGCATGTGTGAGAAAGTCTTAATCAAAGAAAAAAGTAAAAAAAGGAAAAACGAAAGCGAAAGCGAAAGTCGACCCTCATTAAGGGGAAATTAGTTTTGCCAAAGTGTTTGGTCTGATTTCTCGGCCGAGAATTTCCAACTGGTGTCAAAATGAGATGAACAAAGGAAGGGAAAGGGAGAGGGAGAGGGAGATGGGCCATACTTTTGGGGTGATTAAAAGCGGAAATGAAGCAAACAGCTCAAAGGACCTGAGCAGAGCTGTTTCCTTGTTGGTCCTTTGTGACGTTGACACTTCTGCGATTAGCGCAAATCAAATTCAGTCCGAAGAGGTGTCCAAATTGCAGAGGATTAACTCGAGTTGTGGGACAAAACTGGGCCAGTTAGACAAGTCCAACTCGCATTTCCTATTGTTATTCAGGTTTTCCCAGGCGTTTTTCTTTCTATCTACATTTTCCGTGCGCATTTCATTTGAATTAATTTGTGGCACTCAAGTGGCACACATAAATCCTCTGCCTTGTTGCATTGTCTCCCTATGTCCTGCTATTGTCCGTCGGTGCTGTTGTCCTGTGCAGCACTGAAGTGGACGTCGCCTTTTGAGTGCACTTAATTATGCGGAAATTGGAAGTGCCAATGTATGCGACCTTATTTTGCCTTCATTTCTCACTTATTTAACACCAAATGTGACGCAATTATTTTCCATTTTCCGCTGTCTGTCGCTGATGTTGCGTCACTTGCAGTCGGAAAATTCAAAGCGAACGCGAACTTAAAGTTTAAGTACAGTTGTGTTAAGGAAATGCAGCTATTTATACCCGTTGGGGTAAGTTATGCTTGTAACTGGTAAAGGGATTCTTGGGATATATATAAGAACAACTTCCTTTTAGCCATTTCAGTGCTGAGCCTTTAAAGCTCATAGACTCTTAGAGCTATAGACATAAAGTACGACATTGAGTTCTGTCTGCAGTTGAGTCACGCCCACCTTGGCCTTCTAAAATCATAGCCCTTTCTTTTTTGACTCCACGCAGATCAAGTTTTGCTACTCCCCTTAAAAAATTCAGCCCTAAAAACGCTATAAGAATTGTTAAACCAATTTCTAACTTTAAAATATAAACCTCTACTTTAGTAATGGGTATTTTGTAGTCGTGTGTCTACTAAAAAACTTTCTTGTTTGCTCTAAAATTTCAATTACCAGTGCGACCGCCAATCAAGCCATCTATCCATCAGTTGGTTCAATTTCTGTTTGGTTTATTGATATGTTCTGAGTTCCCTCGGGAATATTGGAGTACTTCAAGCTGCCTGTCATCTTCCGTTTGTTTTGTGCGGTATTGTTAATATTATTGTTGTTCTTCTTCCTCTTCTTATTCTTCCTGCTTCCATTGATGCCATGCCAATAATTTGTTTAATGGCAGCGTAAAAAATTAGACCATATTGAATGTCAATTGTTTGATTTTTTGATTAAGGACAACAGCCCCGAACTCGAATTCGAATTCGATGCCTGCTGCCTGTTGCCTGTTGCCTTGTTCTCCCCTTACTCTTACCTGACTTTTTGCTCTGATTAAATATTGTCAGAGTAAAGAGTAGCGTAATATGAAGCCCAGTTTGGAGTGCGGGCAGTACCACAAAAAACAACCGACCCTTTCCGGCTGTAAGTGGAGAGCTTTTCATTCAACCTTTTTCAGAAAAAACCCGACTTCAAATTGGGTATTTTGGCCAACTGTTACTTGTTACTTATTACTTATTTCTTATATTTATTATTTTCACATTTTAGAGTTATGCATCATTAATCAAAACTCTTTCTAGTTTCAACAGGATATTAGCATAACGAGCTCTGGATTTTCTTTGCTGGCAAAAAGCAAAGCAATGTCAATTTACGCGTCAAAGAGTCAGAAAAATGTTGGCGGGAAAAAAGCTTAAGAAAATTTTCCATTTATCTGCACAGCTTAAAAATTGCAAACGTATAGAAAAAAGTCACTCACTCAGTCAGTCAGTCATTCAGTCAGTTAGTCAGTTGATGTCGCACATGTGCGTCAGTTCCCAAGTTTTCGCGCTTTTCACAATGGCGACAACTATTTTGAAGGAAAAACATCATTAATTTTGCGCAGCATAAAAAATGTATGTACGCTAAAAAGGAGGGAGTTTTGCTAAAGAGACTCGAGGGGGTGTGGCAGTTAAAGCCGTGGCAAACACGGATGTTGATGATGATGCTTTTGGCATTTCACTTTTGGCAAAACGACAACGCCCAAATCGTCAGAATACTTTCACTTACCACTGTGTTATCGTACGCTGCTTGTGTGTGCAACATTTGCAAATTTTCTTTATATTTTCCTTTATAAATTTTCTACCAACTTAACTGAAACATATGTCGAAATGTTTCGCGTCACTTCTGACACTTCCACTGATTGCCGTCAGTTTTCATCGAGCGGGGGAGGGGGGAGTGGAGGAAAATCGGGGAAAATGCTTGCTGAAGTTTGCTAAATGAATGCAAATTTTTATTTAAACATTACGGTAATGGCATTGAGCTGTCAATATGTTTGTCTCTTTATTGTTCAGTTTGGAGCCAAGTGCAGACATCAGGACATAAGGTGGCTGTGTGTGTGTAGTGGGTGTGTGTGTCATGAGTGTTACTGACAGCTTGAAAAATGGCAAATAAGATATAAACTTGATATTGTCACAAGTGATTTAATTCAAATGAGTTATTTAAACAGTTATAGGTAAAGTGAGTCATTTTGCAAATGAAGTGTTATTAATAAAATATTCATATCGTGTATAAATTTATTAACTAGTCAATTAAAATTAAATTAAATCAAGTTAATATGAATTCAATTATAACTAAACAATTAATATAAATTTATTAATTAGTCAATTAAATTTTAAAAATCAATTTTATATGGAATCAGTTGTAATTATTTTAGTATTACATCTATTTTTACTGCTCTATAGATGGGTTATACTGATTATATAGAAAAGGGAAATGCAATGAGCTCTACACATTTATATGTATTTATGTATATGTATTTTTATATGTATTTATATGTTCTTGATCAGCATCAAGAAAAATACGATTTCAGGGCTTAACTTGGTTGTTGATTCTTATAGGTAAAAGAGTATCAGAAATTATAAGAGCTGTTTTTACTAAGCTTTGTTTTAAGTTATTTGTTATGAACTTAGTCCACAATAATTTAAAACTTTGTTGTGAAACAATATAAATTTTTAGTTGGAATCATTCCAAAATCTTTCCATATTTTACTATGAAATTATTTGAAACCTTAGCGTAAAAATATATAAAATTTTGAGTGGAAATTGGATTGAAATTACTTCAAGCTTTAAAGAAAAATTATTTCAATTTTTTCATTTAAATTATTTGATACTTCAGATACTGAGTTTAACTAAAGTTTCATACTTCCTTCGAAATATTTCCTAGAAAATTTTCCTACATTGAACACACACACACTCCCACTCCAACTCTCTCTCCCATTTAGTATATGACTGCTAAGACCATAAAAATTATTAATGATTAAAAAACACTAACAATGAAATGAATAATTCGAGGCAATAATGAGAAAAGCGCTGTATTTCCCTCCCTGGCAATATCATATTACGAAAATTTTGATTAGAGACAAACTGAAACAGTTGTGGTCGAATCGCGTGTTGGCCAAAATAAAACTGAAAGCTGGAAAAATAGAAAACAAATCATTAATCATCGAACTGTTGCAATTTCGATGGTTGTGGTTAAAATTAATTTTGTAGAAAAGTACAAAACGCCCCGGGAGCGACTTTTTTTGGGGGAGCAGGGCCGAGTGCCAAAAGCCTCGGGGACCAAAACAACATTAAAAACTACTAAAAAAGAAGGCGCCGCAGACAGCAAAAGAAAATGGATGTGGAAATGGAAGTAGAAGTGGAGTCTGGGAGCGCACAGAGGCCTGTGTCTGACACATGCGGCGCTTCCTATATATATTTTTCGAGTGTCGAGGAAAAAAACTTTCACACATTGTTGTAAGGATGTGTAGCGAAAGCGCCGCGGGATATTTGTGACACTGGCTGCCGCCAAAGACATCCCTTTTTTATTTTTTGCCGGCGTGAAAACGCACACATCAGCAGCAGGAGCGGGAACAGGAGGAGGAGCAGGAGCAGTAGCAGGAGACAGGGAGAGGGCACTAAAGCAGACCCCGAACATTTGTTGTGTATTGTAAATAACGATTTGCGACGATTTGTGTCATGGGTGATGACGTCGACGTCATGGCATCATGCCATCATGCCATCATCGATATCATTGATACTTTGTCAAACGTGTAAATTACATGGCGAATTCCGCGCTTGCGATTTATTCCCACATGCAAATTTTCCCAAAAAATAAAAAAAAAAAAACCTTCCCGCTTAGAAGTCGTCGGCGACATCATCATTATTCAAAGGGAGCTGGCAAATCCCAAAAGGGTTTGTCCCTGACGCGTGTGCGAAATACGCGGCAAAACTACTTTAAAATTTCAACCAATTTCAAATGACTTCTTGTCACACATGAGGCCAAAAGGGGCGGGCGTGGAACGGGGTGTGGCAGTTAGAGGCATTGCATCGTTAGTGCAAATCGCATCAACGAACTTGTGCGTTTTTTTGATTGATGTCAGAGGCTTGTAAGTCCAGAGTAAGTCGAACTCATTCCCCTCACTCCACTGCGGTTTGACTCTAAGCCAGAATTACCTTACCCTTTATTTTTCTGAGAAATAGGGGGATTTTATTTTTCATATTTCATCATATTTCACTTGAATCTTTAGACTCTTTTTGGTGTGATTTATGAAGGGGTGTTGGGGTGTTGTTGGGGTGAGTGAGTCCTCGACAGCTGTGAGTTGTTTATAAGGGTTAAGCTGTTTCAATTTCAAACAGTTATTAGGTTAGATAAAGATGATAATGATAAGGTTTTGACATCTTGGGGCGTTTTTGCATACCAAAAAGTGTGACTGTCAAACACGTGCAACTGTCGAACTTGTGTGCAGCGAGCAGTAAAGTTCACCTCACTTCACACATACCCTGTAGCGTGTAGAAGTGGAGTGGAGTACTTTGTCCACTCAGGCGCAACAATTGAACTTGACCAGTCACAGTTACACTTACAGTCGTTTGTCAAATTTGACAGCTCCGCTGGTTGTGGCAACTCTGGTCAGTTGAAAATAACGCCAGCTGCTCAACCTGTTTGATGGAAATACTCAAAAAAGAAACTACAACAACAAATGCAAGCTATTTCCGCTCAATGACTTTCAATTAGAGCAATAACAAACCCTTCTTCTTCCCTTAACCCCCCACTCTCTGCCTGGTCACTGGTCAAGCAGACATGTTGCTATGTTAATTGGGTAACACCCAAGGGTTAAACATGCCCATTGTCCACCCCAAACGGGAGTTCAGACATCGTTCATCATCCAATTGTCACGATGATGCTGCAAACTTCAAAAAACACATTTTCCGCTCGTTAAATTTTGTAATTTTCGTAAATTTCTAATGTGCAGACTGTACTCGTAGCTAATGCCAATTAAATAACATGTATTTTTGCTGGTCATTTTGGGAATTGTCTATCAATAGCACTAACAAAACCATGAGACTGTCAATATATTACAAGTTTTACCCTTGTAAATGCCATGAATAGTTTGTAGCTAAACATTTGATTAGTTTATTTCATATTTTATTTATGGGCTTTTAATATATACACTTTCTGTGTACAATTTTTAAATTAAATCTAGTTTACCCTTTAAGACTAGGTTTGAAAAGCAAACACTTTTCATGTCATTCCCCAAAACTTTATTATTCCTAGATTTATTTTAAGGACAGCACAAAATACCTTAAACTTAAACAGTAAGGTAATAATTAAATCAATAGTATTTAATATTAAACTTGTGTCTTATTTACTGGCTAATTTGTAAAAAAAAATTAATTGATTTTTTTAAGAATTTTTCAGTTTTGAATGATCACTGCTCATCCAAATGTTTCAATATTTTAAAAATCTATACCTTAGACTCCAACGGAATCATTCGTAATCAAATTGTACTGGTTTGGAAGTTTTAAATATTTGACAATTTTTATCATGTTACCCCTTTACATTTTTAGCAAAATCGATCAAAATTTTATTTAAACATATTTAGATTTTTAAGATGCCTATAGACCTGGTCCTCACGAGTCTAAAAAGGTATCCCAGTCAATCATCACACATCAGCAGTAAGTGTTAATATTGGCTTAACTATTTTTTAACAAAGATATAGCTTAAAAAAAAGTATCTCATGCTCAGTTTAAGAATAATCGTGACTACCTTACCTCTGCTATAATTTATAACAGATTTTACCACGGCATACCACGATTTCACTTCACTTTATAAAAGTTCTAGGTACAGTTGCGTTCAAAATAGCTGAAAACATAACCTACAAAATGAAAAACTTCTCCGCACTGTCACTAAAGTCGTTTTTCATCAGAGATTGGCATAGAGCATGCAAATGGCGTACGGCGTACGCTTTTCTTTCATCATATTCATGTGTGTATGTTATTTTCCAGTTTCCCATTGAAAGCAATTGAAGCAGAAATGCCTCAAATCATGTGCCACATGACAAACAGGACTAATGCGGTGGCCATCAGGATGTGCTCTGTTGATGTTGCGTTTACTGGTGACGCGACGACCAGCTACGAACCCTTTAATGAAACGAAATCGGGTTGCCAACCAGCAACCAACAGTGACTGCAAAAAATCTGCAAACTTTAAAGCAAACAACAGACAAACTCTCGGGCTAACCCCGAGGGCGGCAATATACAAAATGACATCTAGCCCTGGTTCAAACCGAGCCCATTGATTGCTCCTGCTCCTGCTTCAGAAACTGCTCCTCCTCCTGCTGAAGGAGAGTTTTCTGTTTGGTTGCTGGTGTTTTGGCGGTTGTCTGCGTGCTTCACGCTTTATTGGTTCCATTTCGCATGTGAGTTTCTCCGTCCACTCTGAAGCTAATTTGCAAATAATATCAATATGCATGTGTGTGTGTTTGTGTGTGTGTGGCATGTAAATTTGTAGACTAAAAAGGGTTCCTCCTCCACCATATTGGCAACGACACACGCCCTTTTCCTCAACGATTTGTTTGTACGCTTTGGCGGTTTGCTTTCAAATATTTCAAATTAGATTTTAAAATCCTTTTTGTATGCTTTCTATTTTGTTATTTACTTTTGCAAATTAAGGTCACAGTTTTGCATTTGGCTTTTGAGGCAATTGTTTGCCCATTGGCCTTACCTTTTGGCCGCTTTCCTTTGATGATCTAAACCGGCTTTCAGCTCACGTGTCCCACTTGAGTTGCAATGCAAATATGTAACAAATTTTGCTGTTGTTTTGTTCGCAAATCTTTTGATTTTTCAAGCGGTTTAAGCCAGCCAAAATTTTTTCCACCACAACATGCCACGCCCAGACGTCCAGAATCCCAAAAAAAATTAAGGCAACATTGGCTGTATGCAAATGACATGGCGATAAGAACATGGCGCAGGTAAGCGTAGAGAGAACAATTGTTTGTGATTATGATTGAGCAGCGCACAAAAGTCAATAACAATAACAATATGAATACCATAATGCAGACACCGATACAGCTGCCAACAAAAGTCGAAAGCGGCCAACAACAATGGACGCAAACTGACTCTGGGGATGGCCAATACCCCTACCCCGCCTCCTTACACAGCTTCACAGCTTCAATTCCAACGCGGAAACTCCGCGTAGCACTTAAAATTAATGGAAATATATAGCCAAACAATACAAACACACACACACACAGTCAACACACACACACCAACTGGCACAACAACTGAAATTTAAATAAAAAGCATTGAAGCTCAAGTGAATCTTAAAATGCTTCACTTGCCGCTCAGTTTCTTGCTGGATTTCTCCAGTTCCTCCAGTTCGCTGCTTCCGTGTCTCTGTCGAAGCGTAAAATATTATGTCATTATCAAAGCAACGCAATAAATTTCGTTGGACGCGTTTTAGTCAAATTTCAATACAATAATAAAATAAAGTTCAGTTCGATACTCGACTTTAAGATACCCGTTTCTATACATCTCTTTAGATAAAAAGAAAGTAGTGCATACTTTTAGGCGCTCGAACCAAACTACGTTCTTTTGTTTCTTTCCAAATGTGTTGTAGAAAATAAGGTGCCAAAAATAAGCTAGAAACTTTCTTTGGATCACAACTGCAGCTTACAGGGCTCCATTTAAATAATTCATTATATTTTGAGCTTAAATTGATCATAACTCAGCCAAATGAAGCGATATTTTAAAAAGTCATACCTTTTTATACTCTGGACATTTAGCGGAATTAATCGTAATCAAAATCTAAAATTCTCAAAATTGAACCCATTTTGTCAAATTTGGATGCCAGACTTCTCAGAAATGTGATCCTCAGCTCAATATTAAAAATTCACAATTTTCCCAACTTTGACCGATCATAACTCAGCCAAATGAAGCGATATCTTAAAAAGTCGTACCTTTTTATACTCCGGACAACTAGTATAATCAATCGGGATCAAAATTTGATTGAATTAGGAATTTAAAAAAATTTACCATTTTTTGCCAAATTTAATGATGTTACCCCTTAACCTTTTTTATCAAAAATCGATCAAAATTTTTTTTTTCAATATTTCAATTTTGAATGATGCCAATCGATAGTTTTGTTGCTACTGAGTTCAAAAAGGTATATTAATAGCAGATCGGACGTTAGAGTCGCTAAAAATATCAAATTAAAGTGTAGCGAAAATAGTTATACTTTGAAGACCTATATAATAGCTCAAGTCATTCTTAAATTTATTTACTTGGTTGAGTTATAATATAATAATTAATTATATGTTCCTTTAGTCCTCTATATAATCTATACTCTATATAAGTTAAATCATTTTTTAACATCCAATATACCAGTTTAGGTACATTCTTTACACAAACTTTATATACCCTTTGCTGGGTCATAAAAACAGTTTGAATTTACAATTAGCTTGGAATGGGGATGGAATTGTGGCTGGGGACTGTACACTGAGTATTGTTGTAGTTGTTGTCATGGTGTGTGTGTGTGTGTGTGAGAGTGTGTCAATTGATAAAGTGAAACTTGCAGTGTCCTGTTGCGTTTTATTTCAAATTTTTTTTTTTGCTTTCCGTTTACAGGCCACTGACGAGTGCCACTCAAAGACGAAGACAACGGACCACCGCGGCGTTATTATCTTGGATTTGGCATGCGTTGTGCCAGGCATCTAATTACAGTGACAGGAGAAGTCAGAAGGATATTCAAATGCGGTGCAGGACACGGCATGAAACTGTGACTGACACCCGTTGCCTTGGCACAGTGGCCCAGTCAGACAAAACAGCTTGGTATTGGCCATGGCAACAGTTGCCTCATTGTCGCGGCTACTTGGCCACTTGGCCAACTTCAAGGCGAGTGTTACAAGTCATTAAGCCGCTGTAATTGCCGCACTGAGATAAGTCGTATCTTCAAACTGGCCAATAACCATAAATATATGAAGTTGCCAATGCCCCGCCTACCAGCCCCAGCCCCTAGTCCCACCCCCGCTGGCGTTTTTATTGCTTTGTGGGCTGTACCAACTTTCACTTGATTTTCGACAGTGTCACACAAAACTGCTGGACACTCAATTCACTTATGAATTGTTTATAGTAGACATAGAGCAAAATAAACTCTCGAATCATATCCGACTTTCATAAAGGAAATGACATTTCTCTATGGCCTTTTTTGCCAACTGACATATATCACCTCTTCCTTGGCGCTTAACGTTCCACATTTCCGCTTTTGGTTTTTCCCCTTGACTGCTTCATGTGGAAAATCATGGAAAATCTTCTGTTTGGCTTGTGGCATAAGTCGATTATATGCGGAAATGAAAACCCATAAAAATCCTTTCCTTCGGTGATTAGTTAACATATTTTCTTCAGTTTCCCTTTTTTTTTTGGGGTACCAATTTTCGAGGGAAACAATTATTTATGTGAAATATTATTTATTATTTATTAGTGTTGTTCTTTTGGGTATTGCTTTGGTTGAGGTCCATTAAACATGTGAGTGGTCGGTCAACTATGAGTTATGCATATTAAAAAAGGGTTGCCAAAACGATTCGGAATTCAAAATATACAAATTCGTGTAGAAAACTCAACTTTTGGCTGTTAAATCTTCAATAAATTCAAATTGAAAATTTGTATATAGTTTCGATACCCGATTAAATGTCCAATTGATAGCAACACTATATTCTCCTGTTGGCAATGGCACTGGCACCAAATCGGTTGTCAGATACATGTTCTTAATCAATAAGGGACCCTTTTATAAATAAGTTTTATAGTTATTACACTAGTTAATTAAGTTATTAATACTTACTACATATGGACAGGTATGATTTATGTTGGAGCGATCCTTAAATGTATAGTATACTGCTTTAATTATTGGATTGTTGTTCTTCTTGAGAAACTGACAGGCATCAAATGTGATGTCATAGAGCCAGGGCCTAAAACCATTGGCTTTCTTCAGTGTTCGCCATCTAACTTTTATATCATAGACAGGTCGTAAGAATGTGCCATTAAAATCCAGTACTGTTCTATATCTTTTAACGGCCTTTAGACGACATGTATGCTGTATATATATTGTATTGTCTGACTCACAAACTACATTCGTATAGCGTATGATAACGGCTTGCTGGAAAGAAACAGAAAAGTTATTTGAAAAAGAAAGGATTATAAAAGTTTATTGTATTACATACATTGTAAAAGCTTTGATTGACTGTAATCAGGAATACCAATGTTGATACTACCAAGAGTTTCATGTTGTTAGCACAGTGTAAAGTCAAGTTGAACTCTGAAATAATGTCTACACTTGAATTCAATTTACAACAAATTTTTGTAAGGATTTCTACGCTCAACTTATGCGCTGAATTATTAACAAACTTTTTTACAGAACTCTGTGCTGAATTCTGAGTGCATTTCTCTTTTCCCACGACTAATATTTCGTTCAAGTTTAAAATCCAAAGTCTAACTTTACTAATTGCTATAATATAGTCTACTACAGCTATTTTAAATCAGTTAATATTTTTTGTCATGATTAAAAATACATTACACAGCAATTTGCATAGCAAGTTTTCTATCTTCTAACAAATTGATTTATAATTTAGGTCAGATGCGGTGAACTCATCCGTGAATGCAGCCGGCAAAATTAATTGTGCTGTCAAAAGACGCCGTTGACAAATAATTGAAATCAATCAAATTGTTTAAGGACATCCCCTATTAAAGTGCTGGATTAGATTGGGTTGGGTTGGGTTGGGTTTTGGTGGGAAAAGGTTTGCTAATCAAAAATTCCAGTTGAGTCTGCCGCTAAAATCATTAAAATCAAAATTCGCAAATGATGCGCATAATAGACTCAGTCGTCTTTTGATAGAGTTTTCCCAGGATTGGAAAAGTGTGTATGCTACTAGAATGATATGTTCATTCGATGAAAATTGAAATTGAAATATAGCTGGGCATTTGTTGTTGCCAATGTTTGCAAACATGTAACCCGCTGTTGTTTCGCAGTTGTTATTGAGCCAACGAAGCGTATCAATAAATCCATTTAAAATTGCGTGCAGGCCGCGTGTGTGTCGTGTCGTGTCGGGTGTATTGGCTATATCGAGTATTGAGTGTGTCGAGTGTTTGTCATTCTTTTGGGCCGCACATAATGCAATGGGTATTATGGCTGCTTAGTGCCCCCGTAACCCAACTCAGTTTTGCAGTATATCGAAAATAAATTGGCAGCGACAGCGAAAACAAAAGCGCCAGAAGACGTCAACAATTGACATCGAGATAACAGCAAAAACAAGTACGAAAAGTACAGTGGAGTTAACACGACCACGAAATACCCACGGGTTAAGAATTAATATCGGTCGGCTAAATTTAAAAAAGTAATAAATTAAATACAGAAAATTATTTTTCCAGAAATGTTTCGACTGAGAAACGAACTCGGGTCCTCAAGATGTATGACTGTACCTCTGCAAGGAGGAGGACTACACCTACCTCCCATTTTTTATCATTCCAGAACGCATTTAAATGCATTTCATCGCTAAAAAGCTTCTATATAGCGTATATGGCCTACTTCTGTTAGCTGATTGTTATGGTCACTCCTTCGACTAACTTTCTTATTCAAGGACTGATCTTTATGAAACTTTGGAGATCGTTTACCAATAATATTATATACATATATACCATCTGACTAAAAAGATTTTACGTTTGGTAACTAATGTTTATTATTCTTTTAGTGGGTAAACGAGTCTTGGTATCAAAAGTACTCATATAAGAAGTCTACAACTCAAATTTCGTGAGCTTAGACTACATTAATACCTACAACGACTGTAATCTTTATGCAGATCAAGCATATATATACAGTATATACTGTATGAGTTGGTAGATGTATTTTCTATCTGTTACTTACATTAAACAAATATAGCATACCCTCTTACAGGGTATTTCAAAACCCAAAATTCTAGACCACAACAGGAATAAAAAAACCCTCGCGCAACCCTCGTCGGCTCATAGGTATAAAACCATCAGCTAATACCAGTCCCAGTGGCTGACTAAAGCAGTCACAATATTTGCCAGCCAATCAGTCCACTCAACCCTCAATTTAAAATGCAAAATCAAACTAAATCAATTTCATTTGCAAAAACATTCGCGAACGTTGCTTAAGATCTCAGAATTGAGACCGAGGACCAAGTACGAAGGACCTAAAAACCTGAGCACGTAGTGTCTCTTAAGAAGGCCAATAAATCAAATTGGAAAATTTTTACTTTGATTTTCGTACGTTGCCTGATGGAAAATTATGCGCATATGCGGCAGACGACAGGACACATTCGCCATCTCCTTGAATATTGTAATTTGTGCGAAATCCTTAAAAATCCAACGCATTTATCACAAATATGCGCCCATAAATCAGAACACACATCCCATTGGCAGTGGGTGGGGTAGGTTTAGGGGGAGTAGAGGGGTGGGGTGAGCATAAGAAGGCTGAGGAGTTGCCACTTAACTTGGCACAGTTTCCATTCACAGCTCGTTGTTGGCCATAAAACGAGCAACTTCACAACGGGCGAGTCTAATTTGCACATTTTCAACTATTTTAATGTTTTTTTTCCTCTCGCTCTACGATTTTTTAATGTCGTTATTTATGCGGCCTGTTTACGATTTTATGCGCTTTCTATGCAAATCACAAATGTGAATCGTAAACTAAAGGTGACGTCATTTATCATATACAAAATTTATGTAAGTGGGCGGTACAAAGTTCTTCCTCAAGTATCTTTTCACATAATTTAATGTGTTACGCGTACGATTTGTGGTTTATAACAATGAAAATTACTATTTATAATGGCAAAACAATTAATAATTTATAGCCAACTAGAAGACTAGTAAAACAAGCATTATCTGGCTCAAATTTCAGCTCTCTACGCCTTATCATTTGCTCGTTGTTTAGTTAATAAATTAAATTTATGCTACCACATTTATTTCTATCTTAGCAGTTGTGTGCGTAATCTTCTTTAAGTAACTGTCAACAATTCACAGTGGAATTTAAGCAACAGTTCAATGGCCACTTTCACATTCAACTCGTTTTAGTGTCGTTAAGCAAATGCTTTTAATAATTTAAAGGCAAAGAATGCAAAGTGCCCTAACTATCTACATCTCAGTATTTGTATTTACGACTCCCTCGTCATGTTGTCAATAACAATTTTGCAATGACAACCCCTTTCGCAAATAACCAGCTAACAAAATCAAGACCAAGACCAAGACCAAGACTAAGAACTAAGGATATAGACAGGAACAGGGAGAGGTACAGGGACCGAGACCGAGACCGACTCTAGACGACGCAACAAATCGCTGCAAATTACATTCATAAAATTTTATCACCCAATATCGGAAATGGATTCGGACCCCAGACTAATGGCCAACGTATGACCCCGCGACAACCCACAAAAAAAAAGAGTTGCCACATCTGCGTACATGTCATTTACAGTCATTCCCACAAACCGTCAAAGTAGTTCCAACAATTTCCAGTAAAAAAAAATTACAAAAAAAAATAAGAAAAATATATAAAAAAGGGTTGATACTCGTACTTACGTTTTAAGGTCATAAGCAGTCATAATTTCATTATTATGAAGTGTCAAACTGATTCCATTATGGAAATGGACACTTTGTGTGAGCATTTTGGGGGTGCAACTCGGGGATTAGGAACCAATAAACGGTGAAAGTACTGCGAAGGAAGCCAAAAACTCTTCTAATTACTTTGCCTAATTTGTTGCAATATTTCGTTGCCTTGGCGATGATTCATTTTTGGGCCAGTTGGCCAAAAAGGGCCAGTCAATCATGCCAACTGTTGCCATCAGTCAAGTTCAAATTCAATCCGTTGTCGCCGTCAAGACAACGGAAGGGTGCATTGGATTACATAATACCAAGAGACACAAGTCCGCGGGCAAGTCTAAGACAAGTTTTGGCCCAGGGGCAGCTGCGGTCAGCGAAGGGATTACCCAAAACATATATCGTATTTGGTAGTTGAGTGCGAAACTAACCACAAAGAAGCAAAAGTCGACCAGTTCAACAGTCCAGCAATCGACCAGTCAACTCGTGTAACCACAAAATGGCTTTTAGTCTTGAGTACCAGGCTCTTGTACCGCCCTTAGGGTGTACGGGTTTGAGTGGAAGGGCGGTATGTGGGGACAGTAACAGATTAATCAGCGTATTGAGAACTGAATTCAAATAAATGCGCTCATATATGCTTACTACACATGAGCTGATGTGGGAGAAAAGACGGGTCTATTAAGTTTGTCTGAAGCAAAATGTGCGTAACAGGCAGAAGGAGGCTTTTCCGACCCCATAAAGTATATATATTCTTGATCAGCATCAACAGCCGAGATGATAAACATTATGTGTATGGTACCTATCTAACTATCCTCACCAAGTTTGGTCCGGTTCGGACAACTATAGCATATAGCTCCCATAAGACAAATCTTTCGAAAATTACTTATTTGTATGGTAAAACGCGCACTAGAACGAGTACGGGGTCTTTTACAGTCTGTTCGCTCGACGGTAGCCTTTCTTACTTGTTAAATAAAATATTAAAATTTAATATTAAATAAAATATATTTAAATTGCGAATAGTTTCCATTTCCACATAAACTTGTTTAAGTTTTATTCTATATCTTGATTTAAAGCACATATATTTTTTGAACAGTGTACTCTTAACATTTTCCATTTAATTGCGACACTCGAACGGCTTCAACAAATTACAACTTTCAATCAAAGCAATTTAGTCAACAACAAATGAAAAAAAAAAAATAGAAAACTGCCGGAAAAATAAGAAAAACATAAAGAAAATCTATCAAAAGCATAACCAGCAAGCACTTGAAGCACTTTGCTGACCCCTCGAAGCATATTTTCCTGCTGCTTAAAGCAATAAATTATCAAAATTTGTGGCATAAATCACAGACTCGCAGGACTTTTCACTTTTCAATATTTGTCAAGGGGGTGGAAGGGGGGGGACAGAAGGGGGTGACATGTGTGTGTGGTGTGTGTGTGGGTTTGATTTGTTTGGCATGTTGAAGTGGTCAAGCATGAAGAGGGGCGTAGAGAGGCGTGGTGGAGTGTAGTGACATACGTGCCATGTAAGTGGGCGTAACCGGTCGCCGTTTTTGGGCGCAAAGTTAATTGATTAACGACACGGACAGGCAGACAAAGTTGGGCAGCCCTGCAAAAGTGTGCCAGCCCTCGTTTTGATACCATACAATTGCCGATTGTCAGGCAAAAGGACGAAATAACAAATTGAAGACGCACATCTTTAGTCCTGATTTGTGACCATTGTCCATGGCAAACGATGCTGACCAGAAGAGCAAAGAAAGAATTCATTGTTGCGAGTTGATTGGAATTTTACGAGCGTTTACCTGCTGAGGCTTCCCCCCACTTACCTACCCCCTTTGAGGGTCGGGGCGTGGAACTCTCAACCCCGCCCTTTAACTTTTATGAGCAGTTGTTCAGTTATATTTATGCGTTTAATAAGCAACATGACAAGCTGGAAACGTCATCGACTGTCATTCAAAATGTAACAACTGCCAGCCGCAGGATATGGTCATGCCAAAAGGATATAAGGCTATAAGGATACCCTTGAGTGGGCAGCGCTGTGGCAGCACTGTGATAGAGCACAGCACAGGATGTGCTTGATTACTTGACATTTTGCATGGTATTAATGAATGAAATAAATTTAATTTTGGCAATTAATGGACTCACAGCATAAAGCCAGCAAAAGGCAGCCACAGCAAAGACGTCAGCAAGTTTTTGTACACCCCTCGCAAAACTGTAGCTTTATGTTTATCATTATTGACTCATGACTACACTCGCACACTCGCACACACACTCGCATTCACTTGTCGTTGTCGCTCATAATGAGGGACCCCTGTCAGCAGAGGATGTGGCGTATGTGGGTGGGCAATGGGCGTGGTCGTTGGTACTAAGACTAAGATTGGTTCACATTTCGTAATCAAATATCGTAGTTTCACTTTCACTTCAACTTTCTCCAGAAAAATGTTCGTAAATTGCAATAAACCGGACAGCAGCAGAGGAGAGGAGGGGAGAGTAGGGGGAAACAGTACAATTATCAGCTATGGGGACTTCCTTGTAGTATCCTTTTTGATTTGAGGGGATGGAAAGACAAGTCGAGAGTTGCCAGAGCGCTTAGTCATCACGGTGCCCATCATTGTTTCTGCCTTGAGGCAGATTATTGGATTCTCCTTGAGTGCTATTTACGAGACAGTTCTATAAGTTAACCAGAATAATGTTTGAAGCAGCTGCTACAGCTGCCTGGGGGCTTAGACCAGGCTTCCAATTCACACCTGAGCCAAACAAAAAGAACTAGTTCCATTGTCACATACTTCAAAGCCAATCGAAGCACTAGTAATTAGCTTTAAAAGCTGAAAGTAACACACATCAAGTAGCTAAGAGATGCTACACTGATAAAAAGAAAGTAGTGGGAGAGACTATAGTCGAGAGCGCCGACTAAAGAAGTCCCTGTACTAGTATTGAAGCAAGTGGATGCCATTAATGTATTTGTACGTAAAGAGAACTGATTTCTCATCAATAATGCTATATGATATTGTTAACCGATTCTTACCAAACCACATAAAGAGAGTTTGAGAAAGAAATTTCGATAAACCAATAAGTTTTTCAAGAAAGTGGCTTGTTTTCTACATTTTGTTACTATTAAAGATATTATATAGTTGGCTGATCCGAAAGAAATTGAATCAGCATAGACTAAGCTACACAAAATGTATAATTTTGGTTAAGTTCGCTTAAGCAATTAATTCCCAAATTAATAATTTACTTCAAAATGTAATATCTAGCTCTTATACTCTTTGAGTTCGATACTGCTTTCCATGCTAATCAAGAATATATATACCAGGTGCTTCTTCTGCTCATTATACACATTTTTTCCGACAAACTTAAAACTCCTTAATACTTTCCAAGTACGCGGTCCAAAAATAACAATAATACCCGTCTTTAAAGTAATCCTAAACAATCAGTTCAAAGATAGAGATAAAGATACAACTAAGAATTTCCTACAAAAAAGCCAACTTTAAAAACCAAATTTATGTTCATGTTATCAGTGTATTAACTTAATTAGTGATTAGTAACAATGTAACTTAATTAAATGTGCCACAAAAAAGTCGAACAAACTTCCGAAGCCACACAAAAAGCATAAGTTAAAGTTGAAGTTCATTTCCCGGCCGCGTGTGTCGCGGTTTAGCCGCATTTTCCCCCCATCTCCCATCACATTTCCCACATGAGTCAGTTAATCGGCGCTTTTCCATACGACAAAAAAGGATAATAAGTATGTCCTGACATATCGCATGTATCCATTACACTCGACTGCCGCTGACCGGAGAGGGTTGGAATCCGATTCTGACTCCGGCTCTGACTCCGACTCCGCAGTCCAACGATTAGTTCACTGAGCCTCGACCAGTTTCACAGCCAAGTCCTTGTCCATATCCTTGTCCATTTCCCTGTCCATATCCCTGTCCAATCGTGCAGTGTCCTGCAGTCGCCGGAGTCCATCAACAGCACATCAAACTGTCCAAGCAATAACAACAATGGAACCATTCAATCAGCGAGCATAAAAACATAAAGAGATTTTAATTTTTTGATTATGTTGCCATCGATTGTTCTGACACACACACACACATATGAGCAAGGACTCTGTGCGTGTCCTGTGCTCCCAAGGGGAACTTTTGCTTTTCCTTTTAGCCTTGGCTACAGCTTTAACTACAGCTACTGCGCCTTTTGTTCAATCGTTAATCAATGATGTTCGTGTTTCCCTTCTGACGCCACGACCCCTGGTCAGTTGTACTGACCCCTGGTCTCAGTCGTGCTCAGCTCATTTGTGCGTTTAGCATAATAAAAAAGTAGTTGATTAAATTTCAGTGTCGCTTGGGAAACTCATACGCGTTTTCTTTGGGAAAAATCGAAGGCAAACTTTTGTGCTAACGCGACGTAATTTTGATTCAAGTCATTTCCGTAGTCAATTTCGATATAATTGCAGTTGATCAGGACGAGTAGACCGAGTAGACTGAGCAGACCATTTGTAATAGTGCACCTGAGGTTTGTCCCACTCCTCAGCTACAGTTTGCCACTCCCTCCGCCTTCTTAGCTGCTTCCGCTCAATTAAACAATTGAATGCAATTTAAAGTCTACTCTAAGAATATAACAAAAGACAAATCATAGCTATTAATTCCGCACTCGTGGAATGTTTCATTACACAGGAGAAGTACCAGCAACCAACTGGAACTGCCTTCTCATCCTTTGTGTGATCCTTGAACTCACACACTCACACACACACGCAAACACACACATGTGTGTGTGTGTGCAGCTTACTTTTAATTTCCTTTTGGCTGACGCCTTATTACGTTCATTCATATGCAAATCATTGGGCTGTAACGTACAGGCACCGAAGTCAAGAATGAAAACTGGGGGAAAATGGGAAAATGTTAAGGAAAACCTTCTTTGCAAAAGGTTTTTCTTTCAATTCTTCGTGGCATTTGGCTTTGAGCGATTAAAAAATAGCAACTGCCAGGCATATGCTTAGCATATGAATGAGAGTCCTTCGTTTTTTTCTTCTCTCTGTGCCATCTTAAAGGACCTTAGACTCGGCTCAAGTACCGTACAGGATTTTCACCTCATAACCCAAAATACGCGTCATGGTGGTGTTTTCTACTGCTGCTGTTTCTCTTCGTCTGTCCCGCTGTCTTGCTGTCTTTTAACTACCCGCGAATGGACCGTCAAATGCTTTATGGGGTTGTTGTTGCCATTCAATTGGGACTGTACTTTTATCCATAGTATTATTTCATTTTAAGCATCCCATATCAAATTCACAATGAATCGCTTCCTCTACTCCGTTCCCCGTTCCCTACTCCTCCCCTTACCAACCTCCTGCCAACTCCTGTGGGACTTCATGTGGCGTTTGCCGTTTATAGTTCGACATTGTCGATTTAGGGTTATAACATCGAGCGGGGCTTATAATTTACATGAACATGTCGGCGATTTGCTGAATTGTATCAATTTTTGGAAAACTGTTTCACATTTTCCATTTACATTTCCATTTCCATTTCCGCTGCGATTTTCCCCGTATTATTATTATTATAGTTGTTTTTCATCGCCTTTGTTTGCCAAAACAATTAAATGTTATTTGCATAGTCGTTTGGGTTATGCCCCCTGTACCTAAAACATCAAACAAAGGTTCTGTTTGGTAGACCTGGACACATGTGGTCCTATTTGTTAAAGGCTGGTGAGTAGTAGACTAGGCACATGCCCTGTAAAGTAGTTTGAAAGTAAAGAAACTTTTTGTTTTAAACGAAAATTTTAAATTTAAGATAGTGTTTTGAAAAATTTCAGACATTTAAACCTAGTTTTAATTATATAATTTGATAATAATGTCTTTTTTTCAAAAAAATAAATATAATATTTATTTTGACAGTATGAATTTTGATAATACTACTTATGAAAATTTTCTTTCTTGACCTTTTTTTTTATAAGTATACTAATTTATATTTTATTTCCATTTTTTTTTTTTTAAATTTTAAATTAAAATATTTTTTTTTAATTTTCAATAAGTTTTTAATAATTTTTACAAAAAAGGATAAAAGGACTATGCTCTCCAGTAAATCAAAAAATATGATAGACTCATGGTCTCATTTCAAAATTCCCCTGTTTTTTATTGTCATACTAAATATACATACTAAAAAAAATTAATATTTATTTAAGAAATTTTCTAATACTTCCACAGTAAAACATATTTTAGTCTTGATACAACTGTACCTTGTTCTGAATTACTTTTATTTAATAACTATAACTATAACTTCTAAAAAATAATTTTGTATGCTTCTTTCACTACACATTTAAGCAACCCTTTGACAGCTCCCCCCTTATTACAGGGTATGTTCTTCGCTACTTAATAGTTTTTCCTAGCCCAAGGCAAGGCGTTGGCTTTGCCTTTGTCAGCTTGTCTCAGTTTGCTATTAAATTGTATTTGACTTTGAAAATATTTTGGCAAATCCGTGTGTCATGGGGCAAGTGGCAATTGAAATGTGAGTGTGTGTGTGTGTGTGAATATGTATGTGAGTGTATCTCACTGACAGCTGACAGTTTCAAGTGCTTGGCTCTGGGTGTAGTTTGGCGCATTATCAGAAGCACTTGTGGCAACTTCCGCTGCTGATGTTGCATGCTCAAGTGTGTCCTGTTGTCGCTCTGCTAATGTGCAAAAAATGTTGCCTAACTTCACACAAATTGCAGATAGTACTTGCCGCGAGTGCCACTTGAGTATTTCGCAAAAATTCGCTAAAAGACGCAAGTGTTGAAAGTCACACACACACGCACACCGAGGAAAATCTGTGTGTGTGTGTGTGTGAACTGCTTTAAGTTTTCCAGCTGCTTATTTATTTATTTGTACATTGTGTTCAAATGACACGAATTTGTCATCTTGTTGTACAGTTTACGCCGCACCCCGCTGAACAGCCACGCCCCCTACCCCCACACACACACACATGTATGCATATGTCATTGTTTGTGCAGCCACACCCACTTTGCAACGCCCAAACTTTTTGTTTGCACAGCAGTTACAAAATTTCAATTAGTAGAAAAGTGCGAGGAAAAAACTGGAATTAAAGAAAATGTTACAAAATGTTTATAATTAGTTTTTCATATGCAAATTTGTTGTTATTTTGTGGGACGCCAAATTGGAATTAAATATTCTTTTATAAAGTGTGTGTGTGTGTGTATTGTTAGCAGAAGCCTTTGCCCTGCGGCAGTGACCCAATGCCTTAGAAAGCTAACAATACCAGAAAAGACTGACTCACCTACACTCGAAAGCAGCGAGTCCATAAGTTACACTTTCCATCAATTAAATTTCAATAAATAAAAAAGAATTTTCTTTTTACTTCCCACACTCGACAGACACCATAATTATAAAACAGGAAACAGCAAGGAGGAAAAAAAAAGGAAATTTTATAATTTGCACACTTTTTGCACCCTTCGTGAGAGGGACGCAAATGAGATAAACGGAAGGAAACGACGTCGCGGCGTAATGACGTCACATGCCATCCCCCGAAATGAATTTCCATTCATTTCAACAGCTTGTTGCTAATTTTTAATAAATATTGAACAACTCAAGTGGCAGCAGCGCACAGTGAGAACGAGGTCAGGGGAGGAGGACCAGGTCGGGGGAGGAGACTACTCCGGTATTGAAGCCTAAATGCTTTTTTGCCAGTATGCAAATTTCCACACTCATAAATTTTGCACAAAAAGTGAAAGTCATAATTTTGGTGTATATCACGTGCACGATTATTGTGATGATTATCGGTTAAAGGTTTTTCCCGCTTTCCCATTATGCTCATGTTGATTAAAAATCTAATGTCTATTGCTGTTTATATATATTTACTGAAACAGATTTTGTTTATTTTGTGTTATTGCCACGTGGCACATCATTTCCACAGCGAGTACAGTTGAGCCGTCGCCAGTGCTGCCGTTCTAGCTATTTCAAGCTAGAAAATTGTGTGAAACGGTACAAGCTATAAATCAGTTTTAAATTGGTTCTATTAGTATATATTAGTTCTATTGGAATATACAAATTACCAGTTGAACTTTTACGCGAATGGAAATCTGCATTAGTTTGATAAAATATATATTTAATCCTGTCTTACTATTATGTTATTCAGTTATGTATTACATTATTTTATAGATATTTAATTTATTATGTTTCATATATTCTTTCAGCATGCTTATAATAATCTAGTTTTTAGGACTTCACTAAAAGTTGTCTCCATTTCCGACCTAGTATCAGAGTGTTCCAAACAATGTAAGCTTTGATTTGTAATATTTATTGACTCGGTCGTCCGATCAACGGTTGATATACCTTTTTAAACTCGTAAGCACTAGATCTGTCCACTGGCTTCATCAAAATCAAAATATTAAAAAAAAAATTTCGATCGATTTTTGACAAAAGTGTAAAGGGGTAACATCATAAAATTTGTCAAAAATTAGCAAATTTTAAAAATTTTCAATTCAATCAAATTTTGATTTCGATCGATTATACTATTTATCCAGAGCTTAAAAAGGTATAAATTTCTAAGATATCGAACGATTTGGCTGAATTATGTGCATTTAAAGTTGAAAATGTTGTTAATTTATTAAAAATTGAGGGTCATTTCTGCTGCAGCTAGAACGTGAAGAGAAAACAAGATAATGTGAGAGAGCTCTGCTCGGATTTTCAAAGCAATTTTTAAATTAATTTTACATTAAAGAAGAATAGGTTTTGTTGTAATAATTATTATGAGACTCTTGAGGAAACTGAACACAATAATCTGTAGTTTGTCATGCAGCATAACTGTTTGGTAATTAAAAAAATTAAAAGTCTTTAATGTTTCTCATTTTCTTGAGTAAATTATTTGAAATTTTGAGCTTTCACTTAGGGTACTCAGTAGTCATAGCTACCAAATCGCCTTCACTTTCTTTATGTGTAATTTCATTGCATACTTTCAGGCGTCGGTTTAAATATAAACTTATTTCATACGAAGTTTTCTCTTGTAATTCGTTTGATTTACTTCCTTTTTTGAATACTTTTCTTTTCTTTGCCTGCTTTGTTTTTTGTTTTTATTTTTTCGATTCCTTTTTTCTTTGTGAAATATCATTCTTCTTCTACCAAATCCCAAACGTCGCTGAGTTCCCAATACAATTGCCTCAGGTACCGGATGGGGAATTATCATTGTTGTTCCAAACTGTTAGCAAAAAGTAATTAGTAAATATAATTAGATGTGTATGATTTAAAGATAACAGATACATACCTCCGAGATTTCTTCATTTGATTGCTGACAGCTGATGAGTCCATAATAAAGACTCAGTAACAATAATAAGCAGCTGAAGTAGCCCATTTTAGCTTGCCACGCGTTGCAAGCATCCACTTAGTTCAACTTTTGAGAAGCGACTGATAAGTCATTTGTTGTTTTGAACTTTAGTGGCGTCCAGTTCCAGTACAGATAACTAACTATCTTTGCTCAAAAGTTAAAAATAATACTCTGTACTTTGGTGTTTGAAGATATGTTTAAATTTATTTTAGACTTGAAAAATGTAATTTAAGATTTAAATATGATATTATTTTGAATTTATAATATTAACGTTTGGGATTACAATGGTTAAGCTTTTAGTTGTCTGTCATTTTATGTTTTTAAAAGAACGAGTACTGAAAAGTTAGTTATATTAGTTATAAAAAGTACGGAAAGGTAGAAGAATAAGTTGCCGATTCTATATAGTATATATATTCTTGAACAGCATCAACTACCATCCCGTAAAATTGTAAATCAGTCAAAGGTTCTATGTTTAGTATTGAGATATATGTTGTTAATCGGGATATCTTCACCAAACTTTAATATACTATATGTGTTAAGACTTTTTATATATTCTTACCCAATTTTATAAGAATCAGACAACTATATCACATGGCTGCCATAGAAAAATTCAATCGAAAAGCAAAAAAAATTGAATTTGTTATTTGGGATCCCTCTGTTAATATCTTTTAAGTTCTTACATGACTGCTCTACATTAACTACAGAGTCTTTAGCAGTCGTTTCGCTGTACTCGCGACTTTTGTACCAGTTAGATATCTACTCGTTTCCTTAAGTTCAGGAAACAAGACTTTAGCTGCGATATGATGACATATCTGCCCTTTGCTCACTTGGCACTAATTTAGCTTTTATTTGCCCTGTAATTCAAATGAAAATCCATTAACTAATGAAACCGATCCGCAGCACATTTTGCCATTTTTACCAAGTATGTTATACCATTTTCTTTTCTTTTATTTATTTTTTTCGCATTCTAATTTCATTGGGTTTTCACAACAGTTTTCCCAAATGTTACCCCTGTAGGAAAATTGGTAGAGAGGGTGCATGCAAAGCATTTGATGTTTGTCTTCCGTACGAATGTGTCCTGGTAAAAGGCACTTAATGACATGTCAATGTCACGTTGTCGTCGCATTTATTGAAATGACTTGAACAACTTTAACAAGCCGATAAAGTTTTATTGTTTTGCATTTGGTCTCAGCTGTGAAATAAATAGCAAAAGGACATAAAGAAAATAACAAAAGTGAATTTGAAATCAATTTCTGGAACCAACTGTTCTGCACCTGTAGAGCTCTTACCTTGGCATATGGCTAATTTCAGAGTCCACAGTTCTCAATTTTCGTATTTGGCCAAAACAAAGTATTTTGTACACAAAAGCATAAAAGCCGCAGCAACAAAACGTTATTTAATTCAATTATTTACTTTTATTATTTCCTGTACTTCAACGTAACAGGGTTGTTTGGCTTGGTTCCCTAAACTGATTAGACGACCTTTTGTACCAGCGACTTTACAAAATTGCCTTGTGGGCGTGGCAGCTGCACTTTACATTTTTTGTTGTAATCACATTAGTTGTGTGCTTTAAACTGTCTTCGATAGAAATGGTTGAAAATTTGTTTGGCTTTGGCAAAGAAAGGAATACAGAATCGGGTATAATCATTATGTGGTTCAATTGTAGATCAAATATTTTGTAATTATAGATTTTTAAGCAAATTGTGTGTTATTAAAATCTGTTTAAATTTAAAAAAGGGCAGCCAGAATTTAAAGAATATTTATACAGATTGTTTTAAAAATGTTTATTAAACTTTTAATGTATATTTTATAGTACACAAATTCTGTTTTAAACTTCTTAAATGCGGAAAAATATTTAACTGACAGTTGTCTACTTTATTTTAGCATGTTTACTAAGCTTTTAACTAAATGGTATTTAATATATGGTCGAATTCAAGAAATTTTTTTGTTTAAATAAAAACAAATTGCTTAAATTTTTGGGCATATAGTATAGATAATTATCTGCTAAATCTGTACAAACCGCAGAAATGTCTTCGTGCGAGTAACGTACACAGTGCTGACAGAATTTTTCTGGCCAAAATAGCTACATCTAGCCAGTAGTTAGCTTTAAAAAGCGCCAACTGCTCAATTTAAATTTTAGAAAAATTTTCAACTTCTAATGTGCATAAATCAGCCAAATGAAGTGATATCTTAAAAAGTCATAGCTTTTTAGACTCTGAGCAACTAAGAGAATCGATCTGCATCAAAATTGGATTGAATTGGAAATTTCAAAAATTTGACATATTTCGCCAAATTTTATGAATTTTACAATTTTGTCAAAAATCCATCAAATTTTACAATTCGATATTTTGATGCCAATCGATAGTCCCGCTTCTCCCGAGTCCAAAAAGGTAAGCCAATCGAAAATTGGACTGCGAAGTCCGGAGATATTCCACATCAAAGTTGTACTGTTATAGGTCTTGAACTGGGACTTATTTCTCAAGATCGACCAACTTAATAAAACTTATCTTTTGGTCCGAAAATTAAGTTAAATATGCCAAAAAGATCATCATTTATTTATAAATATAGCTAGATTTATAACTAACTGAATTTCAGCTAGTTTCTAGCTAGAGTTAGTTAGTGCTATGGCAACACCAATTCTACTTAAGATCTAATTCGATGTAGAAAACAAAAGAGCTGTTAATTTAATACATTGTATAAGGTGTCGTTATATACTTCACACCATTATGTATAGTATTAGGTGTTAGTAGATAAATAAAAAATAAAAACATTTAGTTTACTTAACAAAAATTGAAACGTTAATTAACTTTGGCTAATTAGCGATCCCTTTTCAATGCCAAATATGTTTGCCAATTCGCCGAAAATTAATCACAAATTATGCACACACACTCATACATAAACATTGTATATATGTATTAACTTTGTATGTAGTTCAAGGTTAACAAAAAAAAATCGCCAAAGCGTCATAATGAGCTGGGCAAACAGAGCGACAACGACAATAGTTCAAGCTGCAGTGGCTAAGAGCGCGTCAAGCTGTCTTCTGATAAACATCATCATGAATATTAATGTGGCATATAACAGACAACACACACACACACACACACATAGATATAAACATATATCTATATAGTATATATATATAACAGCAGTTTACATTAACATTAACTTCAGCATTAATTTGAGAGCGTCAAAGAGTCAAGTTCACTTTCACTGCGCTGACGCATCATCATCATCATCATCATCATGATGACGATGATCATCATCAATTGGCCAGACCAATTTTGGTCACTGGCACAGTGGACAATGGGCGGTGGTTGTCGAGGGGGTCGTGGGGAGTGTAAGGGGGCAACTGACAACTGTGCATACAAATGTTTAGCTTTGTTTCAGTTTTATTTTTTTTGGCGGCTATTTTTGGCCAACTTGGCTGATGGATGGATGAATGGTGGCGATTTGAATTTTTTGGACAGCAGTATCAGGTTGTGTTGTGTGTTGTTGGCCACAGTCCACTTGCTCTTGCATTGCATCATTTGTGGCTCAAAAGCGACTCAAGTCGCATCGAAGTCGCTCTTAAATGAGCCAAACAGTGAGTCAGGTGAGTCAGTTAGGTATCAGGTGTATCAGGTGTGTGGAGAGCTTGAGTGCACGCGAATGGGCAGTGAAAGCAAAGTGTGGCAATCAATGACGACATCAAAAAACTGCAATATCAAGTTTAACCAGCTGCTGTGAAAAGTAGTGAAACAGCTGATGATTGTCTGTCTGCCAACTGTCTAACCAAAGCCAAGTTAGCCATTTTTCTCTAAACTCTATGAACACCCTAGACACAAGGACAGTTGAGCCTTACTCCCACTTCATTAGCCCTTTTTTGGCTAATAAATCCCGCTAATATTGTTCGCTTCAGTTACCTTTTCTGGCATTTGATTAATTGAAACCGCAAATGTGTGTAAATATTTTAATAGATTATTTAAATAGAAACATGTTTTTCAGACTTTTGTTAGCACACACAAGCACACACACTCTCACACACACACACACACACACAAACACTTACTGAGACACACACACACGTGTGCACACACTACTTGTAAAGTGAATAAAACGTTAGATAATTAGCAAAATATGTACAAATATTTAGAGACACAAAGCAGGTACAATGCCCCTCCCACACAGCCGTGCCGCCCAGCCCCTAACCGCCCAGATCACCCCCTCTCTCCAGTTAAGCTTAACATTTGTTATTTGATCCATTTGAATAACAACATTGTTCCAAAATCTGACGTCAAACCAAATGTTTGCTTAGCTTTTTGGCTTTATAATGCTCTCGATCCAGCTAATATAACTCAAAACGGACGTATAGACTCCGGGTCCCGAGCCGCACTGTGTGAATCCGTAGCTAACAATGCCGTATGCAACCCAACGGGAATGCTGGCGATCAAAGTACATCAAAGGACCTCCACTATCACCAGCACAGGTGTCCTTGGACTTCTCTCCTCCCGCGCAGAGTTGCTTTGGTCCCAAACGCACACCGAAGAGATCAAGAATTTTGCTACAATTCTCATTGGAGACATAGGGTATGCGCAACTTGAGCTTGATTGGACTATGTGTGTTTATAAAGTACTTGTTAACTGCCAAGAAAAAGGAATAAACCATTAATATATAAGATATAGAGTAAATGATTTCAATTCTTACAGAGATCGGTGCGTCCCCAGCCAGAGACGGAGAACATTTGGCCCTCAACCAAAGGTGTTTGAGCGCTCTTATTTGGCAGACAAATGGGCATTATGAAGTGTGTGAATGATACCGGATGCTTCAGTCGTATAATGGCTATATCATTGTATTTGTAATTCGAATACTCCTTGTAATCCGGGTGCACATGTATGTGCTCAAAGGCTATATCCAAGGCAGCATCCGCACAGCTCAAATAGTTTGGTTCCTCTATGCAATCTGGCTCTGTCTTCACATTGAATTCACCTAGGCGCACGTGTTTGCTAAGCAGGAAGAAAAGGGTTAATTACTTTAGGTTTTATACACTAGAGAGACTAGTTACTCACAGTCCACGTCGTTCTCGTACGCCTTCGCCCTGTACACAGTGCGCGGCGGTCAGTATATGACGATCATCGATCAGCGCTCCACTGCAACCGTAGTCGTCTGGGGAAATGGAGAAAAAAGAGGAAAACTTTTTGTTACTAAAAAGCACTTAAAGTTATTTAATAAAATTAGTTAGTTAAGTTAACTATGACATTATTTTGTGTTAATCTAAAATATAAATATATTTTAATACATTACTTTTAATACTTTTAGTTTAGTATATTATTATTTTATTTTTCTATTATTTTTATAAAGATTACTCCCGAATTTTAAGACCACTTTTAAGATTTGTTGTTTAAGCAGAAAATCATATTTTACAATATTTTTAAAGCGCAATTTGAATATTTATTGTTTAAGAAAAAATTATATTATTGAATCACTTTATAAGCCAAATTAATTTAAAACTTTAAATAAATTACTAGATGATTTTATTGACAGGAAAAATTACTAATTACACCCTTTTTTATTGAATGAATCAATTTGAATCACATACACAATTTCAGAGTTATTTCAATAAGTCATAAAGATTTCCATACTAAACACTGAGTAGGTACCAATCATACCATTGATATCTACTTAAAAAAGTTCTTCAATTTTAACTAAGTTTATTTTGTTTATGATATAAAAAACTATAAGATTAAGACAAAGTGTGGTTTTTGTATGAATATAACAAGGAACGTTGTTACAGGATTAGCTAGACGATAAGCTAGTTAAAGAAAGCTTCATTCAAAGAAAGCTTAGGTTACATTAGTTCTAAGGTAAAGTATAGTTTTCTCTTGATAATCCTAACAGCCCCTAGATCATATCTAATCCATCCCGTAATAAATATCTAGTACCAAAAAAGACTATAAGACACAAATTTTTAAAGAATCCATTTCAATTTTTTAGTATTTTATTAGCATCTTCTATTCTGTGCTCAACTAGTTTTTTGTCCACCCTAACGCTACTCACTTGAATGATAGACCAACAGTGCCAGCCAGGGATATTCGTCCAGTTCAGCAATTTCGCCACCATAAATCCGATTCGTGACCTGTTTGCCGCATTCATTGAGCAGATTAAATCCTGTGCTCGGTTCGACAGTTTGAATGCGTCGCTTGAGTTTTTTGCGTTTGAATCTCGCGGTGACATCCAAAAATCGACGATACTCGAATTTAGAGAACTGTATGACCGGATAGAGATAATCCTGTCCATTAGCAGGACAGCAAACTAAAGCTTTGTAATCGCTCTGCGAATATTCCGTGCTATTTGTTGGCTCAACACTGCACTGCACCTTTTTGAGGAAATTTACGCGTTCGGAGCTTAAATTGGTGACATTTCGCACCTGTAGATAAGCGGCACATTGCTGCACTTGTATGCAAACACCGCGTTTTGTCTCATTGGGTATATCACAGCCTGGACGCGATGCGGCAAGCAATAGCGCTGTCTCTGTCGGTGTTTCTTTTGCTGTCGCTGTCTCTGTCACTCCCGTTGTCGTGCAACAGCAGCTGGTGGCGAGGCCAAGGGCGAACAAAGCGCTGGCCGCCCACGATGCGCCGTTGTTGGGATACAGGTACATCAGCGTTTGATCGACGTGACACGAGGCAAATTTGGATCGACACAAAAACGTGGCACGAACAATTAGCGTAATACAATGTAAACAACGTTTGACAACAAAACGCGATGCGAGCAGACAACGCGACGTATACGCAATCGTTTAAGCAAAAAAAACAAAACTATACGCAAATGTGTCGCACACACAATTAAATGTGAATCCGCTCGCGTGAACGCTCCGCCGTGTATTGAAAATTTAATTTGAATGCTGCGCGCAACGGCCGTCGACTCAACCGCAGTCGCTTACTTAGTCGCTGTCTCCGCCGCAGTCGCTGTCTCAGCCACCGTCTCAAACGAAACCGAAACCTCTGTTTTCGGAGTCGGAAGAGCCGAAGCGCAGAGTGCCAAAAAATTAAATAAACAAGCGTCAACGTAGCTGCGGCCCCCACCTCTCTCCCCGCCACTGCGTCTGCGTCGCCGCCAACGTTTGTGACACCAAAACGAGCTCGTCCAACTGCAGTCACCAGTGTGCTGCTGACTGCAACGCTAGCGTCGACTGCGCTGCACGCAAAACGGGAGCAACGGTCAAGCTTTTCGTTGCTTGCTCCCGTCGCCCGCAAACCGGTCCCCGGGTCCGGTTATGCAATCAGACGTCAGCTCTCAGCATTGAAACTTTTTTTTTGTTTTCATTTTTGTTTTCGGTTTCACTTTCATTCGCTGCTTTGAGCTTAGTGTGTTGCCTACTTTTAGGGTGAGCTTTTAAATCGCGCTTCGGCTTAAAAGCTTAACGCAGCTTTAAACGAAAGCTGAAAGCTTTGAAAGCTGTGAGAGACGTCAATTTCCACTCAATTTCTTTACTGTTTTGACTTTAAAGTAAAATATGTGCGTTAAAAAAATCTTTAGTAATAAATTTATTTAAATTTATATATAAATTTATTGAAATTTAAAACAAAATTAATTTATTTTTTTTATATCGTATTATGCTTATATACTATATATATAATTTTATTAAAACTCGATGTTTGTTTTACGGTTTAATCCATTTTAATTAATTTAACTTACTTTTAATTAAAGAGATAAATATATTATATTTTTTTTATCCTCATTTAAACCATAATCTTTTTATATCCGTTATTACATCAATATTTGTTCATACCAAACTTGAAAAATTCATATAATCTACATACTTTCATGATTAATAATTTTTTCAACCGAGTTCTATATCGAAAGCTGTGAGTAATTGTATAAGCCTAACATTCTCTGTCGTCTCATTCGAAAGTTATGCACTACATAAATTAAACTTTTTTCAACCAAATCAACACACTGTTTAATTAATGAAATCGTAAAAAAGAAATTAAAAATTTATAACAATCATTTTGTATAAAAAATGATTTTTTTATACCAAAACCCGGCATATTTTATAAAAATTTTCAAATCTCCAAATTTTTGAGCCTAAATTTTTCAAGTGGCGCCAACTGAAAGCGAGCTGACACTGAAACTCCAACTCAATTGGCCAAAGTCCAAGCCCAAAAACCACTTATTACCGGAAGTTTTCTTATAATTTTTTTTGGTGTCCAATTAAGACACGGTTGCAATGTCAATGGCTAGCGATTGTTTAACTCGCCCCGAAGCTGTTTGGAAAACCCAAAGTATTTTTTTTGTTTTCGAAATCATACAGAGTTCACTCACATGTGATTTGTATATATATTTTTTATTCACTAAATACGAATAGCTAACACTTATGAATAAATATTGTGTAGATTACATTAAGTAGATTAATTAAGTACAGTGTATGGTAGGCAAGATCACAATTCGAGTGTTTAACTAAAAACTACAGTGAAGAAGCTTTAGGCCCTGACATTCTGTCGTATCCAGATATCGTAGGCAGCCACACTGGTGTAAACTCCTGGCCAATCCTTAAGGCCACACTTGTAGCCAAAGGAAACGATACCCTCGAGCACCCAGGAGTTGTCACGGAAACGCATCAAGGGACCACCAGAGTCACCATCACAGCTATCCTGAGCAAATTTGCCACCCGCACAGAGCTGCGTTGGGGCAATGCTAATCTTGCGTTCTGCGAATTTCTGTTTGCACTGCGTCGGCTCCACAAAGTTGACAACCAATTTCTGTTTGACAGGAGCACGCGAAGCCTGCAAGGTCCTGCCGAATCCTACCACTGTGAATTGCTGTCCCGCTCGCTTGGTTTCCACACCCACCGCAGAGGGCAAACAAACCGGTTGAATGTTGTTCGAGTATCGGACATTTCGCTCCAAACGCACTAAGCCAATGTCATGTAATTGATTGGGAGATGATTCCTTGTAGAGCTCGTGCACAATTTTATCGGCAATGCCCAGACGTTGAGCTTCCGGGGAACAGGTGCCACCGCCAGTCGGACAATCCACTGCGGTGCGTGTGTCGTGTTCACCCAGACGCGCTGAAACACTGCAAAGAGTAAAGAAAAATTTACTTAGAATTGGAATTAAAGTTTATCTTTTGTAGGGGAAAAAGGGAAGTGAGGGGGGGAACTGCCTCATTAAGCAGGAAATCAGATATAGCTAATTGAATTTTAAAAGTGCGAACGTGCACCCAAAACCCCAAAAAAACAGCGAACCGGTCAAGTAAATTAAGAGCGTAACGAATTGTTATCCACTTTGCGAACCCCCCCTCAAAGCTACCCCACTCCTCCCTCGATCATTGAGTGATTCATGCCAACACTTTGGAACTGACTTAGCCGTTTAGTTACCTAATTAACATGCTGGTCTTTAGAAGCTACCAATTTAACCAAAACAAAAAGAAAACAACAAACAATAAGACAACCAAAACAATGTCCAGTTTTTTTCATCTTGTTTTTCTTTTGTTTATACTAGATATTGTTTTTTAGGAGTGTTACATTTATGTTTTTTGTGCTACGGGGATTCCATTTAAAAAATCTTAATTGGTTTTACTGGAAAGTGTTGCTTAGTTCAGAGAACTCGCACAGAAGCGCGTCAAGTTATGAATAAGCGAAATAAACAACGGACTTTCGTTACGAGAAACCAGTTTGGAATTTTAGTCGGAGGCACTATGGATGCTAACTAAACTAAGCAATAAATTTAAAGCTGAAGGAGTCCCCGTTTAAAAAGGGGAATCTATGGTAAAAGAAGGTGTGTACTTTCTTGATCTAGAGCTATCAAATTTGGCATGAAATTGTTAAACTCCTCTTAAGTCTTCGTTTTCAAAACTGCATAACCTGAGTATTAACTGAACTATTTGGGAAAAACTTACACATAATGTGTATTATACATTTTTATGTATCCTGACCAAATTTAAACTAGATCGAACAACTATATCATAGAGCTATCTTAGGACCAGTTGAACCAATCAGCGGTTAGTACGAAAATGTTGACATATCTCAACTAAACTCACTTATTATGTATCTCAAAAGATTTTATATGATTAACTCTGGATCGAACAACTATATAACATAGCTGTCAGAGGGTATATCGCAAAAGAGACATGGAAAATTCAAGGAATTTCAGCAGGAATCAAATTGGATAACTGTTATTACAGCTTATGATTACAACAGCTTAAGTACAGGGTCTTTTACCGTACACTCACTTGCCTGTAGCCCCTCCTACTAGCCTGCTTCTACTTCTTTTGCCGTCTTCTCACCCGCCTATATCTTTTCCTGCTAACTTTCTACAAACTATTTGAAAACTACTACTCACAGTGGTCCAATTTCACGCACAATTCGTCCCGTCAGACAGTGGGCAGCGGTCACAATATATCGCTGATTGATCAGGGAGCCCGCACAGCTGGTGGACAATCCATTGCCATTGAGGCGTCTGTACTCCAGCAGCACTGTCCATGGGAATTCATTGAGATCCGCATCCTCGCCGCCATATATCTTATTGTCAATGGTCACGCCCCCACAGGTGGGCGGCTGTGGCAACAAACTGGAGCCATCAGCCTTTGGCACCTGTTCCGGCACACGACTACGCTCAACACTCTGCTGACCAAAGCTCCACGGTCTGAAATCCTGATTGGGAAATGGTGTGTTCCTAGGTGAAGGTACTGTTGGTGCTGGATTCCAACCATAATCGAAACTATTGCCACCATCATCGCCAAAATCACCGTAGTCGGGAAATGAGAACGGTCGACGACTACGTGTATACCCTGTATCCTGTGTGCAGCAGACAAAGGGACGATTATCACTGCCCATGCCACAACTGGACTCTCTGACGAATTGTTTCTCCATCGGTGACAGGTTCGGTTGCTGTAGCACTGAAAACAAAGTCTGGCACTCCACAATCTGTACACAGAGACCGGCACGTTGGTTTGGATTTATGCAACGATCATCTGCAATGGAAAGACACAAGCAAAATGAAGAAAGGCTATAAAAATCCGGTTCTTTTTCCATTTGTGGGGAATCACTCGTCTCACACGCGTCAAAATTAATAAAAGCGACATTCTTAGCACTGCACTGAGAGAAATTTATAGGCAAATTTTTAAGTTTTCCAAATTTTTCACATTTCATCACATTAAAAATCAAAATTTATGCAAAACAATTTATTTTTAATACATATTGAGTTAGTCATTTACTAATTTAAGTCACTGTGTGTAAATATTTCTGGCAAGTGTAACAAATTTACTGAATTTAAGTATTTTAATAAATTTTTAAAGTAATAATATTTTTTTTAAACACATAAATTATGTACAATTTGTATTTTAACTTTAATTTATGCAAAGATTTTTCAAAAAGCGAGAAAATATTTTTTTGCAGCAGTGTTATTAGCCAAATGATCAAATGTTCAAAATATGTACAATTTAATATTAATCATTGGTAATATCCCAACTGCAGTTAACACGCAATTGCAACTTCAACTTAATCATATATTTTTCCCACAAAAAAAAGAGATGCACTTTTTCACAACTAATGGGTTTTTTTTGGGGTTCGCTTTGGGGCTTAGACACATTTGGCCATTAAAATCCCAGCGAATTCGTGTGTCACTTACAGCGGCCATCGATTAAATCCACTCCCCAAATGCACAGTAAAAATATTAACACTTTCATTATTATTAATTTTTGTTAAACGCAATTTAGTATAATTAAGTTAATTCCACAAGCGAGACTAGAATTGAGACTGTGAGATGATGCAAGTTGGAGCAAAGCTTTTATAGTCGATCGGTTTAAACGGAGAGTCAGATCAGTTAACCAGAACAAGCCGAGCTCGTGCTCGAGTTCGAGTTTGAGTATGAGTGTGTGTGTGAGTGTGTGTGAATACTCATTTGGGAACCGGTATCAAGTAGTCGTTGGCAACTTAATCAACATCAATGAGACGTTATTGTTAGCCAAAAGGGGCTTAACTTAGTGGCCAAAACCGTAGCTACTAACCGTTTATGATTCTTGACATTCTTCTTAGCCAAATTTAATGCATGTCACTGGGTGATACCAGACAGCATTGAACATTATGCTAAGTGGGGGAAAATTAATTTGATCTTCAATAGGGTTAAGAGTGTAATGAACTAAGCCAAAGTCAATGAATGACGTGTGATCAGAAACCGTTTTCCAAGCAACCAATTAGCCATGACAAACTTTGATTCCCTTGCTTCTGAATTGCGTTAATGGGTTACTCATCTGACTTAAAAAAATTGTGATCCACAACAGTCGGTCAAATGTCTATAATCTGATTTTTGACTTGCTTTCGCTCAAAAAGTTATCAATTATTAGATTGTTATGTGATTTACATGTCAAGTGCAGGAAGTAAAAGATTTGTCAACTTATTGAGTAATACTCGTTTGCCGGGGACCTGGCAACAGGTTCCTGGTGGTGCATGCTGACTTTACAGCTAAAATTTCCATAAAATTTCATTGCCAGATAGAACTCTGATATAATATCAATGACTAACCATGGACAATTGATAACTAGCTGTTTTAGAACATTTTTTTTATATAGCTTAATCAACTGAAGAGGCTATACAGTAGCTATAGTATAAGAATTATGATTTTCCCACTTCATTTTAATTATTTTACGTACGTAAAAACCTGGGAATCTTCTTTAAGAGTTGCCCAATTTCATGAGAATGCACAAGTTTAAGCGTGTCGCTTTAATGACGTTTTACTTGAAATTGTTTAAAAATGAAATCAAATTTTTATGGAATTAGAACAAATTATTTGTGCGTCATCAGTGCAGTCAGAATCGTTTACTTTAAACCTGATTTTGTACGGACTGAAGGGAACAGTAGCAATATAATCGTAATTAGAACAGTCACATTGAGTTGCGGATCTAAGAAAACCATTAGCATTCTCTAACCATTTAGATATATCTAAGATATAGAGCACACCTTTGATGAACTTTAAACTTGGTTAATTTGTAGTGGGCAACAGACTTGACTCATTCAAAGTTCGCCCCGCAGCGAGGACAGTTCGAGAAGAGTTGGTATAGCCGCAGAATCCTTTAATTTCCTGTCATTTCCCTTTTCATTGCATGCCCAAATTGGACCATCTCGGCGGGTTACCAACAAGATCAACATGTTACCCAGCAGAAAGGGTTCAAATAAATGTTAAATACGCGCACGCGGGAAATGTCAACGCCAGATAAACTTGTGTGCCGGAAAATAGTCGTGGGGTTGGTCTAATTAAGCGCGGCAAAGTCGCGTTACACAAATTGAAAACCGACACAACCACCAAAAATTAAAAAAAAAAAAAAAAAAAAGTAAAATTAAGGTGAAAACCATTTGACAGCGGTGGGATTCGAACCCACGCCCTTTCGGACTGGTGCCTAAAACCAGCGCCTTAGACCGCTCGGCCACGCTGCCGCTTGGCGCCGAGCCGTTTTTAGACACACAATTTACACAATTTTTTTTTTTAGTTTAAAAGAAGCATTCTATTTAAAAACAAAATTCACTATCAGTCATTGTTGTAATGTTTAATTTGCCTAACTTTCCTAGCAAAGTATTTTTAATATTGTCAATGAATTTATACAACGTTTATGTAAACAAAAGTGAAACTCATTCTTAAATGTTTTAATGTCTAGCAGAGAGTTATATTTCGTATTTTATTTGCGTGCATATATTTTAAAACTCAAATTACAGTAAACAATTATTTTGAAAAAAAAAAAAGTTTTTAAAAATAAATGTGACAGCGGTGGGATTCGAACCCACGCCCTTTCGGACTGGTGCCTAAAACCAGCGCCTTAGACCGCTCGGCCACGCTGCCTCTTTTGAAACCGTGTCAAATGCGCATGTTGAAACAACAGCACAGCGAAGCACACAATATGAAAATTCTTGTATAGTTTTGGGGATGATTTACAAAAGTGTTGCCGTGCTGCATGCGCAAAAAGTAGCAGAACGCAAAGAGTAGTAAACGTATTGGTAGCAGTTTAATAAGTAAATGTAAGACTGTGAGTAATAAATAGAAATTTAAATATATCAATGGTTGTAAATGTGAAAATAATCGATTTAAGTGTATAGAGTAAGTTTTGATGTAACTAAAGCCTTTATTACTCACATTATTCGAATTGTGTGTCTATAGCAAAAGTGATAGTAAAAAATCAACAAAAGTTACTCTAACAACAATAACATTACCAAATGCTTTACGAGTCATTGCTCTCCGAGCGATTCTAATTCATTCACAAGCGCATTTTGATTTTGCGATAATGAGCGGAGGAAAGAGAGGGAGAGAGAGAGGGCAAAAGGGAGAGTTAGAGAGAGTTGTAAACGCTTACACCTTTGGGTGCCTTTGCCCTTTTGAGGTCGAAAAGGTTTGTTCGCTCACCCCGAAGCAAAAAATTCTTTTTTCTCTTTTGGATTTTACGATTTGTGCATTTCGCAAATTCGCAGGCGGCATACAATAAAAAAACGCTTCCGTTTTTTCAGACGGTAGCATATTTTATAGCATTTTTATTACGCTATATACGTAATATATAGTTTGGTATATATAGTATTTTTTTCGCCGGTTGTTTTACGATCGTTTTATAACTTGTTTACATTAGGCAAAAAAGTGTAACGGTAACCCTGGGAAGCGTTTTATGCAAAAATCTATTAAAACACTGGCGAGCTGCATAAAAATCACAATAAATGCTCAAGAATTTTGCCGCCACGGGAGCCATGACCCTCACACATTGACTCTGTCACAAAACATTTAACACAATTCAAATACTGTGTAGAAAATTGTTTACGAAGTAATCAACAAAAAACCGTTGCCAATGGGCCATGAAAATCTTTTGACAAAATCGACATTAACACTTTGGCCACAGACAGCAGAGAGCTGAGAGCTGAGAGCAGACAGCATGTGATCATCCAGCTGACAAAATGTCAACTTTGACATCAGCAAAATTTATATTATTTATTTGTTTAATATTTATATACAGTAATGCAGTTGTTTCATATGACATAAAACGCTTGGAGCAAACAATGAAACACATGGCCAAAGGCATGAAAAATCATGTCATCAGCACCAGTGAAAGCAAAAACATTTTAAAGGAGTTTGTAAGTAGTTTAAAAAAAAGTAAAAAAAATTGAAGATTAATAATTTTTTTTATAGCAAAAGTTTGGAGAATATGTAGCCAGTGAAACACAGGACATTCCAGAAAATATCAAAATTACTAATGGTCTAAATGGACAGAGTTATTCAATATACTTTGACTTTACACCCAAGAAGCGACAAGACACAACAAAAAAAGATAAAGTTAAATATTCATATCAATTTAATAATTAACAAATGTGTTAAATTTTTAAATAAAGACCCAAGTAACTGTAGAAAAATAACATAGATAATATAATTAAACCAAAACGTTAACAAATTTAGTGCAACAAATTGATTTGGTAGAAGAGTTTTGAAAAATCTAAGATTATAGTTAGTAACTGCAGAATGTTTGCTGGTCTTAAACTATATCTACTGATCCTAACTATACTAGTTTACAGTCTAAAATCATTTGCTGTTAACCCTCTGGCAATAGAGCAACAATTCGTAAGTTTACTTTAAGGGGTTGAGAGGTTTTTAAAGCCTGAAGTTTTGCACATTTCATAATTTTTACTGTTAAAATTTATTTTAAAAAATTCTCGAATTTGAAAATCTCGTCAACCCTTTAAAAAAATTTATTTAAATTTTTTAAAACATTTCTCTTTTTTTCCACAGCATAATTTTGAAGAACTGTTCAACAATCAGCATAAAAATGCATTTAACATACAAGCCGCTGATAATGCAGTAGTACGCCTGTCCTTTACCAAACAAAAGGGTTCAAAAAATAATAATAATAGGAAAAAACCACAATACTATCTCAATTTTAACTTTAAGAACTATCACAACCCAAGGAATGCAGGAAAAGCTACTTCAAAAACGGCACACGATGAAAACTTTCCCCTAAAAGGGGAAGATCTTTTTTAGTAGAAAAAAACAATAAATAAATTGTTATCGAATGTGTTATTAGTTTTGTAAATAAAATAAATAACAAGTCAAAAAGGCTACAGTCGAGCGAGCCGACTGTAAATGACCCCGTACACATTCTAGTTCGCGATTTTCCACACAAATGTTCTATTTTGGACCAATTTGTCCTATGGGAACTATAGGCTATAGTTGTCCGGACCAAACTTGGTAAGGATAGTTATAATGAAACCATACACATAATGTGTGAATTTGTCCCTGATAGCTCTAATCGTTCTCAAGTTATGATGTTATGAAAATGGATTTTCACAACTTACGGAGCTTACAGTAGGGAGCGTGGTAAAAATTAGAAATAAACTCGAACTGCCTCATATATATAGACGAACTTTCAATTCAAATTTAGTGTCTCTAGCTCTTATAGTCTCTGAGATCCTGTTGTTTATACAGACGAACGGACAGGCGAACATCACAATATCAACTCGGCTGTTGATGCTGATCAAGAATATATATTTTTAATGGGGTCGGGCACGCCTCCTTGTGCCTGTTACGCACATTTCGCTTCTGACAAATCAAATACACTCCTGTACTTTTGAGTACAGGGTCTAAAAATTTTTAATGCACACCTGGGCTAATCCACAACAATAAATAAATTGGGTGTTTTGTGTATAAACAATAAAAATCGTCATGAAATTGTGTAAAAACCCTAAGCCAAAAATGATTTGAAAGGCATTATGAATATATATACATACATATATAATTCTGATGACACACTATAGCCCCAAACGCAGACAGAAGTCAGACGGTAAGTTCTAGCCGGTTTGAAGATAAGCACGTTCCCGCTATTTTAAGGCTGGTACGCAGTTATTGAGGGGAATTTTTTATCAGCTTTCTATAATATTTTAATACTTTCAAAAATCAAATAAACAAACAATTTTATAGTAATTCCGGAAATGTTTCAAAGTTCAATTCATTGAAAAATTCAATGAAAGTTTTTTATATTTTTTTCTTAGATCAATCAATATTTGTACTTAAAAATATCCCTAGAAAAAGTAGAATTTTTGCTCTCTTACTGGGGAAAGGAAACAATCAAGATTACTAACGGTAATTGTCGAGTTTTTTGCGTAATTTTGTAGACCAATTTGTCTGGCTCTAGATAAATGTTTTGTTTTTTGATAATTATTCATTGAAAATTGTTATTATAACTGGCGTTAATGATAACAATATCGCAATTTTATCGTTTACCATTTCTCTATAAATACAGTTTGCCATTTCATGTATCATTAGTTTAAATTGTACTTTTGTTTTAACAATAACATATCCAATGAAATTTGTAGTAGAATTCTGCTTGGTTTTGGCCATTTTTGGGGCGCAACAAGCGAGTGCCAGAAACCTGTTGAGCGATCTTGGACAAGACTTTGTAATTTAATTATGATTTATGTTTAATTCCTTCAGATTAACAGTGAACTATTCAAAATTTAGGGCAATTTTGGTAACCAGATTGGACAGGAAGCCTCGAACTTTGGCAACGCTGTTGGCCAGGCTGCTTCTCAATTTGGCAATGATGTTGGCCAAGCCGCAGACAATCTGGGAAATGATTTTTCCAGTGGCGAAGTAAGTTTTATAGCTTCATTTTCTAAGCATTGGTTGTTTGTTCTATGAACTGTGTTTATTTTAGGCATCGGTGGGTTCAGATGCTTCCAACGTGGGTCATAATGTAGCCCAAACTGCTTCGAAGGTGGCACACAATGTGGCTCAAACTGCTTCCAATGTTGGCCAAAACGTAGCTTCAGATGCTTCCAACGTGGCTCATAATGTGGCCCAAACTGCTTCCAAAATTGGCCGAAACGTTGCTTCAGATGCCTCTAACGTCGCTCATAATGTGGCCCAAACTGCTTCCAATGTTGGTCGAAACGTGGCTTCAGATGCTTCCAATGTGGCTCATAATGTGGCCCAAACTGCTTCCAATGTTGGCCAAAACATAGCTTCAGATGCTTCCAACGTGGCTCATAATGTGGCATCAGATGCTTCCAACGTGGCTCATAATGTGGCCCAAACTGCTTCCAATGTTGGCCAAAACGTAGCTTCAGATGCCTCTAACGTGGCTTCAGATGCATCCAATGTTGGCCAAAACATAGCTTCAGATGCTTCCAACGTGGCTCATAATGTGGCTCAAACTGCCTCCAATGTTGGCCAAAACGTTGCTTCAGATGCCTCTAACGTGGCTTCAGATGCATCCAATGTTGGTCAAAACATAGCTTCAGATGCTTCCAACGTGGCTCATAATGTGGCTCAAACTGCCTCCAATGTTGGCCAAAACGTAGCTTCAGATGCCTCTAACGTGGCTTCAGATGCATCCAATGTTGGCCAAAACATAGCTTCAGATGCTTCCAACGTGGCTCACAATGTGGCTCAAACTGCTTCCAATGTTGGCCAAAACGTAGCTTCAGATGCCTCTAACGTGGCTTCAGATGCATCCAATGTTGGCCAAAACGTAGCTTCTGATGCTTCCAACGTGGCCCACAATGTTGACTCCACAGCTTCCCAAATCGGCAAAACCGTTTCATCCGACGCTTCAAACGTGGCCAACAACGTGGCACAGGAAGCCTCCAATGTGGCTAGCAAAGTAGTCTCAGATGCTGGCCAAATTGCCACCGGAGCGCTCAATATGACTGGCAATCTACTTAACGGTATTGCTAATCTATTTTAGAAACACTTTATGTATATATAAGATATATATATATAAGATATATATATATAAATATATAAATATATATATATATATATATTAAATATATAAATTGTTATGTCTATATTAAAACAAGTTCTTCACAACTTTTCAGTTCGCAAATTTTTAGTTTTATTTTAAAGCTTATCAGAAATAGTATTCTGGCTGTTATTTGGCTGTTTAACGTTCATGTTATCGTATCTAATAATACCGATATGACTCTATTTAGTTATAGATTAGTAAAATAACAGATAACTAATAGAAATGCTCATATAATACCGATAACAAGATACTATATCAATCCGTTTTTACCGAAGATTTTAAATGAATACAAGAATACTTGAGCATGGCTAGTTTGGCTTAAGAGCTTTATAAAACTTAATTGATAAAAATATAAACAAATTTAATAAAAAACGTTATCTATTTTAAACCGAACTAAATTTCATAACAATATAAAATAAGTTGGATTAACTATATAATTATTAATTTTAAAATATATCTTTTTTCAGCAGATAGATAGATAGACTCATTGAGTTTCTGAACTAAAAAGTTTTCGGATGAAATTTTTCATCTCTAAAATCGTAACATATGTTAATAATGTAACTAATAAACTTATCAAGCTAAAAAAAAATTCTATAAATAATTATTTTATCAATTAAGTTTTCTTTTGCTGATGAAATTCCTGAGTTAAATGCAAGTAAGATAATCAAAACTATAATTATCACACAATTAAGACCATTGCAAATGTTTTAAAAATCTAATAAAAATTTGTTAATGTTTAAAAAAATCTCAACTTATTACGTGATTCCATTAGAATACAGATTCACCCATTTTTAGCTGATTTAATAAACATTTTCCGTAAATAATTTCATCTATTTTTATCAATCAGTTTATGAGCTAAGCACTTTGCTTTCTTTGTTCGCTTTTTTTTTCGTTTCAATTAAGTGAGTTTATCAACAAGTTTAACATCAATTAGTGGATCAAAATTTGGACCCCTGTGTTTGTGTCTACTTCTTGTTTTGAAACCCAAGAACTGTAAACAAGGTCATTTGAGGGAGATTTATGCTCAAGTTCCAAGTTAAAATTTCATACAGATGCCATTTTTGCTGTTCTTATTTCCTTAAACTTAGTTGTTGTTGTTGTTGTTGATGTTCAAACTACCAACGAAATGGGGTCAAATGATACGTGAATCAAAATCAAAACACGTGATTCCCTACAATATTAGGGTATCAAATTACACTGTAAGAAAAAACAGACAACAACAAAACAAATCTTTGAACTTTGCTGCACCATTTTAATTTATTTACTCTATGATAAAAACGATAGTTTAACTATTAGACTTAACGTGGAAAATTCTCTCTTAATTTGGGGAAAGAGACGATTTCGATTGGGTCATGATTATAACTGCCTTTTATAAAATGTCTCCTAATATTATATCAAAAGCCTTTGATCTTAACTTTGACTAAGTATAATCTATCTTTTTATATATTAGACTTAAAACTGCACAATCTTAGTGTTATAGCAAAGTTTGGAAGGGTATTTAGTAGTCCCTTATCGCCTACGCATTGAAGTAAACTCTCCACTTCTTATACTACAAGTAGTTTTAGGGGCTTTGCTTTTGACAGTTGCTCAGTTGTCGGTTCTTTCAGATGCTTTCGTGCATCTGAAACTGGGTCATTTCAAGGGGTGAGTTGCCATAAGAATCTAGATGACAAGCAAAAGACATGCATATATCTACACACACACACACACACAAACACACTCACTCACACACACACATATGTAGTGCATGTGTAAGCCAGTTGTTGTTGTTGTTGTTGGTGCTATTAAGTCGCTTTATTGAGCGGCAAATTTGGATTGTTTAGCAACAGGAAAGTCGAGAACTTCTACGCACGACTATATACAAATCGTGCATGCTATTAAAACAGACTATAATTATGAAAAATTTACAAGCATTTTGTTAATTAATTTCGGCAGTAAAGCAAACTGTATATATGTATGTTAAACCCTTTTTGGGTGCAACACGCCCATAAGTTCAACTTTATTTATTCGTATGCGTAATATTTGATATCAATTAAAATTCAAAAGCTATGGGCAAACGAACACCTAAGCACGACTTCAAGTGCGTGTGACGGCAAAATTATGACTGGGTATTAGTTGGAATAGTAAACAGTTAAAGGGTATCAATGAAAGGTGTGGGAATACCCTGTAAATAAAATATTTTACTTGAGATACTTTAAACAAAATCAAATCGAGTATCTTACGGATAAACATAAATTATGTTAAGCTTAAAGAAAGTTCCCTTTGACTAAAAATACCCTGTAATAACTAAAAAATCCATATTTTTAAATTTAAGCTGCTACAATATTTTTAAACTATATATTTTATTAAGTAATCATACCCCTAACCCTACCCATCATACCCCTAACCCTACCCATCATACCCCTTACCCTAAGAATCTATTACAGGGTATACACATTTAGTGTGCCACTCTTGCAGCAACAAGTCATCGTGTCGGCGTGTTTAAGACCCATTTATTGGATCGGTTGACAGCTAAAGACCTCAAAATGGAATTAGCCTTAAATGCGATCAAATGAAACAAAAAATAAAATTCATAACAAAAAAAGAAAAACAAAACTCGTTTGCGGGTGTTAATAAATAATTAAATTACCTCTCGACTCGGTCAACTATTCGCAATCACGCAGGACAGTGTAGCAAGCAAAACAACAACAAACTAGTAGAAAAGACTACAGTTGAGCGAGCTGATTGTAAAAGACCCCGTACTGAACACGGGGTCACCACGCTTTCTCCTACCTCACGCACATTTTAACTTTAACAAACCCAATAGACCCCTCTACTCTATACCAGTACCGGGTCTATATACTTGGCAAACAAATGTTTGGAGTCAGAATCGAAATTGGTATTCGAATTGGAATTGGAAACCGGTTCGCGGACGCTTCTATGTTAGTGGTCAAGGTCTAAGGAGCAGCAGACAAATGGACAGCAAGACAGAGAGACAAAACAGACAGACCGAATGCAGTCAAAGCGGAATAAACAATAACAGCAGAGACCGGAGAGCAAAGAGCACAGAGCAGCTGAAGCAGTACAGAAAATACTCGTGAATGCAAAACGTAGAACAAAATGCAAAAAGAAGCAATGAGAATTGCATAAACACTGAAGTTGTAAGTGCGTGTGCATATGTGTGTGTCGCTCTCTCTCTCTCTCTCTCTCTCTCCACGAGTGTGTGTGTGTGTGTGTTTAAAGTAAATGAGCCTGCTTATGTATGGGTGTACATAAGAAAGCTTGTATACACAATGTATACAATTGTGTGTTTGTATGTGTGTGTTTTTGCATGTGTGCGTGTATGTGTGCGAGTTCTGAGCTAAAAATAGAGCTTCAGCTAAGATTGGGGTGAGTCAGTGCAACAGTTGCAAAAATTTCAAGCTCACTTCGTTTGTAGGTTTGAGTTGAGAGAATTTTTGCTTTCTAATTAAATTAAAGTATTATAATAATTTGTAAACTATATAAAAAAAAAAATTTAATAAATTTTAGTAAAATTTAATAGTTAATAAAAATGAAATATTTTCATATAAATAAACCTTGCTCTGAAGTTTTACTTTTATCACAGCTGAGCCACCCCAATGCCTACATGCATCAGGCAACAGCAACGTGATTGCCACTGCAGCCGAAAGTTGCATGCAACGTTGAGAGTGTGTGCGTGTGTGTGTGTGTCCGTATGTGTGTAAGTGTGTTTGAGGGACACTTTGAGTGTGTTTGTGTGCCAAAAGGGTTGCCAAACCACTTGCCTTATGTACCACATGAAATATATACAACACAAGCCAAAAAACGAAAAACAACAACAACTAAAAAACTGCAATAAAAAAAGCGGGCAGAAAAATCCCTATAATGAACATTTTTAGCAATGCGAATACGTAAAAAACTGCCTGCTGTTCGTGTGTTGAAACTGAAAAAAAAAAAAAAATGAAACTGGTTTTTATTGATTTCGACGCACTCCCCTTTTGGGCCACGAAAAGCAGATGCCAAAGGTTGCCTTATCTTATCGACCACGACCACAACGTGGCCAACTTCTTGGAACGGACACTTGACCAAAATAAAAAATATAAAATGTTAAAGAAAACAAAGGTGAATATTTCATTCAAATCGTTGAAAGAAACCGAAACTGCAGTCGAAATTGGAGTTGGATTCAGAGTCGCAGTCCGAATCGGAGCTGAAGTTGGAGTTGGAGTATTAATCGTCACAATTTTCAGCTGTCAACTGTCACTTCAAAAGGGGCGTGCCATAAAACTTTGTCTAAGCGACACGACACTTCACACGCACAACCACAACAACAACAACAACAGCTTCATTAAATTTAATTAATGCCTGAGCACACACAGACACACACACACACACACACACACACACACACATACTACCATACTCACTCCCAGGACCATAGCACCGAAAGCGGCAATAGGTGTCAAAGGGGGTCGCCATCATTAGGCGCATATCAGTTCTTTTTGGGCAGCCGAAAAAATATTCACAAATTAAATTAAATTAAGTGAGTGTAAAAATGTGTGTGTGGTGTGAGTAACCACACACAACACAACTGAAAAGTCCAAAAACAACCAACAGCGGGTTGGGCCAAAAAGGAAATACGCTCAAGTGATTTTCATGCCAAGTTGTTGCTGTTGTTGTTGTTGTCGGCCTGTTGATGTAAAAATCAAGATAAGCAAATTGTTGCCGAAAAAAATGTTGATGCCAAAGGAAGCGATTTGGACGTTTTAATGATGATAGAGCATGACACTGAATAAATGAAAAATAAAAAAATCCATTTAAATTGTTTTATTTTGGTAGTAAAACTTGGGGAGATTTGGTAGAATTTAAGAGAACCTTTTTTCTTGCAGTGCAATAAATGATTTTTTTTTTGTTGTGTATATTTTGACTTAATATTTTCAGTATTGAAAGCATTATAATTTTAATAATTATATAGATAGGTTTCTCAAAGCAACATAAACAAGAAAGATACAGTAAATAGTGTGCGACTGGAAGATACTCTACTTAAGTATTAGTATCTGAGATCTACCCAGTAAATAGTGTGTGTCTAGAAGATACTCTACTTAAGTCTAAGTATCGAAGACCTATCCCAAAAAATGTTGATAACAAAATATAAGGTTCTTAAATTAAGAACTTGCAATTTTAAAAATTTGTGCTTTTATTTGCCCAAAAGTAAAGAGGAAAATAAAATTACAGTTAAAAAAAAAAATTAATGAAAATATTTTGTATAGAAAAGAGGAATGGAAGTTTATAAAAATGTTATTGGTAAATATTTTTTAAAATAATAATTTTAAAATAAATATTTTATACTTAGTCTTAATTTATTTTAAATTATATTTTAAGATTTGTAGTTAAAATGAAGCATTTTGGTATTTTTACAAAAACTTGTCATTGAAAAAATAATTTTGAAGGAAAAATTTAAAAAAATAGTTGTTATTCTAGTTTAAAAATTGTTTTTAAATGTAGTAATATATAGGCTGATTTTTTTTTTTAATATTTATGAAATGAATAAACCTATACTAACACCAAAAAACTACGTATATAATAATATATTTATAAAAATACTTTAAAATAACAGTTCGATATTTTTAATCAGAATCAACCATCTTGTTCTTCTACATAAAAACTTGTCCTTGAAATAAGCATTAATTTACAAAAAAAAAAAAATCCAATCAAGCTTTTAGATAAAACATACTTCATTTTTCATTTTTCGTAGTTTTAAGCCCCTGTTTTTAGCAGTGTAAGATCCGCTACGCACAAACTAATTTCCTCCACTAAAATGAAATTTCGCTTTTCATTAAAAGTTTGTCCTTGAATTGAAAACATGTGATAAATGGAAGTCGCGTATATAGTTATATATACTTACTACCAACTATATGTTTACTGAATAAACATATGAGCAACTGCAGCACATGCCACATGCCACTGACGGTTTGCTTGACATGAGCAAAACTTTTCGATAATTATAATAATACATTTTTCATTCCCGTCGTCTGACTGTCAAATTGTCGTTGTCATAAAAAACGAAATGCCCAAAAAAAAAGACACTAAAAACGGAAAGAAAAGAAAAGAAAATATGACGACGATGAAAAAAGAGTCAAGTGTGTGCAAATGGTGCTATGTATCTGTATCTGTATCTGTATCTGGAGTTGTATATGTATCTGAACCTGTTTCACATATGCAATCTACTTAACAGAACAAAAGTAATAAATTTATAAAAAAATATATATAATAAAAGGCGAGTCAGTTGATCATTATAATTTGGTGGCTGTTAACGTTTTGATAGCCCTTTGGGAGTGGAGGGGGTTAATTTTGGTGAGGTGTGCAATGGTGTGTGTCCTTTTTGCGCAACAAGTGCAGTACAAAAGAAGACGCCGTTTTGATTGAAACCGGTCCTCGAAACTGGTTGCCAAAAATTGAAAATATTTCAAGTTCAAAAGTGAAACAAGTTGCTCCATTTTGTTGATGGGGGGTGTAGCAACAAGTAATTTACTTAATACTTTGGACTCCCCTATGAAGGTCTTTGCTGTCAACTGATAAAGAGATAATGCGACTGCAACAAAAAAAATTTATATTAAAAAAATAAGTGAAAAAAGGTTGAAAAAACACAGACTATGTCTGTCGGTTTGTCTGAATGTCTGACTAGCTGTGCAGTCAGCCCGCACATATAAGGCAATGCCAATGATATCATCAGCACACAGATACACACGCACACACACACACACACACACGTAGAGAGGGAGACTGCAGACTGTAGAAACCGCAGATACTTAAGTATTTCAACTGACAGAGGCAGAGACAGAGGCATTATTTTTGTATTTCACTCTTTCCACTGCAAATGTTGATAATTTGAAGCATGAAATGCAGAAATACCGCACACACATACAAGTTCAAGTTTGACATACAGGATCCCATTCAAGGCCCCAACAAGCACAGCAACAACAACAACAACAGCGGCAATAAAAATACAAAAACGAGTGAAGCAAAAATCGCAAACAAGTTTCGCTTTTATTTAGTGCCTCGAGCAGCGCCAACTTTGCAGATGCCAAGAGTGTGTATCTGTGTGTGTGTGTGTGTGTGTGTGTGCTTGTGTGTATATGCCCATATATAAAGCTATATACAGCGTCCCAACGTCGTTACGTGCCACAGCATAAAAATGGAACAACTTATGTACGTGCAGCGATCGCTTTGCAGCTCCGACTGGGACTGGGACTGCGACTGGGACTGCAACTGGAACGGGTACTCGAACCCGAACTGGGACTGTGACTGCGACTTGGGTTTTGGATCGTCTTAATGCTCCACTGATTGCACAACGATCGCGACAGAGGCACCATAAAAGGGCGCTGAAGCATACGCAGCGTAGAAGAACTTGCAGATACAATTGTATCTGCACGTCAGAGGGCAGCAGGATGCAGTGTGCAGTCTGCAAAAGTTGCTGCAGCGGGTGAAACGAAACAACAACAACAACAACAGTCGGTGTCAGTAGGTAGACTCCACTACATGTATCTATCTATGTGTGTCAGGCCAAGGAGTTTGGAAATTAAAGTAAGGCAGGAGGTTTCTTGTGCCAACCATATGTTTGGCTTGCATGTATCTGCTAGATACTTGTACTCATACTCATACTCATCGCACTCACTCTTCGTGCTTTTGTCGCTCATGTTACTGCAACCACACAATGGCCATTTAATTATTTGTACTGCCACACAGTTGTCAGAGACTGGCCCAGACCCAAGACCCAGACCTCTCAGACCTCAGACCTCTCAGACCTCTTAGACTCCAGACCTCAGAGCCTGTTTGCTGTTACTGGCCCATCTTGAACTGCAACATTGTTGCCAAAGGAGTGGGGGAATGAGGAAGGGTAACGGGGGAAGGGGGAGGAGCGAGAGACAGTTGATTAAAACCGATTTCCCAGCAAGGATGTATCGCTACATTCGCTTGATTAATCGCAAATCGTGCGCACACTATCGTCCAGCGATCACGTTTCCTCGTCAAGCCCTTTTTACACTGTCCCCCACAACAGCGATACTGTGAGTCTTTAAAAATAGTCGGCACGCTCAGATACTTTTCAGCTACAGATACACACTGTGTGCTTGTATAAGTCCATCATCGGTAAAATATCTTATTAATAAGGAAATAAAATGCTGTTTTAATAGTTTAGCTCATTAAACTGATTAATCAATTAAAGAAATATATATAAAAAAGTTTTTTTTATAAGTATACACTAATAAATTACTCCAAATGCTTCAAGATATTGTTAATATCGAAAGTAAAATTTAAATAAAACCTCTTTCAGAACAAAACAATTTTTATGTGTGGAATATACTGGAAATCATTTACTTCATCTTTCAGATTACCGATATTACTCTATAATTAATACACACTCAGACTGAATTTATTATTTTAAAATTTATTGGGAACACTGTTTAAACTTAGAAAGAATTTTTAGACTTAAAGTTTAATCAGAATTATCTATTCCTAAAACTTGCACTGGTGTAAGCGTATATTACATATATATACATACATATATACATGTATGACTGATCATAACTCAGCCAAATGAAGCGATATTTTAAAAAGTCATACCTTTTTATACTCTGGACAACTAGCAGAATTAATCGCAATCAAAATCTAAAATTCTCAAAATCGAACTCATTTTGTCAAATTTGGATGAAAGAGTCCTCAGATATGTGGTCCTCAACTCAATATTTTCACAATTTTCCCAACTTTGACTGATCTTAACTCAGCCAAATGAAGCGATATCTTAAAAAGTCATACCTTTTTATAGTCTGGACAACTAGCAGAATTAATCGCAATCAAAATCTAAAATTCTCAAAATCGAACCCATTTTGTCAAATCGGGATGAGAGAGTCCTCAGGTATGTGGTCCTTAACTCAATATTTTCACAATTTTCCCAACTTTGACTGATCATAACTCGGCCAAATGAAGCGATATCTTAAAAAGTCATACCCTTTTATACTCTGGACACTAGCAGAATTAATCGCAATCAAAATCAAATTTAAATATTTTATTTTAACTTACTGACTGAGTATATTTAAATAATATTGAAGTTATAATTTTTCAATTTCAATTTAATTCAAATTTCATTTCAGCTAAAAACAAATTTTGATAACACGAAATATATTCCCACAACCCATTCACTTTATCGAAACAAATGTTCAACACAAATCCATTACTCAATAACTGAGCAGCGTTATCAATCTAATTATAGTACTATATGCACTTAAAGCACTTTATATATCGGCTGACACTTAAAGGCAGTGTGTGCTGTACCATATCTGAATAGAAATTCCCTCTAAATTCAGCTAGTTAACAAACGCATGATTAATTTTCGAAAAAATGTCCCAATATCGCCCATTTTTTCACTACAATAAAATAGAAGAATTGTGTGTAGTTTTAATTAAAAAAATATCAGATATTTGTGCTAAGCAACAGCATGTGTTTTTTATTTCAAACAAAATTTGGAAATGCTGAAAGTTGGCATCCAATTTCGTATGTCATGTTCTCTTGGTTCATTTGCAAAGAGTCATAAATTACAGAATAATTTAAGAAGAAAAAAAAAGCCAAAGAATACAGAATTTTCAAAGACGTAATTGTGAGCAAATAAACAAGTCAGTTTTCTTATTGTTGAATGAAACAAAGTGTCTGTTTCAAGAAAAACAAAAAATAAAAAGAAATCTGAGTTGAATTGTATCTGAACACATGACCATAAAAGGCTCAATTCTGTATGCTAATTTGCGTCACAGGCATTGATAACGCATAGAACTGGAAGTCAAGTCCCTAAGTCATTCCAAATCATAAATCATACATATAAGTAATTATAAATCCCAAACTAATGGCCCTCGCCCGCTGACAGCGACGACCTTTTAACCTTTTAACCCTTCTGCAACAATTTTGTCTCCTTTGACTCTTCAATTATTCCACAAAGAAAATTTGGTGTTGGAAAAATACAAATAAATAACAAAATGAGAAAAAAATAAGAGAAAAAAATATAAATAAATATATAGAAGCCAAGGAACAGTATGCCAATGTGGCGTGATGTACGACGCCCTGGGGAATGTTTTGTGTATTCCCGACTCCAACTCCGTCTGCGTCTCGGTCTCCCCATGACCACCACCAAAAAAAAAAACGGTCGACAAATTGCTTACAGCATAAAATGCAAATCAAAATGACAAAAGCAATTAAATTTAACCCATTTCCAATACAGAAAAAAAATCTTTATATAAAATTTTGTGTAAAAAATTTCACTTTTTGTGGTTATTTCATGTGGAAAATGTACTGCATCATGGCCAAAGGGTCAAACGGTTGCCAACAGTTGCAGCCGGTGAAGAAAAAAAGGTGGTAAGGGGTATAAGAAAGTGTTATAGACTAACAGATACGCTGCAAAGTGGCTAAGAACAAGTAATTGGCGTAAAAGCACAAAAGATAAATTACTTAAATTGCGTATAAAATGGAGATAAGATTTATTTTATGTTAAAAAATAATTATAAATTTAAAAAAAAATGTATATAAAAAAATTAAATTTTTTTTTTTTAAATAAAACTGTATAACTAATTTATATTCAATAATCTGACAAGAAATAAACAAATATAAATATAAATAAAAAAATGTATCTTATATTTTACATATTAAAACTAAAAGTTTAATTTTTAAAAAATATACAGATTTAAATTTTTGAATTTTCAAAATATTATTAGTGTAGAAATCAACTTAAATTTGTATATATATTTTTATATTATATTTTTTTAAATTATCTATATATAATATTTGGAATCAGATACGTTAACTACTTTTGTCAGATATATATTTAAGCTATCCTCTATTTAACCCTTTTACAGGGTATGCATAAAGGATAAGGGGCGCTTTTAATTATTGGCGCCTGCATGTGTCTCAATTTAAATTAGCTGCCCCGTTCTGAGTCCCGGCACAAAATTAAAATTCAATTTAAAAATGCCACGAAAAATAGCAAAAAAAAATATAAAAAAAACAACAACAACGAATCGTAAAAAAGGCGAAAAAAATCCTATAACAAAAGTCGACTAATTTACTTTTTGGACGCTCGAGGGTGGCACTTCAAAGGGTTGCCAGAGCTTCTGCAGTTACGGAAATTAGTTTTTAGAATTTATTACACACCAGAAAAAGCAAAAAAATAATAAAGTACAAAATATAGAACAAAGAATAAAGAATAAAGAAACGATGTCGCATTTAACGCGCTTTTCAATTGCCATAAAGATGATTTATGATCATCGCATTTAATAAGCATAATTATTCCCTTTCTTTTAACACCAATTTTTTGCTACTAGATACAGCATCTGCAACTGCATCTGTCGCGCCACGAATTAACACATGATGCCATGTTGCATTCAACACCCCAAAAACCCCAGAAAGAGAAACAGAGAAACAAAAACAAATGTCTGTTTGGGTTTGGAGTCGCCTCCACTAC